>CAVNZK010000046.1:1200000-1800000 GCA_963693345.1 Pieris melete | reverse complement strand
AAGATGCATTTGATTGTATTTACTTTGTTAAGTTTTAATGAAACTAACGTCATATATTTAATTTTATTTATACCCTATGGTGCATGAGGCAGACATATTTCATGTTATCGTTTATTTATAAGTAATCTACATACACAAATTATAAAAGAAAACACTCAGACAATATACAAACCCAAAACAGATTACATTGATAAACAAAATATACGAAACAGAAAACATAAGTCAAGCACATTAATAGATAAAATAATAAAACTGAAATTAAACATTAAAAATATTTATTTTCCTTTGGTAAGGTGAAAATGTTTACATCGCCATAAATTTTATTGTAGCTAAAACCCGAAACATTGGCGATTTACGCAGATAATGCGTGTTGGTACGAGGCACATGGACGTAACGTGAATATCTGTTTGCATACGGTGGATTCACGACAGAGAATAAGGGCTATCCGCCTATTAAGAATAGAGCGCAAAAATCATCATTTTTAAAATCTACCCATTGATTCAATAATTCTGGGAATTGTGAGCAAAATGCGTCAATCAAATTCCGAAGCACTCCAAAATATTAAATTTAATATAATTTACGAATCTTAAATCCACTCGAGCCTAAGTTTATTGAATATCGGGTGTTCAATCAAATATTGATTGTCACTGAAACAGCCTTCCCTTAGATTAACGAGATCAGGGTGAGGCTATATTGATCCTTTATTGATAACTGAATTACAACGTGTTTGTAGGTGAACCGTGCAAAAGTGATTTATTGACTAGCAAACTCTAGGGACACGTTTGCACCGACATTTAAGCTTTCAACAAAACCTTACTTGTGTTTAAGCATTTAAAAGTACGTGAAGAATTGAGTAAATATTCTGTTCATAGCGTAAAAGAAAGTTGCTACCGTTGCTAATATTTATTAGTATCGTTATACCATGTTTTATAAAAAATATGTTAATACCGACCTGCTTTTGACACTTCTTATTACGTCCCTGAGCTTTAAAAGGGTTTTTTAATAATTTGAAAATGTTATTTAATTAATTATTGATTGAAATGTTTTACACGAAACATTTTTATTTTATATTATTTAACATTTTATTTTTAACTTGTTTTATTATTGGTAAATAGAAATAACTGTATTTACCCTAAAATCACTATGTATCAAATCTAGTTATTTTTCGTATATAATATGCGGGCAAACACCGCAGCCTATGGGCACCCAGTATTAGTGGGTGCGTTGCCGGCCTTTGAGGGATGCCACTCTAACTTTGAATAGTTGGAGGTCGTATCACTCAGAGAAGACCCGCACCGGGAGTTGATTCCACAGTTCATTAGTTCGCAAAAGAAAATTATTAACTTTAGATTGTAAAGATTGGTTAGCAAATATAACTACAAGGACCTTACACAGTGGTCCCACCAGCGTTCATTTATAAATTGAACACTCCAAAAGAGTGTACATATTTATTATAAATGACGCAATCTTTAACGGATTTCGAACAAAAAACACCTTGTGCCACTGAAAAAATCGATGAATATTTCACGAGAAATCTCAAATCTCAATGGCAAAATGAAATACGATTCGTTTAAGAGTTGTTAGACTGTGAGATTTAATTTATTATCGGTGTTCGCTCGTATGTTAGCAATTTTCCATTTTGTCAATAACACATTTACGGATTGAGATTAGAGAAATAAAATAATATCTTTGAAGAATAAGTAAGCTTAGAGAGTATGTAATAAATGTCCCTTAATAGTACATTTCAATTGGAACACTCCCGTATTATTTTTATTGCTCTGTAACAACCCGGTGGGGCAAAAAACAGATGTACTGCGTTACTCGTTATTTTTCTGTATTGAGTTGGTTTTCTTTGTTTCCTTTTACGTCACGGGAGCGAGCCTGACATCTCTGGTTTATAGGACATTACCGCCTGAGCCTTTACAGGCACTTGGAATTTAGAAACAAGTCTTAGTGAAGTACAAAAAAAAATGCACTGAGTTAAATGACATACAGCGCTGTATATTTCGCAATTATTCCTCTGTACTGATTTAATCGTTGTATACTTTTTTTTAATATTCCTGGTCATTATAAAAATATCTGTTTTTTTTCGCGTCTAGAACTGTACTTTCTAGCAAAAACAAAACATATCCGTTTTTCTCTAAAGGGACAGGAAGGGCAGGTAGGTACATGTGTGAGTTAATAATGTTTGGTTAAAGTACGTAGTAAGTAAGGGAAGTACTTGCTAAGTGAACTAAGCAAACATCAAGGGTTGTCAATACAAACAAGATTTAATAGGAATATTTAACTTTTATAGTATATACTACATAGGTTAGTTTTTTGTTTAATGAGGTGAAAATAGGTTAGTATTAGGTTAGGTCTATAGTATTGGAATTAAGTGAAAAATAACTAAAATTATTAAAATCATTGAATAATTATTCACATAAGTCAACACTTCGAATGCTGTTGGAGAAAGACAATATTTTACTTATTGATACATTATCTTATGAAAAATCTTACGTTTTAAAGTTACGTAAAAAGTCAATGTTGTATGGGTTATATAAATAAAAAATAGCCTTATTAAATAGCCTTCTCTATCTTGCTATTAATAGGACACAGTTGTTTCACTAAGAGTCAAAACAGAAACATGTGTTCCCTATATTACCATCTAAACAGGTATACTTAATTAATTAAAGTAATTTTACCTTAATAGTTGTAGCCCAGTTGCACGACTTCACAGAAATCTAAAAAGCAATACGAAATGGAACCTACTAATTTTCTAAATTGCATTTCCTCTTTCCACAATCCTGAAGAGCAATCACAAAGTTGTTTGCGAACTCTCGTTAGATGTCTTTGTCTTCAGTCCTTACTTTTTTAGACTTGGAAACCAATTAATATATCATCAAATTAAACCTTTTTATTAATTAAGAAAAAATGTGTAAAGGTGCTAAGAATATTAAAAGTAATTTAATGATGTTATATTTTAGAGCAGTGGTGGCCTAGTGGCTTCAGCGTGCTGCTCTCATCCCTGAGGTCATAAGTTCGATAGGCTGTGCACCAATGGACTTTATTGCTGTGTGCGCATTTTACCTTCCCACGAACGGTAAAGGAAAACATCGTGAGGAAACCGGCGTGCCTTACACCCACAAAGTAGACGGCGTGTCAGACACAGGAGGCTAATCAAACTCAAAGGTTTTTAACTTTATTCATATAGGTAACTAAGTACGCTTATGAACGTCAACAGAAACTATATTAAATTGATTTTAGATTGACATTTACTACCAGTTCGCAAGTCAAGGGCGTAAAGCGGGCAGGAAGAACTGGCAAGAAACTCTCCGCCACTACATTTAATCGCCAAGTTTTTAGTCACACAAATTATTTTAACTGAAGCAAAACAGTCCCAAGGTAGTAATAAATAATCACCTACTAGCCTTATTACATTGACAAATGATCACAAAACAGATTGAGAAATCTGAGGCCCAGACCTAAAATAGTTTGTAGTGCCACTGATTTATTTTAATTATCTCTTATCTATCTAATCTAGCTATCTCTGAAATCATTTTATATCCATCATCTTCGAGATTGCTACCAGGGCAACATACGTTTAGTAGTAGTTTGTATTAATAAATTTTTATGGATAGATGCTGCAATACATATAATAGACAAAAACGTATACATGAAGGGATATATCGAAGTCTCGAAACGTACCTATAAATTAGTAGACCGTCTGGCACACAGGGTGCTCCTATTACACGGTGCTCTGATTAAAGCAGTGCTCAATGTTCACTCTGATGAGATTTAGTTCACATGAGTCGGCTCACTGAATTCAGGTGCGATACCGGTATTTTTAGTTGTGAGGGTGAGTAGGGACTCTCTTATTTGTGATTTTTACGGAATTTTTCTAATGCCGGCCATACACACTACGGGCTACCGGAGAGGTCCACCTGTGCAGGTATGCCTGCGCAGGTAGACCGGAATGTGTGTGGGAATAGACCTGTGCAGGTTTTTGAACCTGCGCAGGCGACCGCCGCAAGATCGAAAATCGATTCTTTCAAGTGACACCGTACGGTGTACCTGTGCGTGTGTGCGTGTACTCCGGTCGCCTGCGCAGGTTGTTAAGATAGTAATCGGCAATGTATCTACATTTATTACTTTTGTTTTAAGTTTGATTTGTTATGATGAAATATGTTGTTTGTTATTTGTTTGTTTTACATTCGAAGATAGTTTTTAAAATCTTCTGGTTCAAATTTCAATTCATTTAATAAATAAGATGACTATATGTTTTCCTTTTCAATAACCAATGCTTACACCACTTTCTTCGCTTGTTTTTCGTAACATTTTTCTTCAAAATTAAAGCAAGACCTAGCAACGCCAGAGTGTCATCGTCCACATTCGATGTCATCGCAAAGAGAGCTGAAGACCGCTCCGATACACCGGAACGACCCCATACACGCTACCATTGTTCGGTTGACCTGCGCAGGCATACCTGCACAGATTACCTCTCCGGTAGACCGTAGTCTGTATGGCCGGCATTAGACAAGTGTCAAAACCTATAAATGTGTAGTTAGTGGTTTTAGTCAAGGTTTTGGGTTTGGGTAACACACGCCGGCTTCCTCACGCTGAACCTTCACCGGTCATAATAATTTTACCTAAATATCTGGAGGTACTTGACTTATTAAATTCTAAACAATACATATAATTAAACTACTGTTGCAAAAGAAGAAGACTTTCCGTTTTAGCAAAGGACGATTGTTAGTTAATCTATAAAGTTTTGAATTACGTGAAAATTTTGTATTTGAGAAATTGGTTAAAGATGAATAGGAAGAGAAAACGCACAGACAAAATAATCCCACTTCATTTACATAGACTTCATTACGCAGACAATATGACAAAACGGGAAAATAATTTAAGCACATCTTACTGCTAAAAACAGTTCTACAGTCTTCCTGATGAAGACGATATAGTTTCTCTCCTACAAGTACTTTGAAATTAAAGTTCTATTTTATTAAATTTCATGGTAAGCCTACTCGGAGGGGCTCTTTTGTCCCCTGCCACGTGTCTATGTTACGCGAACATGGGGTGAATCTATCACAATGCTTGTTGTTATCCATACATTACATGCTACATGTATATTAAACGTTTTATATAGAATTCCGCACATTCATAGTTATGTTCTAGGTTTGACCATAAACTATTATATCATTTTAGTAAATAGAATATATCCTATAACTTGCAAATAAGTCCTTCAGTTAAGAATTCGAGTCTAGCTTAAATATGCCCATAGCTAAAATCAAATGGTGACTATTCAGGCAATTGATTGCGGTTAGTCGATGCCTTAATCTACCATTAGAGATTTAATAGACGACTCTGAGTACGTCTAGTTTAAAACTAAATTAGTTTGGACAATTTTTATAAGTTTAATCTCTCAACCGTTCGATTTTTTGCTTTGCTATCCAGTGACTTCGCACATGGGCAACACATAATATAAATTGTAGGTTATCTTAGGTTTGTATTTTGCATTTATGTATATTAAATATTTAATAAAACCACTCCGAAAACTAATAATTATATTTGATTCTTTCGAAGCTACATAAAAAAAATATTTTTAAAAAGCATTTGCAGGTTTTTATTATTACTGTAGACTGTATATTCATTTCATTTCACACATGAGGAACTTTATATTAAAAATCAATAAGATTATTGTAGGTTACATTACGTTATAAGGGATATTTCCCTTCCGCATCCACTCAGTTGTGGAGTTCATATCTGTGTAAATAATTAATGATGTCAAAGATCCGTAAACAATTCTCTACATTTTTATAAAATAATTGGTCGTTATATTTATTCAAACGTATAAAGGTCACGGCTTTTCGACGTTGCCGTACTCAGTAACTATCTCCAAAACTTTAATATCGAGTTTTTGTAACATTTCGATATGAGCGCTACGGATATGGACAGAACTACATCAAAATTGCATACAAAAAGTTGAAGTTACGCGAGTGTAGTAAATAAATCAGCGGCACTACAACCTTTTTAGGTCTGGGCCTCAAATTCCTGTATCTGTTTCATGATGCTATCGAATTTTTGGGTCTAAGGCAAGCCGGTTTTCTCACGAAGTTTTCTATCACCGTTCGAACGAAAGTTTTTGTGCAGACAGAAAGAAAGTCCATTCGTGCACAGTCGGAGATCGAACCTACGACCTCAGGGATGAGAGTCGGACGCTGATCCCACTAGGCCAACACTCTGTTAATTAATGTATCGAAATAATGGGTGCCCCCTTATTCCTGTCTCTCTCGCTTCGACAACTTTACGTGTTAATACCCCCGTATTAACACGTAAAGTCACGTCTTAAAACACCATCAACAACTTATTACGAAAACTATTAAGAAATATCTAATACAAACTATTTACGTAACTCAGTCATGCATCGTATACCTTCAGATTATAACAGAAATTACCAGCAAATAGAAATATTTAATGTATCTAAAAATGCTTAAGAAAATATATAAAAACTCTACTATCCTTTGTTAGATAGAACGGCTTTGTTATCCCTCCTTTATAATAAATATGTTGTAAAGAACTTGAGTTGGAATTTAGAATTTACATACATACATACATATATTCTTTGAATTTTTTGTACTTTTTGTATTTGTATAGGTGTAACTGTGTTTTGTGTATGTTTAAATGTGTATTCCATTATTGGCTCTTGTGTATAGTGTAATTTTTTGAATATTATATAGTACTTGTAAGTAGCTGTAGGAATACCATTAAGCAAATAAATAAAAAAATAATAATAAATCAAGGGTAAATTGTTGCATGACATGATATACAAACCTAAGATCCGTAACGCATTAATCTCTATATACCTATTAGTCCAGGCTTAAATTTAATACAACCTACAACCGGATCACTTAAAGCCTACATAAACGAACATATTGCCTCGTTTGATCTCCACTTTAGTATATGGTGTAATTTAAAATGAAAGTCTATTTTTAGATAAAGCATTATTAAAATCTATTTAAAGAATTGAATCGGTAAATTCGGGCGCAGAAATACAACATAACTGAAAGCATGTTGGAGCAAGGAAAACTCGTTTAAAAAGAAAAAGAGTAGAGGCTCCTTGGCCGTGGGGTTCAAGTGCACAGCTCATTACAGATTTTAGTTGGCGCCTGGTAAAAAAAGAAAAAAGAAAGGAAAAGACCTGTCCTTTCCTCGCTCAACGAATAAGTACCGCAATATAGCGAGGATATGCTACCAGCGGTATTAAGGTACACTGCCACAGGAACCAAACTTGTTTCATTTTCCTATTTATTTTATTTTTCCTTACACAGTTACTATACAAATTCAAAATAGTTTTTAAATACGCAGCTGACGTTAATTAAAAAAAAAATCTGTACTAAAATGTGTACATACGAACACGCTTTTTTATAATACACTAATACAAGACAACATATAATATATGACTAATAATTTGGACACCAATGCTACTAAACAATAAAAACTAAATACTAAGCAATTTGCGAACAATACGCCCATTGTTCAGTAGATTGGTTCACTGCTCTTGACAACATTGGATACAACTTGCAGCCCTTTGAACTCTCAGTTGAAGGGCGATTTTCAATTAATCTTATTTTAATTTATAAAACTGTGGTTTCAAAATTGGTCTAAGTGTTGAGTGTTCCTTAGCTGTTTGATGTAAGTTTGTTAACAAATTTGAAAAATAATTCTTATAATTTTTAACGCGTTTATTATTGTCTTTATGAGTTGAAAATGGCTATTAGACTGCAGGACGCGAAACATCTGGACAGTTTCATAATGTCAAAAGTAATTTAATAATTGTGTTTTGTCTAATATTGTAAACGCGGTTAAAACGTATTTTATTTCGTCGCTCTTTTATTTATTTATTATTTTATTAACACGATTTTACCAGGATACCAGAAAAAGAAAAGACAATTTAATGGTAGGTCATTCCTCGAAACTATTGAGTGATAAATTTCTTGATGATGAGAATATATTCCTTTATTTTCTCCATTGGTGTGTATGAAGCCACGAGTATATTTGTGAAACAAAAGCTGTGAAACATCAATATAGGACATATAGTTAGTGAATACGCAGTGTGTGTCAAGGTCCGCCAGTTTCCGCTCCAGTGACCGCTATTGGAGAATGATTGGCTGCCGACTTTATTAAAACGTAATAACTGCTCACGGAGAGAGGAAATTATTGCAAAATTAAATTTTTTGTTTTCTATTGCTTCGATAACGTAAATTTCCTGAGTGTTAGATCTTTAGGTACCTACTGGGATGATAATGTAAAATATAGTTTTTTTAATAATTCAATGTTTTATAGAAACTAACCGCAAATGAACTGGCTACAGCTCGTATGGGGATATGCTGTGAATACTGGGCATTGATTTCCTGTAGGACATGGGGCAGACAGAAAAATAATTGGGTTTTAATAAATCTACCAAACCAAACAAATTCAGTAAGAAATAAATGATTTGCAAGGGTTCAAGGGTAGTTATAGAATACAGCCCAAAATTGTTTTATAATAGTTTACTCGCCGTACTCATATATATGATATCACCAACTGCCATTCGGTCCTAGTGTAATATTATATACGCAATTACTAGCTTATGTACTCTTGATATATTAAAATCTTATGAATTAAATAAAATAAACAAAAATAATTAACTTACTTTGACATCAGTTAAAATTAAATTTATGGTGTATGGTGATTGTTGTTTGCTCTCTCTCTTTGAATACAATTAACAAAAATATTCCTTCTGCCTTCCTGCCTTCTGTGTAGGATGTATCCAGTGAATAATAATTAATTATGACGTAATTAACAGTTTAGGAATATATTAGCACCTTAGCATAACTTGGTTGTTTCTACTCTCGCATAAGTTTTAACCAACCAGGAATATTAGTTCAAACTCGGAAGTGCATAGCATAAATTTGAAGTGCATTCTAAAATACCAGCTTAATAAATCATAGTTTAATTTTTTTATGAGAGACATACTAACAAAGTGCCTGATTGGTAAGAAAGTGATTTCAAGATAGATTGTTCCCCAGATAAGATTTGAATAAAGAAGACAAGAATTACGATTGCTTTATTTTTAGTTTTGTTGATAAGTATATACACAAAAGTGCATATATGTTACCATAAAAATAAATAAACTTATCTGGAAATGGGCGGGGCACTTGGCAAGAAGAACAGAAAAGTGGAGCAAGAAAGTATGAAACTGGTGCCTAAGGCACAATAAACGAAAAAGACAATTTAGATGGTGGAATGACAGCAGGTGGTACATGGCAAAGAGTGGTAGAGTGCAGACAGGAATGGCGGGATTTGGAAGAGGCCTTTGGCAAAAGAAGGTACCTACACAGGTACTAAAAAGAATGAGTTAGAATTGTAAATGTGTTCATGTGTGTGTATCTGAAATATAAGGCTTATATTATTATTAATAAACATTATTATTATTTATAGATTTATTTTGTTTATTTATTAAAATGTAATTCAACATGGCAACACTACCAACTAGTAAGTTCAATAAAAATGTGTCCAATTAAGCTGAAGCAACAAAAACAATAAATTGCATCATGAAAATATAATTTTAATTTTACGTCGCAAAATGCAATTTTAATATTCATCGTTGGAAATCTCGTTACTTAAATTCGCTTATTTTAAAATTCACAAAGTATAATATTTAATTACTGAAGGCTATCGAAGTCTAGTGACATGCACGCGAAAATTGTTTATAATCCGCGGGTTCCAGTATTGGAGATACGAATCGTAATTTGTAGGGGTATCTAGTGAATACCCTGGGAAAACTAATAGGTTACAAAAAGTAAATCGTGTGTGTTTAATAAAGGTAGACTCAAAAAATTAAATTATGCAAAAAATTTGTAAGATTTTCAACGTTTACTCCCCAATTAAAGATATTAATACAAGATCATAGACACCAGTGTAAAGACACATAAAAACTTACGGACAAAATGGACCCCTCCTTCACTCTGAAGTTGGTTAAAAGAAAACATCCAAAAAACGTAAAACTTAAGTCGGAAACACACTTACGTGTGGTGGCGTGTCGTGACGCGCCAGAAGCATATTTTAAGGCGGAAACACACTTACGTGTCGTGGCGTGTCGTGACGCGCCAGAAGCATATTGGTTTCATACATTTAATATGATTAGAAACATATTTGCATGTCGTATCGTGTCGCAACACGTTCTGTCATGGAGCCGACTGCTCGCCACCAATTGCGCCAGAGCGGTAGTGGGGGTTATGACGCGACACGACACAACAGGAAAATGTGGCGCGAACATCTAGCGGGCACTTTTTAATTTATTATATTTGCAGCAAAATGACTGACGATCTAATAGAACTTGTACGTCAACGAAAAGTAATATATGACTCAAAGTGTAAAGAGTACAAGGATCAATTGATCAGAAATGCTGCTTGGTAAGAAATTGCTGAAATTTTGAAAGAACCCGGTACGTTAATAAAATAGTATTTAAAAGTTTCATTGCTAAGAAAAATTGAAGGTCTTTATCAAAATCAGTATCCAAATCCGAAGAAACCATTATGTATGTTTGACGCTGCAAAGGTTCGTTAAGTATTGTTAAGAAATAAAGCCAGAGTACACCACGACACGACACGTCAGTGTGCACACTCACCGTCACGACAGTAAGCATCACGACACGCCACCACACGCCACGACACGTTAGTGTGTTTCCGCCTTTAATATGATTAGACAGAACGTGTTGCGACACGACACAACATGCAAATATGTTTCTAATCATATAAAATGTATGAAACCAATATGCTTCTGGCGCGTCACGAAACGCCACGACAGTCCACGACACGTAAGTGTGTTTCCGACTTTATTGCAAGTATCGGCAATTAAAGTAAATACCCTCAACTTTATTTAAACAAAAATGTTTAACATGAAAGGTTGTTTTGACTTTTTATTCTGAAAGAAAAATATTATCTCACAAAAGCACTTCATACGCGAATAGCCCGAAGGGATGCTTAAATCTGCGTATTTATTTATACAGTTTGTATTATATATGTTTAATATTCAAATGGTAATTTAGTATGTATGGAAGTAGTTAAGGTATATTTTTGCTTTTTACTGTTCAATTAATTTAAGTATCAAACAAAAGAGCAACAGAGTTCAACGTGCGACTATCAGTCTGTGGTCGTATGTTTGATGCCCGGCTGTGCACCAATGGACTTTCTGTCTATGTGCGATAACACTCGCTCGTATGAAGGAAACATCGAGAGGAAGCCGCCATATCTTAGACTCAAAGAGTCGTCGGTGTGTCGGACACAGAGGTTGATTACCTACTTGCCTATTGCAAATCACGTAACAGTACTATTTTATCTAATAAATAAAATTCTCGTGTCACAATGTTCTATCCCATACTCCTCCGAAACGGTTCGACCGATTTTTATGAACTTTTTTATGCGTAAGTCTGAGAATCGGCTACTATCTATCTCTCAAACCCGTAAATGTTAAGTGTGGTCCACCCCTAAATTTTTATTTTATAGATAAAAAATTTTTATATTTTTTTTTATGATACATACAGTATACAAAAATACATACTTACCTTAATTTTCACCCCTCTACGATCTACCCCTATTTTTCATGTGTTTGTAAACGAAGTTCGCGGGGGCAGCTAGTTTATATATAATATACAATTTCCAATGGGTATAGAAAAGGAGGCTTAAGTTATTAAATCACATCCTATGAATTATTAATGAAAGCGCTAACATGAGAATATCACTTAGAAAATAAAGAACAGTTTAATTCCATGCTTATAAATTGCACCGACGCGGTTTAATATTTTTAAGACAGATTGTTGGACAGTGAGAAACTGTTTTTATATTCTGGAAAAATAAGCAATTACATATTATGAAATTGGCGTTATGTCAATTTTAAAAACCATGATTCATTCCGTTTTCCCGTTTTAATTTTTAATTATAAGCTTGCTGCTAAACAACAAAGGCTGGTTGATGACTCTGCTGCTTCACGACAACGCTATACCACACACTGCACAACAGACTGCTACCCGGACCTTTCTCCAACAGATGACCACGTTTACTTCTTGCAAACATTTTATTAATTCCCGTCCGATTTTTTTTCATAGGAAAGGGATCAATGAACTACCTTTAAGATTGCAAAAATGCATACATAGCAATGGTATATGCTTTGATTAATTAAATATAATCTTCTTTCTTTCTCCCATACAAAACGCAAATTCCTTACAAGTGTAAGGACCAAATAAAAATCTTGTAATATGTAATTAAGAGAATCATTTTAACATTTTAAAATGTTATTCAGTCTTATTACAAAAACTATTAATTTAGCTACACTCTCAAATACATGCGCATTCATACCCATTCAGAGATACTTATTGTATTATAAGACTGATGTTTGATTAGTTGTAACCTACTTTTTCCCTAAAAACTGTTTTAAACATACCATGTACCACTGTCTAATTGTTATCTAGCTACCCACAACATAGGGATTTCCTAGTGTGGGGACTAGCGATAGATGAATTTTGTCACAATCTTTTTCTCATGAATATAGTTTTTATTATTTAAAAAAATCAACTAGCATCTTTAGCGGCTAGTAAATAGACTACCCGGTCAGTTATTAGATAGCCTAACGCTAAGCAATATGAAATGTAACTTACATTAATAGACACCAATGATTTTTAAATGTAACATTCGTTCAAAGAATTGTTTTTTTTTCATAATTATAACCACACATGACGAATTTATTCGAAACATCCAGATGCTGCAGACTATATTTCTTTATAAATTAATTTAAAAAAAATGTACTCAAAAGTTAGAAATTTCAAGGTGTGAGTCAGTCATCTTATATTTTTTTTAAAGCAAGATTGAGAAAGCCTCCGTGCGCGTAATCGTATTCCGCAGCACAAAGATACTATGATTTATGACTTTTTAATATCATTTGCTAGAAGAAAACGATCCAATAATACTGTTAATTGACTACTTAGTAACTTCTTACCTAGACCGGTTTGATGACTCAAATGGTTCCAGAAAAAAGTGCTCACTAAGTAAAAAAATATTTTTTACAGCTTTTTTCTCTAATCAAACTCAGGGAAGTTAATTCAAACCGTACGATTGGAAAATGATGCAATTAAAATTTGGAAAGTGCCAAAAACAGAGAACAAGGAACAGATGAGTTTTTAAATTTAGATGACAACGATATGATTGATTAAAGAATTTGGTTCAAATATCTAAATATTTAATTAATAAATAAAATGTATTTTCGCATATTAAATAGTAATTTTAACATATTTTTATATAAATTTATCTTTTTCTTCGATTCCTATATTTTTTTAATTATAAAACCTTTAAAAAAACTCCTAGTCAGCCAGTCGTAATAAATTGGTGTAATAAAACCTTTTTAAACTTCTTAACATTCACAAATATTTTGAATTTCGAACGCGATCTTTGAACTGGATGGCGCGTAACTTAAAAAGCTCCCGAGGGATGTCAGCGCGTCCCGTAGCTCTTTGGCAACTGCTCGTAAATCCTAGACAGCTCCTGAGTCCCGACTAGGGCACCCCGCCCCGCGTCGCTCGGGCAACGGCATTGAGCTATGAAACTCGGCTACAAATTGGATGCGGTTTCTGTTCGATTAATTAGAGGGAAATACATTTAATAAAACTGAGGCGAGATATCGTTAAAGCTGTGTGTATGAAATTGCAGAAATACAGAAAGCAGAAGCCGCGAAATAAAATTTGGAGATTCAGACATCGAAACTACGGAACTTTAATGCTTATTACAATAGAAGATAAATAAGCGCAAACATCAACCTTTATATATTGTTAAGATCTTCGAATACAATCAATAAAAATGCAAATGTATTATTAATTAATTCCAGTTCTACATCTTCTAACTACGAAATCTTAATTCAGTATAAAACGGGCTTGTCGTAATAGTACATATATAAACTAGAAACAAATATCCTTCTATTGATTCCATAAAAGCACATGAAATCATATTTGAATAGATAATTAATCCGAAACAGTATTATGATAATTTATGGAACGATTTACTTAAGTAGCTGACAAGATGTTAGTAACAATATCACTCACAAATTTATAAGCTTGCTTTGGTGTATAAATTGAAAAACTACGGGACAAATATATATCGATATTTTGTTTCATTTGCTTCGATTTATAGCCGTCCTAACAATTATAAGGGTTTGTGTTTGATTTGAGACTCTGTTTTTTATACAGAACTGTACTGACGTGTGGCCACAATCCCACCTAATGGTAAGTGAGATGTGGCCTATTGGAAGGTACGCCTGTCCAGGAGATGTCTGTTTAGTTGCCGCTTTAATGAACCCATATTATACTGTCTGGGGAAGGGGCAAGGAGTTCCACTCCTTTGCTGTTTTTATAAGGAGCGACGTACCACATCGTGCAGTGCGGCATCTGTGGATGTCGACAACGAAGGGGTGAAACTCCAGCGTGCTTCTACGTACACAGGTAATAATAAGGAAGCAGTTATAGCCTTATAGGTAGTCAGTAATACATATTTAGTTTGAATTTACTCGACGAAGGAAGTAATAAGTGTCAATATAACGGGTACATATAGATATCTTTTGAATTTTGATATAAAAAATATGTTTAACTAACGCTAATAAATAGGTTCGCAAAAAGTAATTATAACTTCTGTGAAAAATTTGAAAGTTGTTTGTAAGGCAGTGTTAGTAGAATTTTGTAGCAGTTATTTTCTTCGCAGGCAACTAGTTTCATATATAAAACTTGAGTTGCCTCGAGCAAGGGATCAAATCGACTTCTTTGTTTTGCGATTTTCCTTTATCTAACAAATTACATTTTAACCTTGGCTTTTTAATAATACATTTATTTCCAAGTAGGTCGAGATTATGCCTTTTCAGGGTTCTAATGCCAATGCCGCTTATGTACCGAGTGCTTTACAGCCCTTTTAGATATTTTTCAATATCGACACATAAATTCGAAAATACCAGGAACTAATAAGTGATGTAAAGGTTAATATCTGTACCCCAAATTACGGTTCAGTAGCCGTTCATGCTCAAGTTTCACTTAAGTAAACCCTGAGTACACACCTCGTTTCGATATATTCTTAACATGAAATTGTCAGTCCTAAGGATGTGAATAAAATTAGTCTGGGAACAATATTTTTAGACTGATACTATACTACTAAAGTTGGCTAAGCATAAAAATAGTTTAAAAACACTCATTAATTATTCTAGAATTGAGGACGTAACTAATGATGAATATAATTGGCAAACAAGTTATCAAAACCAAAGCGAAACATGAAAGTAAGTCAATCCAAACATAAAAATATGTATTGCGAACATCATACTTGTTTTCTCTTATTTATTTCTGTTACCTTAGTAATTGAAATAATTTGCAATTTCTTTGACGTGAGTCAGATGTCACTTAAAGGGACCAATTCGTACAATTGTCGTAAAGCTTGATAAGGGAGGTCTTTTAACACTCTTTGTTAGGATCGTAAAGTTGTGTTGAGGAATCGGAATGGCGAATATAAAATAATTGTTGTATAAAAAACAGTGAATTCGTTATTTTATTTGTTAATAATTACTATATTTTAAGCTATTTCAAGATTTATGTAAAATTGTTTTTTATCAAATATGAAAAGTATATTAACATAAAGTAGTAGCTTCAGTGGAGAGAGATGCCATTTTTTTATCTACCTCATAATAAGTAGTTTAATATTTAATAAGTCAATGAAATAAAGATTTTAGTTTTGCCAGTTAGCTCATTTAGCTATCTCGTTCTCAGACATTAAAAATTCTATTGGATTTCATTTGATGATTATAATTTATAACCAACGTACGTGCAGCCAACTGAACTTGGGATGTACATAAATAATAAGCTATTTTGAAGGAGGCAAACGGGCAGGAGGGTCACCTGATGTTAAGTGATACCGCCGCCCATGGACACTCACTGCCAGAAGGCTCGCAAGTGCGTTGCTGGCGTTTCAAGAATTGGTATGCTCTTTTCTTGAAGGACTCTAAGTCGAATTGGTTCGGAAATACTTCAGTGGGTAGCTGGTTCCATATAGTTATGGTTTGCGGCAGAAACTGCCTTAAGAAACGCTCAGTTAGTATCCAACTTCAAAGATCTACAAAGTACAAGTAACGTGTACTAATAAAAGTAGAATTTAAAGCAAGTTTTTTGAAGTACAAGACTTTTGAGGAACTTTATCGAAGTTGTTGCTCGTGTGTGAAACTTTTCTCGCTTCAAAATTAATAAAGCACATCAAATGAGCAAACTACGAGTTTTACATTTAAGACGCAAGTTAAAATATAAACATAATGTAAAAGAACTCCATAAATTTAATAATAAAAAGAAAATTGGTCATTGCCTTCTGAAAGCCAGCAATTGGCAGGAAGTAGCACAGGACGTGCTCAGGACGAGTTTTAATTATTTAATTACAAACAGTATACACAGTAACAGGTAGCATACTTTCTGTTGCAATTTTTTTTTATTTTTAAAGCAGAGTTCATGTTATTTAAAGGGGTTTACTTACCGTAAATCCAATACCGACGGTCGCTGAGAAATTCCCAGGTTGAAATTTACCAGTTTCAAACTGAACGAGCAGTGAGGTTTTGCCGACACCGCTGTCCCCGAGCAATATTGTCTGAAAATAGAAGTCTGTGAGCAAATTTCGAAATTTTATAGTAGGTATCCCATGGTTAATTAATTGAGATTTTTTATGGTGGAATGATACAAGCTATTTATCAAAATATATAATTACCTAATAGATATAGTAAATCAAGAATACTACTAATTACCTATATTAAAACAATAATACTCAAAAACTAAAAATAGTTTAATTTTTTCAGCTATTTCCAACCCTTAGCATTCAAACCCCAGCTGGGCGTCAATGATTTTTCATTATTATATGTGTAATAAAGGCTCACTCGCGCAACAAGCAATTTGTCATAATATGTCAGACGAAAGAAACGCTATCTGAAGTCAGGAAGATATATAAAAAAATCAGTGGCGCTATAAAATTTTTAGGTCTGTGCCACAGATATCTATCTCTGTTTCATGATCGGTCAATCTAATAGGAAGTAGGTGATCAGTCTCCTGTTCCTGACACACGCCGTCGTTTTTTCGTGTCTAAGGCAAGCAGGTTTCCTGGCGATGTTTTCCTGCAGCGTTCTACGAACCTACGACCTCAAGGATGAGATTCGCACGTTAAAGCTACTACACAACACTGCTTTACCTAGCATTACATGTATTTTGAATAGATTTTTCAATATAAAATCAATATCAAAATTGAAAGCCGGGAAAGGTTGAAATAGGTTTATGAGCTGTCGTGTCTAGATTTCTTCATGAATAAAAATTGCTTCTTCTGAAGGTAAGTGATTCACTTCAATTTAATCTAACAAAGGAGACGAGCTATTCGAGGTGCTGATAAAAACTTAATAAATAATGAACTTATCACACTTACGTATGAAAGAAAGGTAAAAAACAGCTATTTTAGTAATGATGGATACCAAAATACCTCCTAATTGCTAAATTTTAGTGATTTGAATTGGAGTGACAGCATTTTTATATAAATAAATGAATACTAAAAACCTAATGAATGTTAAATTTACTTAGACCGTAACACATTTATGAAACAGTAGATACTTAATGTACCTTATGTATGGGAATGTCATCGTCGTGAGGCGCGCGCGCAGGTGAATCGACAGGCCGGTAGTCTCTGTAGCCAGTGGGTGAGGGCGTGGTCCGTAGGGTCGGCGCACGCAACTCGTCTTCGAACACATCGTCGCTCATACTGTCGTCAGTTCCCATTTGCTGTAAAAAAAATATAAATTAAATTGAAAGCGTCAATCGTAATCGTCTGATCACGATGCTAGAAAACAAATAAGCAAGATAACAAGAAAACAAGTTAACCACAAAGCACTCTAATCTTGAGGTCGTAGGTTTAATCCCCGGATGTGAGCTTAAGGTTCTATGTGCGCATTTAACATTCGCTCGAACGGGTGAAGTAAAACATTGTGAGGAAACGGCTTGCCTTAGACCCAAAATTCAACGGCGTGTGTCAGGCACTTGGCTGATCATCTACTTGCCTATTAGATTGACAAATGATCATGTAACAGATACAAGAATCTGAGACCCAGACCTCAAATGGTTGTAGTGCCATTAGTATTTATTTTAATATTTATATATAAAGACATCTAAGATTAAGAACGTTGAATATAATTAACTAATAAAAAGAACCAGACGCTGAGTAGGTAGGTACATTCACGAAAAATATGGAAAAAATATTTTCAGCAATCTATCAAAGAAAACTTTTTGATTGAGTTTAAATAACTACGAAGTTTTTTAATCAACACATTGGGTATTAAAAACACCTTGATAAAGTCAAAAATGACGCCTCGATGTATCTATCTAGTATCTAGTGATTCTTCATAATAAATAATCTATTTCGTGTGCAATTAATTTTTCTGATAGAAAATGAAAAATTACATAATCAAGTCCGCGTTACGTTCTTCCGTTAGCTGACGATGATATCTCGTGTTTAAAAGGTTTCTTTGAAGTTTGAAGCAGCTTACATTTCTTTTAGGTAATCATACAATTTTCTTTCATAAAATATAAATGAAGGCTTTGTAAAATTCAGTTTTGATCCATTTTTATATAATTGCGTAGTACCTGAACCGTCTTTACAAATTTTAAACCTAAACTGTAGATTAAATTACCGGTGCAATATAATAAATTATAATAATTAGCACAGACAATAAAGAAAAAACTAACGCGCCAAAAGAAGTATAACTTCAAAAATAGTGCTACAGATACAATTTTTTTTTTTTTAAAGACAATTTACACCAATTTACCTAGTCCCATGCTAAGCTGATGAACCTTGTGTTATTACCTTGGGTACTAGGCAACGGATATACATACATATTATAGATAGATAGACATATAAATACATATTTAAACACCCAAGACCTAAGCACAACACCAAATGCTCATCACATCGATGTTCGTTTCAGCCGGGGATCGAACCCGGGACCCATGGATTCGCAGTCAGGGGTAGGTACTAACCATTAGACCAATGAGTCGTCAAATGTTACCTTGTTTGTATATATAAAATTGTGGAACATTTTCGTCATTATTTTGACTTAGGTAGGTAGGTATCTAGGTACCCAGAGTCACCAAAATATTAATTAATAAAGTTATATATAAATTTTTGATAGTCTTATTATAAACTGTATATGATTACTTTTTTAGTGGTAGTCAATTCTTTAGCCCCCTACTTAGTAATAAAGTCCCGGTTCTGCTAAAAGCAACATACAACTAACTGAAAAAACATTTAATTTCACAAAAATAAACATACACTAAACTATCCTTACTTTGGCTTAGGTACTAAGCCAGTACGATAATAATAAAATATATAATATTCAATACACAAGAATCAAGATACACAATATCGCTACTGTGAACTCACTATACAGATTTCGATAAACATTATCGGGTAAGCGCAACATCTTTGTTAAGGGGGATCTGTGCAGCAGACTGGTTCTGGCACTTGGTATCGCAAACAACCTTGGCCTTCGCAAACTCACATATTAGGTACAAAACCGCGTTGTTGGTTGCTCACCGCCCTACTACTAAACTGTTATTTTTTTTTAAAGAACAGGGGACAAACGTGCAGGAGGCTCAGATGTTAAGTGATACCGCCGCCCTTGGACACTCTCAATATCTTATATCAGAGGGCTCGCGAGTGCGTTGCCTGCCTTTTAAGAATGGGTACGCTGTTGAATGACCCTAAATCGAATTGGTTCGGAAATACTTCAGTGGGCAGCTGGTTCCACATAGTAATGGTGTGCGACAAAAACTGCCTTAAAAACACTCAGTTGTGTAAGCTTAAATTATGTCAAATCTAAGTATATACTTGGCAGAATTTTATTATAATCTATCATAATAGAATGTATCATTTGTCACTATACGTTGTATGAGCACTCGGTTTTATAATCAAGTTATATAAATGGGCTTATGCCTTCGTCAAACATAGTCCGAGATCAAAGGATGCTATACAGAGACAAATTGCAATATTGGTGACGAGTTTGCTTTTGAAAAACGTGTCTTATTTCCTTAATATAGGTACGATTATGGCGTGCACAGTTTATTCAATAAACCCCTTGTTTTGTCTCCTAAATCCATCAATAACGTTTTGAATCTACTGACAACCACAACTACTGTGTAATCAAGTTTTCAGGGTATGTTCAATGCGTTTCGCGGGCTAAGAGTCCGGGATTCAGTGAAACGGACACAGATGAGAGAATGTCTACCAGAGTGGAACTTACTAATTCTACAAATCTTGAAAATGCCCGTCCATTTTCAATCTATTGACACTTTTAACTGAATGCGAAAAGAAGAAAGAAAGAAGAATATTTTTTTTCGTTTTGATATCTCTCTTCTTCTTTTCTTTGATTATTGTTATTTTATGTGTTTATGTGTGTGTGTTTTTGCTAGTAATAAATGTAATGTCTGTCTGCCTGTCTGTCAAACGGCAGTTATAGGAACGAGAGTCAAAGATTACTTTAATATTAATTACTTTTGATAATAATAATGACATGTCATTATTAGGCTTGACCCACATTATGATGTCATTCTCGGTCCGATCAAATATGTCTACACTACTAGTCTTGTAGCCTTTGCGGCGGCCTCGGTGGCCTTGCCAGCCACAGTTTGTCTCATGTCACGGGCAGCAAACCGTCCATGGGGTGGGAATTCCTGGAAGGACTCCACACAGATGGAAGGAACAAGGTTTATTCGTATAAACTTATTTTTTTTAGTATGGTCATGCTCACGCTATTGCGTCTAAAAATTTGGTTTCCCAGATCTGAATCACTATCAATTACATACGTGATTATACAATCTTGGAACTACTATTACAGCGATATGTCTAAATGTAATTAAAACCTTACGAAGCATCATAACGCCTACCCCTTACGAGTGGGGTATTATGTAAATATAACCCGACTCTACGTGAGGGAGTCGCTCAAACGATAGCAATGTTTATTTAACTTGCGTAAATTGAAAATTGCTCCAAATATATCCGGTTACAAACGATTCCTTTGCTCATTGAGGCATCAATATGCAAAGATACCAGTGAGTGCCCAATACATATAATTAATATTGTTTAATTTATTTAATATAGAGTGTTGGAGTGTTGTAGTTTCATAAAACTAGAACTAAGAAACAAATGGGCAGGAGGCTCACCTGATGTTAAGTGATATCCGCCACACACTCGCACTGCAAGACGACTCGCAAGCGCGCTGCCGGCTTTTGAAGAATTGGTACATTCTTTTCTTGAAGCACCCTAAGTCAAATTGGTTCGGAAATACTTCAGCGAGAAACTGGTTTCACATAGTTATAATAGTTTTTAATTGATCTCAATTTATCATCCTACTATGAATTAATTGTAGGCAAAGAGCGTAACTCACAAAAGGCAAAGTGGCAGGAAGAAGGAGACCTGGCAGCAGCAGCTGACCGCAGGTTAAAGAATCTTAGACAATGGTTTGGTCAAAGCACGTCATTATTCAGAAGCGCAACATCCAAACTTAAAGTAGTGATGGTGATCGCCAACCTTCGAAAGGAGATGGCACTATAAGTAGAAGAGAGAATGTCAATTCTTATAATATCCTATTAAGAGCGCGCATTAGGCTAGCAAAATTCATGATGTTACGTGTCTCCCTCCGCCCGCTCTAGTGACTTAATGAAACAAACGTATGCCCGAAGTTCGCGTGTGATGAGACGGACTATACACTGTTTCGCGGAACAAATATGAAGTAAACGCCAAATGCTTTTTATTTAAATACAATACCACATAAAATCGCTAGTATCAGCTATCTATAGTGCTGTAATTCAATTATATTCTTTGGTTATAATACCTAGTCGCCATGATTGAATAAAAACGAAATTATGCAAAAGTTAGAGGTTACTTTGATTTCTTTTTGTATCGAATTTTTATTGAGACGTTATAATGAAGGATCAATACATATTAATTGTTTTTAAGTCAAGCAATACAACATAGTAATACAGTGAATACATAGATAAAATCAAATCTACGATGAGTGATTTTGGTTAGTGCCTGCTCTTAACGAGTAAATTTCAGCCTGAAATCTCGCGAGAACGCGGGAGGAAGCTGTATTTTAATATCGAAGCTTGAGTACAAGAAATAGGTTGTTGCTTTATTAAAAGCTTTCAGCTTTGTATCACTTTGAGATGTATCCTTTGATGTCGATTTATCGAGAATATTAGCTAGGTATATTAAAGTTAATAAATCCCAGCTTCTACGAAAATCCTTATGAAAGCTTTTAACGGAAAGCAGCGAGGTACGGAAATCTCATGAAGGTAACTCCCGAAATTGGTTTGGGTTTTTGATTTCAATTCAATATTTATATAAAAATCTAAATTAACATATTTGGTAGGTACTACGCTTGCTATATGTGGTAATTTAATAAATAATTTATCAAAGTCAGGAGTCAGCAATTTATTATTTTTGTACGCTATTCTTAATGGGCGGATAGATAGCCCAAATTTGCTGTCGTTAATTTCTCTAAGAATCCCCGTATGCGACAAGATATTCACAATAGTTCCATGTGCATCTTCGTAATTCGCCAATGTTTCGTGTTTTAGCTAACTAAAACAATTTATGAAGATGCAGACATTTTCCACATTACCAAAGGAAAGTAAATAATTTAAGAAGCGGGAAGACTTAGTTTAGCAATAGTAACAATTTATTTTTTCTGTAAAATATAAAGTTGTCGTTTGATTAATGTTTAATTTCAGACAATTTTTTTATCTTTTAATGTACTTAATTGACTTATTTTATCTGTTTCGAATATTTTGTTAAATGTTATCGGTTTTGTGTTTGTAGGTATAACGTCTAAGGCTATGTTCACATGTAACGCGCGTTAACGCGCGTCAACGCGCGATCAAATTAGAAGAGAGTTCAGATGATGAGCGCTAATTGAGCGCGTTGCGAGAGTACTCGTCAGTCTAGTTCGGTAGAACGTAGAAAATGGACGTGGAAGAGGTTAGAAAGATTATTTTGTGGTTATATTATAAAGAAAAATATAGAAAAAGAAAACGTACACATTGGGTTCATCCAATTTTGATAAATAGACCCAGTTTGTTATAAATATAATTACGAAAATTAACAAAATTACATTCTATCGCGATGAAAGCGCGCGCTCATCTGAACAGCAAACGGACATTAACGCGATCACCTGCGTCTAGAGACTTTTTCTCTGAGCGCCGCGTCGACGCGCGTTAACGCGCGCTCATGTGTACAGTTGTATGAAAATACCACAATGTCTAGTCGCGCGATTTGAAAACGCGCGTCAAGTTTTTGCCATCTGAACATAGCCTGAGTGTTTTCTTTTGTATCTATGTGTAACTGTAAGTTTACTTATAAGTAAAAAAAATTGTAATTTTAACATATTAACATTGTATTTGTATGCCATATTGGCAATTATTGCAGTCTTTTTTTATATTATAACATACATGTACCAACATTTTTGCAAAATCTAGTCGATCAATTTAATTTAAAAAAGAATTATACGATATTATTATAAAATTATTATTTATTTTAAATTTTCTTACTATTCTTAATTCTCTATTATTTAAAAATTCAAATAGAAACAAGTTAAAATACAGTACTAAAGTACTGTATTTTTTTGTATTAAAATTCATTTAAATTGCTATAAGCGCCATCTACAGAGAAAGTGATAAAACAAATCAACTGACATGTTCTTTGTACAATCTGAATATTGGTTACGTATATTGTACTTTTTATTGCATATTATAAAAACACTAGCTGACCGGGCAAACGTCTTTTTGCCATGTATATCATTTATAATAAAAAAATAGGGGTTGATCGTAGAGGGGTGAAAGTTAGGGGTTGTATGTATTTTTTAATGCTGTATCATAAAAAAATAGAAATTAAAAATTTTGTCTAAAAAATAAAAAATAAAATTGAGGGGTGGACCACCCTTATTATTTAGGGGTGTGAAAAATAGATGTTAGCCGATTCTCAGACCTACCCAATATGCTTACCAAATTTCAGAGGAATCGGTCGAGCCGTTTCGGAGGAGTATGCAGACTAACATTGTGACACGAGAATTTTATATATAAGATTAACTAACTTACGGGTTCCTAAAATTGAGAATGAACGGTGTCTATTTTCAGTAATAAAACTAAAGACTTCAAAACAATTTAACTTATAATCCTATTTTATATTATCGGTACGCAATACTTGCGTCAAGATATACGGAAAGTCCCATAATAAAGGAAGATATCTGATAACAAAAAGTAGACATGTTAACACATTCAACTGGTGTTCACCCTTGCACCCCCCACCCACCTAATTAAGCCTATTTAGATGCTATTGATTCTCCGCTCATGTTTATTCATTGTCATACTAGCTGGCTTTTAAACGGACGAAAATATTTAATTTGATTTTTAGTTTACTGAATAGTTGGTATTTAACTCATATTGAAGTTTAGCACATCATACATATTGCTATATCTACAGTAGGTATATGTTACAAGCTATATTTGCTAATATATAATATGACAATTTTGGTAAACATAAATGATACAAAAAATTCAAATATGTACTTACCTACTAGTAATTTTTAGTAACAATTCTTTATTTGATTACTTGAAGTAGGTAATATTAAATTAGAGTAACTTGATCAGTTTATTTTTAATTATTAATTATTACGTCAACACGTACCTATGTCGAATCTTCCTAATTAGTAATCAATAATTATTAAAAGTAATTAGTATATATAATAGTACCTCTATTAATATAACACTATTTTCTACGTGACGCACACGCGTTGTCAAGGTCAAAATTCATCTGAAATTAATTATTATCGGAAGCGTTAGTAAATTGTTATCTCCGTGACCTTTTGATAAGCGTCCCACTATCCTGTCATGCGATTAAATAACCAATCAAGCAGCCGTCGCTGAGGGAGTTTAACTTGGTATTCTCAGCTCAAAAAATGCCGAAATTGAGAATTACAAAACCTTGAAAAGTTAAATTTTTAGAATACCAAATGCTCTCCAACTTCGCTGATGATCAGCCAACAGTTAAATCTACTCACACTCATTTGGTTGACACTATCATAAATTGCCGAAAACGGACCGGGCGTGCATTCCGGCTGTCACTGACGCTGAACTGAAGACACGTCACACGCGGTTCACATATTCTGGTGACAGAAGACGGAAACACTAGAACTGATCTCCGCGAACCGAATCATTTTTTGAGGTTATGTCCTGAATGTAGGACAACATTAGGGTTGAAAATTCCGTAGTGTGCTAGTGTGTGTGATCGTAAAACGTGTTTCATTGATGCGTGCGTGTGTAGTTGTGTCGTAGGGAGCAGTGGGAGGACGGATGCGGGGATGTATCGGGAGATTTTTAATGTTATTTTGTCAGCGTTGAAATTACTTAATTTATATTACATTGCTTATCTTTTTGATTTAGCGAATTAAGTTCGACGAAAATATATGTTTTTTTTTTTATATTTACCTAAAAAATTACAGCTTTGTCAGTCGCAAATGTGATAATATGGTTGTATCGCAATTGTAAAAATAATATACAATGAAATATATACCAACCAAATGCGCATTAGTGTTAGTAAACTTTTATTTATCTTTAAGAAAAACAATGGAATTTTAGAATTTAGTTTAATACCAATTTTGTATCCTTACGTACAACGTCCAAAACAAAGTGCTCACGGGAATAGTTCATGCTATGACGACCTACATTGGCACCTTAACGTAGATGACATCATCACAATAATCAAAAAGATTGCTGCAGCCCACGAACGAAAGCTCCACCAATACGTGAATGTCGAGGCTATTCAACTACTTGACACCACGTCCTAATGAGAAGATTGAAAAGAACAAAACCAGTCAAATTATTGAATTTATGTTAGTGCACATTAGTCTTAAGTGTCTTCCATTTATTAGAGATGTAAGAAGTATTCTTATGTAAAATATCCTTTTTAGTATGTAAATTAGGTTAGTTTTAAGTTAGTTATTAGTTTTAAGCTAGATCGTAATGTTAATTGTGTTTGTGCAGAGACAATTTATATTTAAAAAAAAACATATTTTGTATCCTTACGTAAACTGCAAATACATGTTATATTAAAATATGTATGGATATATTTATTCAATATCAACGTTCAAACCATAGGTATGCACTCCAACCGTAAATTGGTGTTTAATACAAAAAAAAGGGTGCGTGTACTTATGTACGCGCGTAAGAAGTTATACTTCTTTGGAATTATTTAAAATAGTTTTAGATTGCAGGCAAATAATTAATTACAATTAAATAATCAAAGACTGGAAAAGGAGTCATTATACTCAATAAAGTTCAGTTTACATTTGAAAAATTAAATAAATAAATATTTATTATTATTTTCTAATATTAATTAGTATTGATTTAAATATTCAATTTAAATTTATAATTCAGACGCACATGTAAAATTCGCACTTGTATAATAAAAACAAAATGAAAACACGTGTTTTAAATGTAAAAACTCAAAGCATGTGGATAAATATTATAAATATAAATACACAGTGAACAGAGGCGGCGTGCGTGCCAACATGCGCCACTAACTTCATTCTGTTCATTTTGTGTCAGGGTACGCGCGCATCGTAAAATTTCACTCTCATCAATTTTTCATACCGCACCTAAAGAAGTATAACTTCAAAAACGTCGAAATGTAATAAAATTCAAGTAATCAATTGCTGAGATAGATCTTTGGAAGCTTTTTACCGTGTACGGCTGTATTCTGATAAATCGATGCGAGCCGCAGATTCAACCGTGATACTACTGACAGTGATCTCACATTATTCTCGAACCTTCGACCTTTTAATCGAGTTTAAATAGAAATATGACATGCTTTGCATGCATGCAAGTAGATAGAACGTTTATGTTATTTTATTAAAGTTTACCACATCATACATAATGCTGTTTCTACAGTATATGTTAAGCTATCTTTTCGAAAATATTTTTGGTAAACGTAAATGTCACAAAAGTTAAAAAAAAATTAAAAATCCTAGTCTTTTTTGCTTATTGTTGTAAGCAAAAGAAATTACCAGCAAAACAGCGGTACGTGGTAGGCCCTAAATAAGGCTTTCTTTAAAACAGCTCACTATCGAATATACCTATCCAGCTCCATTTATAATTGCGAAGAATTCGAAAGAGAGGTACCTGAACTCCTGGGTTGGTTTTTGCAGACGGAATTTGGATTTTTTTTAATAAGGGACGACAATGTTCATGTAAGAGGTTAATGTTCTGTATTTGACCATTTAGCAATTTGTATCTATGAGAACGTAACACAGGCTGGAGATCTCAGATCGTGCAGTGACATTTTATTAAATTTCGCCGAATTTTGAGTCGCCGATGGTACGGGTGCTTATGAGAAAATCCTGTATTCATAGCAATTCATAGCGTTGCGTTTGGATCGGATGTAATGAATTTCATATAATGCTACCGTAGTAAATATGTCAAAATAAAGTCAAAATTTTTTATTCATATAGATAACGCAATATACACCTATGAACGTCAAAAAAATATAAGTAGGGTAGACCGAGGCGAATCGGATCACAGGGCGAATCGGATCAAAATAAGAAATGTGTTGATAATTCAAATATCACATTCACATAGAACGCACTCAACCGGCGTTTTGTGTCTGTCCATTTACTGAGCACCTCCCGACATAAGCAGTATTTCGATCGCGCTTGTGGATCAGTGGCAATGCCGCTCGTCAGCCACTCGGTTTTTTGTGTGTGTCGCAATTTGGCGCTCATCTAAGGTTACGTACTTACGTTTTCTTTGTGTCATAT
The DNA here is from genome assembly GCA_963693345.1 of Pieris melete. NCBI lineage: Eukaryota > Metazoa > Arthropoda > Insecta > Lepidoptera > Pieridae > Pieris > Pieris melete. Next base: position 1,772,080 of record CAVNZK010000046.1, on the reverse strand, counting down.
GACGGATTTGTCTTAAAATTTAACTACATTGGTTTATATTGTTAAGCAAGGTGTTAATATTGAAGAGCCAATTCGCTTTTAAGTATAATCTTAGAGGTTAACGTCTAAAATATTTATTTCAAAAGTCTTAATTACGGGGCTAATCGGATCATATCCTTAGGGGCGAATTGGATGATACTTTTAAACTGATTTATTACATGCTTGAGGTTATTGATTCATATTTATTTCATGACCACCGGAGAATGGTGTCAAGAAAAAATGAAAGAGGCTGTAAATTAAGTCCAGAACAAAGAGTTGACCTTGCGTAAAGCTGCTAAGAGTTTTTCAGTACCGTTCACGAGCTAACAGAAAAAAGGACCATAATATATATGTGAATTATGTGCCAATAATTAAAATTGATCTTATTATTATATATTTTTACTGATTCCAAAGTTATTTAACACTACACCTTAAAATTTTGTTATATTTTGTGCACGATCCGATTCACCCCGAATGTTGGGGCGAATCGGATATTTTCCTTTTTTTAGTTTTTAATAGCTAATTAAGAGATTATATGTATGATTTAAGTTTTCAAATATTTATTTCATAGGTAATTGTTACTTCTTACGATTTTATCAATACAAATAGCATTATATAGCACTTTAGTATGAATTACTCAACCTCAAAGAAAAAGTGATCCGATTCGCCTCGGTCTACTATATATATATTGCTTCTAATTTTACATTTACTGCCAGTTCTCAAATCAAGGGCGTAGAGCGGAAGAGAACAACTGGCAATAAACCGTCACTCTAAATATGACTGCGCATCAGAGTGTCATACCAAATTGGTTTAGTTTTACAACCAAAACAATCTTTAAAATTCATCTAATAATATATAGAGATATGGGACCTGCCCAAACTGAACCACACGGAGGCTAAAGGCTTTAAATTATCTTATAACCTATGATTTACGTAGGAACAACTAAAATGTGCATGGCCCGAGCATGACATCGTATTTTAAATTTCAGAAAAGCCTTCTTGAAGTTTTAAGTACTTCAAATATAATCTAGATTTAACAACGAAATATAGTTTATATATTAAAACTCGAATCTAGAACTCGTAGTAATGAAATTTCTCTTGACATGCGCGGGTTGACCTCCGCAATCGATGGGAAGCATTTGTTTATGTTCCATCTCGCTCGCACGTCTATGACGTTCCCTTCGATAGGACGTCCGAAGATTACATTAGTTCACGCGCGCTGTACTAGATGGCGTTAGCTGTATCGTGCAACTAAACATTAATTGTAATTGTATTATGTATATATGAAGAAATTTTAGCTTATGTAATTACTTTTCTCCAAAGATAGGTTGTATTTTAAAATATTCGTAGAATTATATTTTGATACTATCAATTCGTGCATATTAACTGTTCCATGTTATTAATTGGATAGGTGTATTTATTTACGGTAAAAATTATCTACTGCTAGGGACCACCAAGTGATACCGCAGACGTCTTGTATGTTAACCATTAGGACACACACAATATAATATGTAAGGTGGGTGGACCATGGAAGGCCATGCTCCCTTGAAGGCCAAGTACTAAAAAATCATAGTTATAGTCGTGTGATGACAAATTCCTTCCATTTACACAAAGCTCCATCAAACCCAAGGCCACAGACGCGGCGACGAGTCGCTCGCGTTGCTATTTTGTCGGTGCGGTCCCTCGCTTCGTAGACTTCGGTCATCGATGTTAAAATTGTAATTTGCGCGCTCAACAAAAGATAAGTTTTTATATGAATATCCCATTATTATCATATTCTTTTTACTGTAAATTGTCATATATGGATTTTTTTATAATACTAAAGAAAAAAATATTAATTTTACTTTGGTTTCAGTTAAAATATCGATAGTGTTGCTATAAAAGCCGGTGGTTCCTTATAAGGCCAATCAAAAATGTGACGGTTGGCCTTGCTAGGGTACATGGGTCTCACTAGGAACATTTACGAACTATGAAAATATGAACACTTCGTTTTTAGTTAGAAATACGTACCGGGAGGAAGAAAAAAATGAAAAATGTACAAGTAAGCGACGACAAAAAAAGAAAAACATCAATAAAAATGATTCCAAAGAACTGCTGAAAAGAAAAGCAGAAGGTGAAGAAAAAAATGGTACTGTCACGCATGTGGCGAGTATAAAATCGAAGACATGAGGCAATGTAGCGAGTGTCAAAAGTGGTATCACGAGGAGTGTATTGGTCTCAATAAAAAGGATCTCTCATTTTTATGTTCAGATTGTGATTAAAATAATAAAAATTATTATCCTTCTTAGTTTATAAGTTTATTTCCAAAGCGCGCGATATCGTGAAGTCCACGAGGGCGGAGCTGCGGTTGAAAAACTAGTTTTATCATAAATTCATTTTTTAATCTTAGGAATGGTTGATTTTAAATATTCCTGACTTCAAGACTGACTATGTACCATTTTAAGTTCGTAATAATTAGAGTACTTAGTCTGTAAAAAAGGCTGTCATAAATGATAATTGTTAGTTTGGCCTTCTTAGGAACATTTTGGCCTTACAAAGAACGGACCCATTAGAAGGCCATTATAAGTAAAAAAAATATTACATAATTTCATTGCAAAACGAATTGGTAACTCATTTGTTATCGAAATAATAGTCATTACTATAATTTTTGAATAATATCCATTAATAAGTTCTTAGTTATACGATAATGTTCAAGGAATGTTCGTGGAGTTTATTAAACAAGATTATAATATGTTAAGCATTTAATTTTTCGTTTAAGTGAAAGAGCTTTTTATGTAGTTTTACTAAAAGCGGATATTTTGATTATTACAATTCTAGTTTTAAGTTGAACGGCTGATTTAAAATATTGGCCTTGTATGGAGCACTGTTCCTTGCAAGGCCATTTAGAAGAGCTTTATAAAAGTTAAGTTTAAGAAATAGTGATAACGTCTACAATAAAAAAAAACTATTTATATGTTGCACAATAAAACAAAGTGTTAGTTAATAATTTGTTTCTTTTATTTATCTAGTAAATTAATGAATAAAAACTGTTTATTCGTTACAGTGGCCTTCTATGGTCCACCCACCTTACTTAGAAGTATTTGTCAAGTCCCGGTCAATTTAGGGCAAACAAATGTCTGTATTTTTTTTATTAAATAGAAACCTAGTCATTATTCTGTCTGCTAAAACAATAATTACTGAGAATCAAAATATGTTAAAGCCAAGATCGCACAAAAACCTATCACCTGGCATCAAAAACAGACAAACAAAAGCACTAATCGAAAATTTCGACACAATAGCAGGAAACGCGGTCTAAATCCAAAGTTGCCTCAAGTTACAAAAACGCCAGAAAAAAGTACCGACTCAAGCGACCGCCTACCGCAGCCAAAAATAAACCAAAAGATAAACCAATAAAACATCCCAAAACTAAATTGAATTCAGGTAAAACTGGCTCTTGTGCCGTTGTGATAAGGTGTAAATTACGATTATGTTAATTGATGCATTGGTGAAAAGTACGAAATCATGAAGTTATCCAGCGAGGTGCATTAATCAAGACCTGCAGTTAATTTAATGTAGACGTTATTTTTAACTCGAAACATATACACTGAGATGTATAATTATTTTAAGAATTGGTACGCTCTTTTCTTGAAGGACCCCAAGTCGAATTGGTTCGGAAATACTTCAGTAGGGAACTGGTTCTGCACAATTGCACAAACTGCAAAAACTGCCTTAAAAACACTCAGTTATGGAATGACGGACGTCGAGGTGATACGGATGGTATTTTGAATTCTGCCTTGACGTCCGATGAAGAAACTCAGCTGCATATTAGTCCGAACCACTCCTCTGAACACCCTCCATGGTAAATGCGGTAGAAGATGCAGAGAGACCCCACATCTCTACGCAACGCCAAGAGATCCAGTCGCTCAGTAAGAGACTGTTCGTCGACGATTCGAATAGCTCTTCATTAAATACGTTCAAGCGGAAGGAGCTGGTACTGGGCACCTAAAGCCCAGAGATAAGAACAGTACTCCATGTGAGGCTGAATTTGCGCTTTATAGAGTCACAAAAGTCAAACTCCGAAAACTACTAGTTTAATATAAACAGACAAACTTGTAAAATACGCAATATTTTATAGATACATTAAGGTACATAAAAAAATGTAAATAGAAGCTCGCTTGCCTGAACATTAAGTAATATTAGATAAATAATTTGTTTGAAACGCTGTTTTGCGCTGCGTTCCCTCGTCGCCTTCATTATCGTTAGTCTCAATTTTGGTTAAAGCGCTTCTCATAGCGTTTCTCTATACGAGGTGTTTATAGCAAAAAAGTGAGGGTAGGTCTAATAATAATCTACCCGCAAAGCAATTTTAAACAAAAAAATCGAGATTTCTATGTGTTTTTTTACATTACCTAATAGGTTTTCGCTAAGACAATTAATCCTACGTTACATTTTCTTCACACCCATTTCTACATTACACGTAAATAATCATGGTAACTCTGAGGTTGTAGGTTCAATCCGCGGCAATGAACTTCCTGTCTGTGCACATTATTCGCTCGAACGGCTTGCCTTAGACTCAAAAAGTCGACGGCGTGTGTCACAGGAGGCTGATCGCCTACTTGCCTATTAGATTGACAAATGATCATGAAACACGTACAACAATCTGAGGCCCAGACCTAAAAACGTTGTAGCGCGTTTAGTTTTAGTTTTTAGAAAAGTTATAGTTAAATCAAAATCATCGTGTATTGTCCAAATTAAAGGTGAAAATATGATTTTATATTATTCTTTAAATAACGCTATATATATAATAAATAATTAATTATTTACAACAAAAAAGTGATGAACCATCCACCTATTTCGGTAATGTAAATTTGATAATAAGTAATATATGGCCTGACATTCACTCTCTTCAAGTGTGATGATGGCTGAAGGCTGAAGCCAATCGTTCTAAAAGTTCCCGATCATCAATCAGTCTTCTAGCTCCACAGATTAATATTCCTACGCGACTATAGGTAAGACCAAGCCTCACTTCGGAATGGATGGGAAGCCTTCTGAATTAAAGAATATTAAGGCATTGAAAGTCTGAGTTGAAAGGTACATATAGATAGGTAGTTAGTTAGTTTACCATATAGTACCTATATCAATTTTTAATAAAAAAATACGTTTGTGTCCATTTATTATGATAGGTTTTTGCATTTTTTTAAGAAGTCAACTCAAAACTTTAAATTTAAGATCGCAATGGTGCTTTTTTTTTACTTGCATTCAAACGAAATATTTGATAATTGAAAGGAGTAGCGGACTGTTTGATTTGACTTTGACGTTTATAAGTGTACAAAAGTCACCTTAATGAATAAATAATATTATATTTTATTGCTACAATTGCGATTTTATCAAGATAATCAGCAGCGTCTGTGTTTAATACAACTCGTTAACGAAGTGTAGATTTCATGAAATGAAGTTTATCAATGTACGATAGTACCTACATAATAGATTCTTCCACCTCCAGAAGTCATGAAAAATATAAGAAACTATTGCAGTTAAACTAACTTTCGGTTAATGTAACTTCGTAATGTCAAAAACACCGCGAGCCGAGCGAGACTGACACCCTTATTGAGACAGGAGTCATAGTTAGGAAAAACATACTACATACATTGATTTTATACACGTAAATGATAAGAAAGTGTTGTCAAGTCGGTCTTTTTTCATTGTGTGAAAGTAAACCGAAAAATCGATAGTGCAATGACAGGCTTCGAAGTCACCACCGATTAAAGGACTATAACAGCCAATATCGCTGAAACATAATTGAACGAAAGTGTGTTGTGTGATAAATATCTGACAAATGGGTGGTCCATTTGTCAGATATTTTTCTCTGTTCTCTATTTTTCTTGTTAGATAGTTTTAACAAAATACTAATGATTTCAAGGATTATCTTGCTTATTAAAACGGACTTAATACCAAGCAATACGTATATTCTAAAATGTAATTAACAGCGACTATACTTTAGATTTTGTACCTACTTTTAACATTACGTTCTAAACTATTTTTCTGTCCCATAAAATTCTAACGAAATAATTCCGATACGAGTGAAGACACGCGGTCCGGCAACGTCGCTTAGCCGACAAGGCAGCAATATTAATTTTGTGAGGTAGAAAGAGAGAGAGCTACCAATTGTGTATTCAGAAAGGAACGGATGCGGATTGTGTAGTTCATACGTGACCTGCGAGAAAGTGCTCTGAATTTGTAAATGAATGAATGAATTGAATAGTATGTTAATTTTATTCAATGGACAATGAGGAATAAATAGAAGTGGTCGTTTTATATGACTTCTTTCTTTCTTTTATCTTTTGTTATTAATTTTATTTTAACCCTGTGTTATTTGACATAATTATGTTTGATTAATACTTAAGTTAATTATTATTTAAATAAAATAAATTCAAAATGTTTAAGGAAATTAATCGGTTAATGTCGCACTTATAAATAAATGTAGGTGTTATTATTTTACAGTCATAAATTGATCATTATTAATTATCGAACAGTTAGTTAGTTGAATAAACCAATAAACAAATATCATAGTGAAGTTTAAAACAAAAAAAAAATATTTGGTCCGAGAGTACTAGGAAATCAGAATCCAATGGCAATGACCAAATCACGCTACGTTTAGGCCTAAATCGCCGGCATCCGCGCGCCGTGGCGCCGCTTTGTCGGTAGATCAAAAGTTTCATGAACTCATTTGCATTTAAATCCGCCTTATTTCGTTTACAAACTTAATAAAAAGATTCTTTAAATATATTTTTATGTTTATTTAATGATAATCCCTTGAGGGAATGCGTTTTAGTTTTATTTAGAAAGTTATTCAATACATAAAAGTAATTTGAGCATAACTTTTTATTTTAAACTTAATAAATTTGTAACTATTCTTTCTTTTGGATTTATTGTAGTAATAACAATTTATATGAATGAAAATTATCTACAAAAATAATATTATTCTTGCTACACAATTCCAGTGATAGTATAATAAAAATTAGAGACTCAAACGGTCCAACGCGACGCTTGAAAAGTTCTTTTTGACTCTGAACGAATATTAAAATAAATACCTACTTATGTTAACAATTAATTAATAAAGCCTTTATTTCTGACCGTTATTTACAAACAAAGTTACACTTACACTAAAGGACCAAAGCAATAAAAGCAAACACGGAATAATAAGGAGGTTATAGAAGGTGTAGAGAAATTAATATTTAGGGCAAATCATATCTTTAAAGGATCAGATATTTAAAAGAAGTTGACTGAAGAATAATTAGTAAACGTTTGGAAACGTTTCTGGTTACTAAAGTAAATATTCAAGTACCTACAATACGAATGACAGAAAAATTGTGTTCCCATGTCTATCATTTGGGTATCTTTAACTTTCTTAAAGCAACTGTGTAAAAACGAAAAGTTTACCAACGAAACATTGAAAGAAAAGAGAAATGGACAAAAGATGTATTAGAATGTTATGTAAGAGGAGGCAAATCCGGAATATACTTACGTACCTACGTATATAAAAAAAAAAAAAAAAAAACCCTTTTGGCAACCCTTTCTGTCTTCACTGTCTAACATATATTTTATTTCATCTCAAGTTAACATAGAACCCATGGTTTGGCCTAGAAATTCTTAGTGCTCAACTTGCCCCATACCCTTGCTCAACTTACCCCACCTATGGGGTACATTGAACATACTTGACTTTCTGCATTTAAACATCTGTAGCTATTATATTGGACTTGTTACAAAAAAATACTATGGACACTTTTGTTAAGGGATAAATTCCTATCCATCAGGACACATAACAACTCATTGAGACTTATCATTGAGGAGCTATATCCAAGCAAGTGAAAAATTGCTCAACTAGCCCCGCCCTACCCTACGTATATATCAGAAGACAAAAAGACCATAACACGAGTCGATAAAACAAAAGTTAATTGTTTTGTTTTTCTTATCAACTACGATAACAATTAACACTAAGCACAAACTCTAATTAAATAAATTAATATTTATTCTTATTATTTTACAACGGGCGGCCTTATCGCTAACAAGCGATCTCTTCCAGGCAGCCAAATATGATGGAAAAGTGCAAGAAGCGTAGGTATAACCTATTATAAGAACCAACCTTAGTCAAAAATAATAAAAAATAAATATTAAAATAAGCTAAAAACTAAAAAGCAATTACCATATTTACCAATAATTACTATTAAAAATATTACATGCCTATTGACGTAAAATGGGTCCCTAATATATCTGAATTTCCAAAAAAATCTACAAAACCAGAATGGCAGAAGGTCGGTAGTTTCAAATTTCAATACGCTCGAGCGCGCCTTCAAATGGCTTAAATAGCTTTTTATTATATATTTATTACCACTGCAAATTATGTGTCCAACTATTTATAATACCTAAGCACAGTTGTTCTAGCAGAACTGCCCTACAGCCATCCTCCCGAATAGCAATCCTGAGTCCCGACTTACTGAGGACCACGCAGACAGAACTGTGGAGAAAGTTATTAAATTGTAAAAAGGGAGACATGACTATATTTTTATTACCCATAGATATATATCTATATTACATTACGTTTAATATATATCTCTCATAAAAATTAATCGGAACATCACCGTATTTAATATTAATATTTCTTCTATAAGACCGTCGGAATATCTTTTGTACTTAGATACCTTCATACATGTCGCAATCGTTCTTACATTGCATTATTATCTAGGTTAAGTCAATGCCCTGTAAACATTTACATTATATTGAAAATGAATTTAATAAATGAATCGGTACTCAAGGCATGCCTAAGGTTGTTTAATTACATTTCTCATTCACATATTTGTTACGTGCTAACCCGTACGATACCCACACTTTCTTTTATTTTAAAAGCAATCGTAAAAAACCAAACGGTTAGTAAATTTCATAAAAAACATAATGAAAAGTTAGTGAACTGATTAGAGATATTGCTTTACTAATTGTTACATAGAGATTACAAAATAAATGATTAAGTCTGAAGAATATCCGTAGCAATTACTCACTTGCATCATGACAAGACCCCACGTTCACACCATCACACAACACAGTCGAATTAGGTATTACTTAATTAAATGTATTTAATATTTATTATTGATTTTTCCTTTCTAAGTTTCCTATAAATAAGTATTCGGTATGTATTCCATCTTTGGCTATATATTTAGTATAGGTAGGTAGGTAATTGTGTTATATTAGCTGTACGAAATTAATAAATATATGTTCCGGCGTCACTATTAATAACTGTTAGTTACATTAGAATATACAGGAAGTCACTAAGTATAAACATCTCAGTCACATGTTAATGATAGTGTCGACATAGACAGATAAAAAATATGCTAGCTCGTAGGTTTGTACGTTGTTGTCGTGTCGTAAAAATTACATTATACAGAATACATGTTACACGCTACTCTCTTCAAGTACCTTAAGACTAACTCTGGGCTAGTGCTGTGGCTGGGCTGTTCGGGTGCAGAATAGCAGCGCATGTTAGGTGTTGATCGTTGGCTCGCTTTTGCAGCGCATCGGGAATGCTTGCGGAAGCCCGGGGGGTGCGGGGGAGCTCTAACAACATTTGTAAATGTTAGCCCATAGGTTGACTGCCCCTATTCCAGTATTGTTGTGACATCTCCGGGATCTTGCGGTAGTGGGATTATTTCTTATTTCAAAACGTAGCTTTTAATATATTATTGTAACTAATAGGTACCTTAATTAATAAATTGGCTGTATCGTCTGACAAACAAAGATATAATAATAACAAAGTAAGCCTAACTTAAGACTAATAATTAATAAATAATTTAAGCCTAACCTTTACTAAAAGGAAAAACATAAAGAGTCCATTAACACTTCTTACAGTCTCTACCTACTAAAGGGAATACTCTGTTCATGCGTTCTGTTTAAATGTATAGATTTATATATTTTTTTATGATGTAGGTACCTACTCACAACATCCCAAGTCATGTATTGTCATGTTTTAACAAAAAAAACTATAACTAGGTATACTTTCACTACGTTCGATTTAAGCATAAAAGAGCGGGACAAATCTGCGCTGTTTTCTTCATTTGGATCACAATAATAGTACTAAAATCCATAATTCAATATAAAAGCACAACTTTAAAGCTCGTAGGGAGTGTAGGTACGCGCAGACGCATAACTCCACCTTAGGGCGGGGTGAAGGGAATGCTCCGCCCCGCCCCGCCCTAAAGCCCTTTGCCGCCTACAAACTGCCCAGTTGCCGGACGTTTTAGTATTTAAAATATAATTCCTGAGCATAAAACGATTCACTGTTAGGTGACTACATAAAACATACATGAAAAGAAATCTAAACTCTAAAATGGTAAAATTATCTTGGTATTGGTGCATTCACTGTGGGTTATATTTATTTCAAAATACATATATCAGGTACAATTGATTATAAACGTAAATTAAAAATGGTCCACATCGATAAAACGTAAGCTATTTGTTCGTGGTATCAAGTTTCGTGACCTTTTTAAATTAATTCAAAACCATTATTCTAAACTGTGGAGTGTGGGATTTGTAAGGTTAATAAATTCGCCAATAGATGGCGCTACTTAGTAGTCGAAACAATATTTTAGCGTTATATCGATTATTACTTATGTAGTATTACGTTAGTGTGCGTGTTGTGTGTTGAACCGTATCGGAACCCGTCTCAGGTAAAAGTGTCGTGTAAAGCAACACACGCTTTGTAAAAACTCATATTATTTTAACGGGTATGTTTGATTTTTGTATTTAATTCGGTAGCTATTATAGATAGTGCACATATTACGTTTACAATAATGTATTAAATTTATAATGTATGACTTTTATTATATGGTGGCACAGAGATTTTTAAAAGAATAAGTATAATAATAATAAGTAAAAGAATTTTGGGAATGGGGAAAAATGATTTAATGATTACTTTTTTATACAAAAATATAGATTTATTAAGAAAAGAATATGTTGGTTTATAATTCCGTAACAATGAGAAATCAGAAACATTTGCGTGGTTGGACCTATACCTATAGGTCTTCGTGACTTCGGACGTTATCTATCACACTACGGACGGAGATGTTATGCTATCATTACCAAATAAATTTAAAAAAAAAACATCGAAAGCACCCCAAATCGACAATCTCCTTTGCGGTAACGCTTGTATTTAGCTTGACCTGTTTGGGTCAAATCTAGTTATTGAAATTTGACCCCCTTCCTGTTGACTAATTGATTGATGACAGTATAATTCTTCTTCTTCTTCTGGTGCCACTTTATGGCTAATGGTTGGCTGTCTTGAATAAACTTGAATTGCCGGGTATCTTGAATTCTTGAGCTAGTCTAAAAAGTTCCTAGTCGGATATGATGGCGGTCCACTCCCACTCGTTCCGCAACGACTTATTTCTTCTACCAGCCCGTCTCTTGCCTTAAATTTTGCCCATTATAAGCCGCAACAAGTCGAATCGATGATGACGCAAAACGTGTACGAGATATTTTCGCGACTTTCTGTATTTTTACAATTAGCATTAAGTTTCGTGACATTCCGATTCGTTGAAGGAATCTTTCTCTGGATCCATCTAATGCGCATGCGACGGTTATTATGTCACTGTCATTTTGAAGTCGGTAACGAATGAACCTATCCTCGTTGATTCTAAATATAGAATATAGTACTTCTAATTAAAGTATAGTATATATATACTGGAAAATAATTTCATCGTAGGCTGTATTGGTATCAGAAAACCGGCGCCATATAACGCTTTAGTTTGGACCAAAAATATGTTCTTCGTCTTCCAATATATTAGGTACATCCTATTCCTCGTATCAGAGAGTCAGATGGCATCATGCCTACTATACGTATATTTTTGATATAGCTTCTTTAAACTCAAGTCTCTCATTTGAAGGAAGTGATCTTGCATTGTACGTGCAGGTAAATAGAGAGTGGAGTGGAGGGTTGTGGTCTGGCTCTCAACCGGGAACCTGACTGACGAGCGGACGAGCTTAAGGAAGTTGGTGGATAGGATTGGGAGAAAAATGCTCAAGACAGAGATAGATGGAGCCAGTTGGAGGCAGTGGCGTAGCTACCAAGGGGCTAGGCGGGGCAGTGCCCCGGGGCCCTCAACCTCAGGAGGCCCTCGAATCCTCACCAGAAATCTCGATCGTTCTGAACTTTTGGAAATTTCTCCCATTTTCAAAATAAATATGACAGGTTGCAACCTCACTTTAATCAGTGGCGTAGTTACCAAGGGGCTAGGCGGGGCAGTGCCCCGGGGCCCTCAAGCTCAGGGGGCCCTCGAATCCTCACCAGAAATCTCGATCGTTCTGAACTTTTGGAAATTTCTCCCATTTTCAAAATAAATATGACAGGTTGCAACCCCACTTTAATCAAGACATTAATTTGAGAGAAATTTAAAAGTTATGCCTAGGGAATTCCCCTAAATTCTTTCTGTAGGTTGGCAGTGTTGCCAATTTGACGGATAGTGATATGTGCATTTTATTATTCATCGATGTGCATTTTATTGTGAATTCGAGTTAAGTTTTTTTTTGAGAACGGTTAAAAAATTCATGCTGTATCATGAGTAAGTAAGCTAATGTCAATAAACTTTTTTGCACTGGTCAATATAGTGATTCAATTTTATTTGATTTTACCACTCATATTGATGTCCGGTAAAGTCAATAAATCGTGTCAAATCTCAAGATTTCGGCTACAGCTCATTGTACTGGGTGGCGCAAAAATACTGGCACTAAAGAAAATTTGTTATTTTTTTTTATATGACATTTCATTTCATTTCATTCTGTTGTTGAAAATTGTATAGTGAACACATGTAAAATACACTGAAAATAAACATGGACCGTTTTAATCCCCAAGAACGTGGAGTAATCGTGTCAATGTTCTTATGGAAAATCTTTAAGTCTTTCACCAAAATACGCTGCAATACCGTCTGGAAATGCCCAATTGCGTGGCACGTCGCCTCGTTGTTGTTTCTGTACACTCTTCCACATCTTCGCGCACAGCATCGATATTTTCAGCTGAACGGCCTGTTCTTGGTCTCCCAGACTTAGGTCTATCCAATGTGTTGTGCCAGTTGCTTCAAGGCGTGTGGCAAAGCGTCGGATTGTGCGACCAATCGGTGCCGGACGGTGGGGAAATCGTCGACGAAATTCACGTTGTGTTTTTATCACTGATGAATTATTCCGTAAGAACATTGACACGATTATTCCACGTTTTTGGGGAGTAAAACTGTCTTTGTTTATTTTCAGTGTATTTTACATTTGTTCACTACACAATTTTCAACAACAGAATGACAGGAAATGTCATATAAAAAAAAAATTCTTACTGCCAGTACTTGTGCGGCACCCAGAATAACGCGAAGTAGATAGCAATTGAAAACAAAACCGCATCAAGCCTGGATTTAAACGAAGTCATTGATACTTTTGCGAAAACTAAAGCTGGGAAAAAATTGTAAATATAATTTTTATTTAGTCAGTTGGTAGGCCCGACCTTTATATAATAGACCCTTGAATCTTATGTATTTCATTTTATTCGCCAAACCTACATCAAGTATTAATTGTAATTTATGTTGTTACTGTTTAATATTTTTATTACCTGCCCTGCACAAATAAGAGCTTAGCATTTTTAAATTATTTGTATATTTCATATTTTAATTTGATAAAACCTAATCAGTTTACATAGCAATGGGGCCCCATTTTTTAATTTGCCCCAGGGCCCTTGGTCACCTAGCTACGCCACTGGTTGGAGGAGGCCTATATAGCTTTCGCCAGTTTAACTTTGGATCTCGAGTGTTTCATAGTTTTAGGACGTTTTAAACGGAGCTGTAAAAATAGGTATAATAGGTACCGGTAAGTATTCAAGTAGGGTAGCGATTAGAATCATGGACGATCAATCACTTTGCAAGCGGCTTGAAGTGGGGTCTCTCTGCATCTTCTACCGCATTTACCACTAAGAGTGTTCAGACTAGTTGTTCGGATTAATACCTGCAGCTGAGTTTCATCATCTCGTCGAGGTGGAATCCGAAATTCCACCCGTATCACCTCCACAACTTAGTTTTTTTTCGGCTGTTTTTGCCACGCATCACCACTATGTGGAACCAGCTTCGACTTTGACTTCGACAAGTGCTGTAGTCGCTGTTGTAGTTCGACTTAGGCTTTTCAAGAAAAGAGTGTACCAATTCTAAAAAGGCCGTCAACGCACTTGCGAGCTCTCTGGCAATGTCTATGGGCGGCGGTATCACCTAACATCGGATGAGCCTCCTGCCCATTACCCCGCTTGTTATAAAAAAATGTTATCTATGATGAATGTTCGGGCAAATTTAAATTTTAGTAAAAACATGTTTTAGTTTTAATAAGTCATTCAAAGTAATTTAGTCGATTTGTTTAAATTCTACAACGCCACTTGTTCTGTGCACATGTCAAACTTATACACACGCTTTCTATTATTAGCTGGTACTGTCTCGAGGGATTACAGTTCCTTGCCTTCATATTTTTCTTTGTATCATGGTGCGCTTAGCTCATCCCAGCTTGAAAGTTTGAATCTCGGGCAAACAAAAACAACAGATAGTACTCACACAGATCTTCAACCTAGACCTCACCTGTCAATCAATAAGCTGTAACTCATCAATCAATCACGACTATATTCATTAATCAATCAATGCTTCAAAAACACTTTCAAAAGGCCAGCAACTGAACCGACCCAGACTTTTCCTCCCTACAAAGAGGCGTCAATGACGTCACGGGACCAGGCTAACATAAGTGCAAAGCTGGCGTATGGAACGAGAGGTTAGACCACGCCCACCGGCCCCACCCCTAACCCTTCAAGCCACTACGAAAGTTCTTGCGAGCTTTTATGAATATTGCTTCAATTTGAAATAGTTTTTTGGTCTTTGTAAGTAGATTGTTAGGATTTCTTGTCAATTATCAATGGGATTTTAATAAAAGAAACAAATTAAATATAATAATTATAATTTAAAACAAACATAGCTGTTGGCTGTTTTTCCCTTGAGCAAATGGCATATTATTTTTTCATATAGTCTGTATAAATAAAAAAAACAAATGTCTATAAAGTAACATTTACCTACTTCCAATTAAGAGCGGGAACGAGAATTACTAGCAAGAAATCCATCTCTACTCTCTCTCTCCAAATAATTGGTGATTTAAAAAAAAACTTAGCTTTTACGAGCAGGGAATGACAAAATAGGAACATTATACTTAATGTGCCAACATTTTAGTGTGAACAACAGATGGTTCTGTGCGTCGTAGCATATCTCTCTTTAATCGGCAGGTCATGTCTGAACGGCGTGGTCAGCATCGAAGTATCTGGAGCGGACTGTTCCCAACGGTTTCCAGCGCATCTCTTATAACAGTGTAGGTACAGTTTTGAGGAAGATGAGTCTTTCACTGGATCGGTCCATCTCGTTGGTTGGCCACGTGATCTTTTGCCTTCTGTGTTACCAACCATGATCAGTTTCTCCGAGTTCTCATCACCTCTGCGCTTTGTATAGCCGAAGTGAGATATAATTCGCTGTCGGCATATGGTAGACAGGCGAGTCCGTATGAGAATCGGTTTTCTGATCATTCGCCGCCAGCACCACATCTTAAAGGCATCATCGGTCCTTTCTAGAGCCAAGGTAGTCTACGTTTCTACTCCATGCAGGTAGATAGGGAACACTAGAGCCCGTATTTAGTTTTGGTCAATTCCTTTTCTTACAGATGTTGCCTAAGCATGTCATGGAATGTAGGTACCTATAGCTATGCCGATTTGCCTTGTTATCTTGGGGTCATAGCTGCCGTCGTTAGATATTGAGGATCCGAGATATACCTATACAGCGGTCAACGATACTGATGTCAGGAATGTTGTTAGTGCCACATGGAAGCTTTCTGGCTCGATCTACTAAAATCGTAGCATATAAATAATTGTATTATACTAACCACTTATATTATGTTGTGTCGTGATAGTTAATTACTATTACGATACTCTAAGATATGAGAGGGCTATATGGCGCGCATCGACAAGACTCGATGTAGTTCGGCTCCATGATTGGAGGCAGAACAAAACGCCTGGCCGTCCAACGACATCATAAAGCATGCAGTTTGCAAAAGGCGTAATGCCGGTGGAGAATGGAGGAGGCCTATGTCCATAGATAGACCCAGAAGAATGGCTGATGTTGATACTCTTGAAGCGAATTGACGTAAATCGAGAATTGTATTCGTAATTGATGTACGTTGATATATTGCCTATTGAAAGTACAGAATCCGCGCATAGAACAGATTCCCGGAAAAACAATGAGATGTAATTTATTTAGAGCGATTTTCTAGTATTTACGTATTTAGTATATTTAGTTTTATGAAATTATTTGGCTTAGAATCGCTTTACTTCTATTAAGAAGCTACAGACAATTACAGTCACGTGACATTCTGGAACGCGACTTGGCGCTAAGTCTGTCTCCGGTACGTCAAAAATATATTGGGTTTTGTCAGAGTTCCGGTTAAGTTGTGTCTGAATCTCTCCCAAAGGTAATTTCACCGCTTGGACTGTTCTTATTAATTCTCATGGTTTGTAAACGCTAGCTTTTAAAATACGCATGCTATGTTAGGTATCAGCAGTCAGACACGCCTGCCAAAGACAGATCTATGTATGATGAAAGTGTAAGAATGTCTGGAAGAAGCGGAAAGTTTAAACATGTATTAATGGCGTATTAATAAATAGTATTAGAAAGAGTTTTTTAAACTTGCGATCCGCATTATGGCGTACAGTGGCTGGAACTTTTCGCGCTGCCTAGTTTTCCGTATTTTTACCAATTTTTACGGACCAAGTTCGGAGGAGTTGGAAGCATCCTGCAGCTGAGTTTCAGTCGAGGCGAGAGAGAGGTAAAGAGGAGATGAGATAATTGTATTTTTAAGCCTCTAGTTTATTTTATAGTTAGCGTCGATATTCATTTACAATAAGGGCGTGTTTTGGCGCAGGGAGAACAGATAGGAGGGGGCGATTACGTCAGTTCATAATTACCTATATAATTTCGATTCGCTATCTCATGAATTATGAATCATCATCAATACAAAGGGTCATGTGTATGAATTTATTAAGCCGTCAAGGTAAGATCGATGTTTACGCGCTTGCGTCTAAACACCGCACCCACGTGGCTCTCAACAGATGGCGCCAGGACGCATGCGCTGTTTTATTGAGCGCACACAGTCACGTGACACCCACACAACTACACGTGACATAAATCATACGTTGTCCGCTCTTGCCATACGGCTTCAAATTACCTTCGCGTAATGACGCAAGTTTCGTTGATTTGCCGATATAGGTTGTAAGCCAAATGGATAGAGCTGATTATTGAATGGAATAGTGTTGATATTACAGAAGTACTTGGGCGAACTAAATGGCCCGGCTGCCGACGTCAATTACAGACTTCATCTGGTCACAGTTTGAGGTCTTTCAATACGTATAGAATTGAAGATGATTTATTTCTATGACGTAGGAACGTTGATATTATCATTTAAGTGGTGTTATTAAATGGAATTGAGGCCAGTCCTTAATACCTAGTTGGGTTGATTGAAAAACGATTGAGGAAAAAAACATTGCTTTCAAATTCTCATTGTCCTTTTGACATCAGCATTAGATTTTTATAAGTAGGCATTTAGCAAACAAGAAAGATTTTTCACGACAGACACTTTCATAGCATGCATTTTATTACAAAACTTGTGAACGACGGACAATTCACAATAACTTTTACTCAATATTCAAACTTTGCAGACTGAATTCAAATATTCGCTACGTGCTTCTGAAAAGTATTCTATTAATTTTAAATATTTATTTAGGAGAAAGTCTGATTGATAATAAATAAATACGCATAAAGAAATCAGTAAATATTTACTTTTAAAAAGAAGATTTTATTTGAAAATAATTCAAATTATAAATAAAATCTCTGCATCAGATGAAGAAGTCAATTTAAAAAAAAATATCATTATTTTTCATACACAGCCTAAATTGAGCCCCATTATTATACTATCTAAATATATTAACAACCTAAACCTGACAGAAAGGGAGAAAAACATACATACATAATCTATCTAAACTTTTATTAGTGGGGGAACAGAGTGACAAATGCTTAATCTCATCTGGTGACAAGTACCAGGGCGCAAGATCACAAGAGGAGATCTCCGTTCGCGTCACCAAGTGTCGTGACAATGTCGCTGTTGTCGGCTGAATGCTTTATTTGTCCGCTGCCGAGATATATTTTGTCTGTGGTCCAATGTTCACTTTATTATCTGTTTTTAATCTTTTGACAGTTGTTTGGTTGTGTCCTTTTTTACGTTTTTATGCGCGGGAAACGAGATGATCAGGATTACAAAATAAATGTATAATATATATTAATTTCTGTACTGTAAATTCCTTGTTTTGCTTATATTACTTTAGTTATGGATTTGATTGATAGAGGAGCTATTCAGTATTTTATTTTACATAATTAAGTGTTCACGAATTAATATATTAATATACTTTTTTTTATATCTAAAAATAATAATGTCATTATTTTCGCCTATGAATCGCTGTCCGTCTCTTGGTCGTCACAGTAAACAACTAAAAAACCTCTGATCTTATTAATAACTTAAATATTTAATAATGTGAGTAGGTAAAATGTCCAATGCCAGCATTCGTAGTTATAAGAATAAAATGGAAAATAGTCATTAAAAACCCTTTATCCGGCTTTTAAACGTTTTAAGTTAAACGCAAATAAGTTTCTGTATAACAATATCGTAAACAAATTGCGCGTTAATGACGTAATTGAACTCATTTTACCTACGCTTAGTAATATTGATTCTTGGAATCCCGTGAAATGTCGAGAGGGGACTGTGCGTGGGCGGCGGCGCCACGGGAGGCGGTAATTTATTGTACACGTCCATTATTTACTTAATTCATTCAATATTGATATACAACTCTTATCGAATAAGGACCATAAATCTGATATTAGGTACCCATAGAAATATATTTTTGGAAATTTACAGAACTCCATTACTGTTGTGTTTTTCAGTTGACGAAATACCGTACCGTAAGAAAATGTTGGCTGTCAAAGGCGCATTTATTTCGCTGCTACATGAAATCATCACAAATATAGTGCGAGCTGCACTTCTAGAAAAATTTCCCTTCGATGTTCCTGTCTACAAGACTCGTAGTCGTGCTTTGTTTCATGTTCCTCAAACCAACACTAACTATGAAAAAACTCAGTTTGTTTAAGCTATCGCGGAATATTATGGTTAAAATTAGTAATAAGAATATCCATAGGCCATAGCGCAGAATCACCTGCATCCTGATACCCCAAATACACACCTTCACGTAGGTACATACCCTCACTTTTACACCATCACGCATCACAGCAAAATTAGGTCTTTAACTTTTTATTTTAGTTAAATGTATTGAATAATTTTAATTGCTTTTTCTTTTGTAAATATTATGTATTCCATATTTAGCTTTATTTTTAGTCTGTTTGTTTTTATATATATTTTTTGATAGCAGTAGGATTACAAAATAAATAAGTAAACGACCCGTAGCAATTACAATAATTGGTAGACTAAAGAAAAAGAAATATATAAGGCTTAAAAAGAAGCTAAATCCTTTATTTTTCTGCTTAATTTGTTTCTAAATAAAATCAGTGATTTACGTTATCTTTTTTAATTAATATAGCATTACCTGAAATTTGTTTATACCTATTGCTATTTCTTGAAGAGAGATTACTGGTCCGCGTGAATCAAGAAAAATCCTCTTAAGTTCGAGTCCCAATGAGATGTGGAATCTGTTGTTACGCTGTGCCATGCAGTTTATTATAAACTGTTTATAGTATCAGGTTAGCCAAGTATGCAGGGTTGCTGTTAAAACTACTCGGACCTTTGCAATATTACCAACTGCCAATTCAGAGATAAAACGTGGACTAAAACTGAGGTCTTGATGCCAGGCAGAAGAAACGTAGTTTCAACCGATTTCTCGACAACACGAAACATGGCAGCCCTAATAGTATTTTAAGTTAGGACGAATTATTCTGAATGCCACTAGGTTTTTTGTTAAGAAAATTGACGATATCATTGTTATTCGTAGAATAAAACCTATGTTCTTTTTTAAATTTCTACGATACCATAAAATAGCAACACAGAAAAGTTCTTGAACATATTAACGATGTCTACATTGCTGATTTTGAAGTAACCAGGTAAGGCTGCATGAAGAATGGTAAGTCTAAAAACTTACATGAAGTTGTGCAAGTAATTTGTAATTTCTCAACTAAAAGCAATACATCAGATGTCTGCACCAGTTTTTGATAATTTTGAATGAATAAGCATTATCCTTCTGTGCCTGATGCTAGGTGCCGATTTTCGGCTTTTAGTCATGACACTTTGGAAGACTCTACTTCACCGTCCTTAATTTGCACTTAGAAATATCTATGCACAGCCGGGGGAATTACGTTTCAAACTCCTCTCAATGATCCAAAGTGATTTGGGCTACGAAACAAAAATGTTCCACTTCTTTTAAATTCCGAGTTATCTTGAATAGGTATGTTCCTTTAAATTGTACAAATATAAATAAAATAAGTTAATAAGAATATATGGAATTCACCTCCAATTAATGAACTAATTATAGGAATGTTATCTTTTTTATGTGATATCGGCACATTTTAATCTTGCCATTCACGGTCCATCAACCGAGACCGGATCCCTTGGCCGGATCGTGCTGTCTCCTTTTCTCTTATAGGTTAAGTGTAGGCTATCTCCTTCTATCCTCTGAAGATTAGGGGACCTGTGAAACCGGCAGATGTTTATAACCAATGTTTGTGCGATTGAAGTTTGGCTTGTTCGTGAGATTAAAACATTTTTATTTCTAATTTCTGGGTGATTTTTAATCAGAGTAGAATCAATATATAATTAACATAATTATAAAAATATTAATGTCGTTACAAATAATAACCTCCTATCTAAAATCATTAATAATTAAATTTTCGTTTAGATTAATATTTTTCTGGCTTTTTGGAGTCAAATTTATTTTATGTAAAAAAATTACGCTTTTGTCGAGTGACCCCAAAAGATTTTAAATCGATAAAGACAAGATTGAAATGTTTGTAGTAATTCCCGATTTCAACATTTTTCTTAGTAGGTATTACATATCTAAAAACATATCACGATTTGATTGATATCCTCACAAACTGTTAATTTATAAGGACGCGGGAACGACGGGAATTTTTAAGCTGAAAATAGTTCTTTGTTCCCCGAGAAATATCGGCAATTGTTTCTATATATAAAAAGATAATGTATTTTTTTACAAATTGTCTCTGCACAAAGACATCATTTAACATTACGATCTAAGCTAACTTAAGGATAAGTGACTTAATAAGTCTAACCAAATATACCTACTAAAACGGATATTTAACAAGTGTCCAATAACACTACTTACAGTTACTAGGAAGACAATATGTTCTTGTGTAATATGTTTTCCACTTACCATTGGTTAGCACTTAAGACTAACGTGCACTTACACAAATACACTAATTCCAATGGTTTTTTTTAATCATCTCACTTGGCCCATGTGATATGAAGTTTATATATGAACATACAAAGCAATAAAGTGAGTGTATATTGGTGTAAGTATAAGAATTATGGTTTAATGTACCATTTGAAAATTTTAATCCTCTTCATCGCCGGAATTATAATTATTACGCTTATACCGGAGAAATTTAGTTACAACGGACAAATAAAAAGTATTTATAACCTACATATTATTAATAATAATAATTAAAATATGTATATTTTTAATAGGAAATTTTTAGAAAAAAATTGGTAGGTACCACTATTTTAATTTCATATTTCATCAAAATACTAACACATAGGTACATAAATAATACAAACTTTTGAAAATATTATATTATAGCCTATGCTCATCACGTAACGTAGGGTTCTAATGATGAAATAATTTGTTAAATCGGTCCAGTAGTATCGGTATAATAGACAATATAAGTATGTATAATGTACATATAAACTAATGATGACGCGGCTGAGTTATAGATTTCATTTGAGATTTCAGTTAATATCGTTAAAGCACTGAATACAAAATCCTGGATTATTGAATACCTCGATTACGATAGTGATACAGTTGAACTAGGCTTGAACATACGTATATAAAGAACCACAAAGGTACCTATATGTCGCCATGATATATTATATGAAGATACAGAAATCTGAGATATATTATACTCGTATCTCTTTAAAAGGCAAGTGATCAGCCTTCCACTCTGTTAGTTGGGTCTAAACCCCAAGGCAACCTGGTTTCCTCACTTATCTTAACATTACGAGCAAGTTTTTATTGCGCACATACCATGACCATCCATTTCTGCCTTGCCATGTTTCGAACCCACGACAATCTGCCCATGGGCTAAATAAAAGGTTAACTCCTTATATTCATCAAAACTAAAAACGATGTCTTATCTTTTGTATCTACCTGTACGATGCCTGGGTCATCAGGATGCTTTAAATAATAGATGATTTTATTTTTACTTCATATTCACCACTCGCGTACAACAATAGAATATAAGCGAGATAATGAAATGTTAATTGCTATGTAACGAACGAATGCAATGTAACAGTTGAAGGGAGTGCCTACGTCTGGCTGTACTTCTGACGATTTAGGAAATCGCCACGCTTTAAAAACCAAGAAAGCCTTAGAAAGATTGAGCGAAATGTACAGCCTTGTACAGTACCATTTCGATATTTTTAAATGTTACACTTACTGTGGTGTGGCTCTTCAGCAACCAAGATTAGCCCTTAGCGGTTCTAGTGTTACAAACTTATTTGTATTTTTTATATAAATATAAATATTTTGACTTAATTTTGCTGTTAGAGAAAAGTGCGTCGCAAGGCCGTGGACGCAAATAAATATCAAGCAATTTAAAAATCCTGTATGCATTAGTAGGTTTTCCTCCTCAATGGGAAAATAGAACTATGTACATATTTCATAATTCACCACAATAACGTTACGGTTGGGGCGTATTTTAAGTTTGTAGCACAGCAAATGCTATATTCATTAATATATTAAAAACAAAATGTTTACGGGGAAAAAACGTGCAAAGCAAACGTCTTTCTTATCTTTTAGTGCCTATCCTTACTGAAGGTTGTCAGTCTCTTGAAGCATGTCTAGTCATAGGACTAGACAGGCATAGGCCAGTCATAACTGTTTAAACATAATTATGGACGACACAGAAACCGCACATTACGATTGTAATTTCGACGAATGTCTAGAACGTTCTTATTTATTACCACTTGATTCGTGGTAATATATTATTACCACTTTCTATTTGTTTTTAAATTGTCGCATTAACAATTATAATTATTTGGTAGAATTACTATCTAAAACTATCTTAATGGTTGTTGATATTCATTTCAGGAAAGTAAAATTAGGTTTACTAACATTGTGCACAAAATGATTCTCGGTTTTTTCAGATAGGTAGATGATGATGTTTATGATGATTTTAAGATATCTGGTGTACTATAACTATAATCATTGGTGATAAAAACATATATCAAGACTGTTGAAGGGCTACACTCCGGATCGTATTTTTTTATAAACAAATCTAATTAATTTCATTTCCTATAAAAATGGATGGATAAATTTTAATCGCATACAGTGAGACACGCGCCTAAACCACATTGTGATGTTTCCGCAACCGCATGTTGTCTGTTGACACAACACGCTCCAAATTGCCAGTTCAACTTCCTACAAAGCTATGGCTTCCTGGTCGGAGAATGATTTGTGCAGAAATATTTCCTTTTGATGTTTTTTTATATCTACCAACACACAACATTTATAAATTTGTAAATAACGTTTATATTATGTTCCCTATTGGATTTTTATTATTGTATTAAACTATCAATTATTTTTTTTAGTACATTTTCTGTAAAAAATATAATATAATTAGTATTTCATTTTATTTTTTTGCTCTCAAACATAACAATTAAATAAAATGAGGACAAAATATGAAAATTATGTTATAGAAATGTGTGAAAATAAGTTGAGAACTTAAGAAGGCGCAGCGCTAAACAGATCAATGCAACTTCCTCGCAATCGAGAAGCCGTTATCGCAGCTATCAAAGGTTTTAAAAAATAATCTTGACGCATACAAAGATATAGATATAGATAGATAGATAGATACAAAAAATCTTGCTTGAATCCCTCCACTGTTAGTTAGTATACAAAAACCGTAACAAGCTATGACATAACATTACCCAGCGTTTACTAACAACGCATAAACCTGAGGAGGTCTATTTGACGCTTGCTAACTAAAAATTACCAAATCAAATTATATTGACTTATTCTTTTTACACGAATCAACAATATGATTTGAATGATAATTAATTATAGTTCGTCAAATTAACTTTAGAAAGCATTCTACATGGAACCAACAACAGAGCAGGTGCGGCTGAAAAAGCTGCATGCAAAAACAGGGGTCTAGGCTCCGAATATGATTTTGTCCCATTCGGTGTCGAGACTCTTGGTCCGTGGGGTCCTAGCGCTAAGTCCTAACCTCAAAAAGGTTAGACGACATCACAGGAGACCAAAGAGCCGGCAGCTACCTCGAACAAAGAATTAGTCTAGCTATTCAAAGGGGGAATGCTGCCAGTATCTTCGGAACCTTTTAATATTTTAGTTATTAGGTACATTTTAAGGTTACTTAAGAAATATATTTTTCATATTCAAGTCAGAGAAGCTTTCATTTGTTTTCTGTCAAATATATTACTTAAAAATAACGATGTAATAAAAATACATGTTTAATTAAAAAAAAATTCTAAGTAGGTTTAAAAAATAATTTTATAAAGAATATTCTTGTGGAGTAATTTAGCCGTGTTAATCTCGACACTGTCTTGGTAGGTCGATGCCCGTGCGATAGAGATAAATAATATAACACATTGCAAGTGTAAGCGAGACGCACGAAGTAAAAAGATTTCGACGACGAAAATCTGTGTTTACTCACTTTTCGGATTTAACTTTCTGTTATAGACAGCTGTATTTATGACAAGTGAATATTACTTTAAATATAGCACTTATTTTATGACTATATATGTGGACTATACTATATTGTATGAATATATTTTTTTATGAAAAAACGGGCACTCCTGCCCGTTTGCTCACTTAATGTTAAGAAATAAGTGCCCATTGACACACATCGCCAAAACGCTCGCGAGTGCGTTGCCGGCCTTTTAAGAATGGGTACGCTTATTTCTTCGACCCTAAGTCGAATTGGTTCGGAAATACTTAAATGGGCAGCTGGTTCCACATAGTAGTGGTACGCCGCAAAAACTTCCGATGATGAAACTCAGCTGTAATCAAAACAACTCCTCTGAACAGTGTCCATGGTCAATGCGATAGAAAAGAGAACCCAAATTTCGAAAGTGTCTCGTCGTCTACTACATAATACATAATTTTTAAATGTGCAAGCAACTACAAATGAGAACTTGTTCTTTGCGGCACGGTAAACGTATATAAATAAAGGCCGGCAACGCACCCATTAAAAGTGAGTGTCTATGGGCTGCGCAGACTGTCCTTTTTGGTCGTCCCGCAAGCTCGTTTGCTATTATATAAAAAAGAAATTCTAATTTCTGGTGAAATATTTTCCAGAAATGGGATTATACCTTTAAAAGCTTTTTTCTTGCCATTTTCCTAACCGCAAATCGGAACTGATACAACTCTACAATACAAAGCCAATTTGTCCCCACTCGTTCACCCTTCGACCCTTGTCAATTGTCATTCAATAATTACCTAACTGAATGAAAACGACCGATGAGCCGTCTAATCTGTGCTTATAAAGGTTTATTAAAAAACAATATTTTTTACAATTATTATTAAAAAGTCATAATGAAAAACATTTCGGACGAATCAATCAATTTATAAACAATTAACAAAGAATGTATCGCTAAGTTTATAAGATAAGTTAAATAACTATGCCTGGTCATCTTCTTCTCCCATTTGGATTATGGCACGTTGGATAATTCTCTTCAACTTCTTACGACTATCCATGGAACGGAGTAAGCGCAACTCTGAGGCTACGAAGTCACCGAATATCTGGAAACAAATATATCTTCTGCAATATTTCTTTTTCTCGAAGATTCAAATATGTATAGGTATAATTGATTATTTGCAAAGGTTTTTTTATACAACGTATATAAATTTTAGTCACTATTTTCTACCAGCACTGGTTCCACCTCTTTGTTGAACCAGTTGTCAGTAGAGGTATTTCCGATACGTCTTAAGCTGGCCATAGACGGACCGCATGTTGCAGACACCGTAGTATGTGGGTGCGTCCAATACTACAATCAAGAGAACAGCATGGAATATTTCATACTTTGTATCACCAGCTGAGGGAAGACACTCAACTACTTTAGAATGTCCCTGGTTTCATTTGATGAATTAGTTAGTATTTTATTTTATTTGAGGAAGTGGCGTACGGTCGGCAGCAACCGCTTGCAGCGGTACGTGTATGGTGGGTCCGGCAGCTCTAAGCGGTCGCCGCACGGCGATCAACAGTTTCCATACTAAATTCATGTCCGCAATACACGGACCGTACGACCAGTTTCTGAGCGGACAGAGCAGTCGCTCTGCGGTCGAGTTTCGCCGTGCGGTTGACTGCTTAGAGCTGCCGGACCCGGCAGTCGGTATCGACTGCAACATGCTTCAAGAAAGAGCGTACCATTTCCTGAAAGGTAGGCAACACATCCCTGGCTTTGCAGGTGTACATGGACGGCGGTTATAACTTTATTTTAATCCGCCTGCTCATTTGCCTTCTGTCCCATAAAAATCCTAAGTTGACGCAATATAAACTTCTGCCATACAAATTTTAAGCTAAAATTCCACTTAAACTTGGTACAATAAAATTTCGATATACCTGACATTCATCGGGTGCAGGAGCTGTATGTATCCTGGGTTCGTACTGTTTTCTCCACACAGGGCTCATGGGCGGAGGTATACGACTGTCATAGTATGATGAGGGTATGTGTGAGATGCTCGGTCTCATGGCATTTGGAGACTCTGTAGCTGATGAAACTTGCAACTCTTCATTTGTTTGAAAGTCAGCCAGCTGTAATAAGTTCAAATATTTTGGTCTGTAAGGGTCATTATTAATCTATTAAAACTGGTATCATTAATAATATTAATTATATTAATAATAATAATAATAAAATAAATGGTTTATTTGCCTCCTGCCCGTTTCCCTCCTATAAGTAAAGTAACATTATTATAATACTGGCTTAAGTATTACAGTTTTTACAGAACTACAAAAAATTAAATGTTGAGGGTATATGCTGCAAGATGAGCACTATTTATTTTTTAATTGTTATACGTTATATACGTGCCACACAACATGCCACAATAGAACAAGTCCACAGAGTATGTAGAAAAATAAGAAACTCCCTCGAGAGGAGAGAATACTGCTCATCTGTATTTCTTGACGTACAACAAGCCTTTGACAAAGTGTGGCATAAGGGTCTTTTGTTTAAAATTAAATCATTATTGCCACACACATTCTATAGGATCCTACAATCATACTTGTCTAACAGAATATTTCAAGTTAAAGAAGGTGCCAGCACATCCGGTTTTTACGAAATTTGCGCAGGTGTGCCACAGGGCTCAGTCCTCGGACCCGTCCTGTACACACTATATACACACGACCTACCACAGAGCCCAGAGATTACTATCGCCACCTTCGCTGATGACACGGCTCTACTTACCTCCAACAGAAGTCCCATTCTGGCCTCTAAAATCTTACAAAATGGCTTAAATAAAGTAGAAGACTGGCTGGCCAAATGGAGAATTGCAGTTAGTGTGTCCAAATCGGTGCACGTCACCTTCACGCTCCGAAAGGAAGACTGCCCCCCCGTCACTCTAAATGGCACCCAATTACCACATCAAAATACAGTCAAATATTTAGGAATGCATTTAGACCGCAGACTCACTTGGAAAAAACATATTCAAACAAAGCGAGACGAAATTAATCACAAATACAAGGGTCTCTACTGGCTAATGGGACGAAATTCAAAACTATCCACTGACAATAAGTTGCTTTTGTACAAAACCATTCTCAAACCCATATGGACATACGGAATACAGCTTTGGGGATCTGCTAGTGCCTCAAATATAATAATAATACAAAGAGCTCAAAATTACATACTCAAGCAAATATCAAACACCCCATGGTTTCTCAAAACTACAGAAGTCCATGAATTTCTTAATATGCCCATGGTAAAAGAGGAAATAATCACACATGGGTATAACTACAAACTAAGACTTCAAAAGCACCCCAATCAGCTAGCAGGACAGCTAACTATACCAGAAACTACTCGACGACTAAAAAAGCGGCGAGACATTTTTGACCAGGACAATCCAACAGACTGAGTTTAAATAAGAATAGGCAGGCTCCGCTGGGAGTAGCGCCTAACACGTCAACAAGCTCTCAACGTATCTACTTATAGTCGCAAAGACTGATTGTATGATTAATATTTAAAAAAAAAAAAAAAAAAAAATACGTTATATACGTAAGTAATCGTATATACTTTAAAAGCATTGTTTGTTATTTACAAAATTGAGTACCACTTTAATAATATAGGATAACACTTTGGTTAAACAATTACCTCTGTATTAACAGCTTCCGCCGTTTCGAGGGGGTCTGCAGGGGTCGGACGCAGGAACGCCAAGGCCTCAAAGTACTCCCACCCACTCGCTTCGGGAGATCCGCTCTTTCGCTTTATCTTCCTCAGTTCGTTATTGAATTGTGTCCGCAAATTATGAATCTTCCGACTTATTTCCTCCGGCGATGTTGCAAATATATTTGCTAAGTATTCCACTTTCAATTGCCGCGCCCTTTTCACTTTATTTAACGGGTGAGTGGTGTCCCACAGCTCCTTGCATTCGCTTTCCAATGATTTTATCAATTTCATAGTATTTTCGGGATTCCAATGCAGCTTTTCACATTTCTTGGAATCCCTCTCAGCGTCAGAGTCGTATTCTAATTTGGACCAAGCGATAATATCCAAGTTATTCGAATTTAAATCCATGGTACGTCGCTTTACACGTGGCTTGTGAACGCTCTAGCGACACTACGCGTAAACCGGTGTCGATGTTCGGGCAAGCGGTGAGAGCAATGTCGAGCGGTGCGGCAACGTCGCGCGTGGAATACGTTGTACACAAGAATAATAATGAACGGCGCGGGGCCGGGGCCGTACGCACTGAACTCAGTAACTAAATACTCCTTTGTATTTCATCCTACGCGTTATTCAAAAAGGTTTCAATCTCATTTTGGCATATGTTCGTAATCTAGTAGACGATATAACGTAATAGGTAACTTGAAATATGCCCTTCTAAACATTTCATACGAGAAAGTTAAAGGTAGAGGTCATCCTTTGAAATTACTGACGTTTGACATTTTGTTTTTGCTTCACAGATTACTGAAAACGCAAATACTGTCCAATGCATGTTATTTCAGTACGACAAAATACATAAATTTTAAAAAATAGTTACGGATAGATAAATCAATTAAATTTGAAATATGAAAAACGGAGGGAAATATTATCTTGTTTTTTAGGTTAACTTTGAAATAAACATGATACCGTACTAACATCATTAATATTTAATACTTAAGAAATTTTATAAATATTTACAGGATCACTAAGCCACGAAATGATTTTTACTCTTTATTTCTTCCAATAAAAAACATTCAAGGTTCTTAAGCTATTTTTTAAGGGTAAATTTAAATGGGCAACTCTGTAAGTATTGACAAAATGTAGTATATTTATGTCAGAAATTGGTGCCTGTGAAAAGAAGGTGGTCCTAAAACGTTTTCAATCTTATTTCCTTAATAGTATCTTATAATAAAGCACGTTTAATTTCCAATCATGACAAAAGTTATAATATACGGCTTAGCTTTTTATATTTTATACATTATTTTTATCTTGTTATCCTATACATCCTAGCTACCTTCGATCGGAATCCCTTCACTGGTAAAGGCCTCCTACATGTTTTCCCAACTGACTCTGTCATGGCTTTCTTTCTCCTTCTATCCACCTTTTTCTGGGGCGCCCTCTTCTTCTTCTTCTCCTTGGTCCTTTCCATATAGTTGTCTTAAAAGACCACCTTTTATCTGTGTATCTTGCTATATGCCTTATTTCCAAATCCGGTCTGAAACACGGCTTCAGTAGTCAATACTAGACACGGATTGGTATCGTATGGTAATATCAAAAGATTTCACGCACCGTTTACCGTTTCAATACAAAGTTTTGATGAAATTTATTACAATAATGATTTTAAGTTCGGACGTCAAGGCATAATACAAAATACCTTCCGCATCACCTCTACGTTCGTTCCACAACTGAGTGTTATTTAACTGCACCACCACTGTATGGCCCCAGTTGCTCCCTGAAGTATTTTTTCTGAAAACCGTACCAATTCTTAAAAGGTTGGCAACGCACTTATGAGCCTCCTGGTAATGTGAGTGCCCATGGGCGGCGGTGTCACATAACATCAGATGAGCTAAAAATAGTTGGAAATCCAAAAGCTATGACGCTTCATTCAAATTCTCTTTAAATAAGCTATCCCTAATTGAGTTCTTTGCATTATTTATCTAATAATATATAATTCTCCAGTTTTGAGATAAAGTTTTGGATAATACTTAGTCATAAGCCCGTCAAGATGCATCGTTACACGTAGACATTAATCTATCATTGAAGAACACAAGTCCAATGTGTTTTCCTGTTGTTATTTGACATTTTCTTATGTAAAATATCCTTTTACGTTAGACTTAAATTACGATGTCTCAGAGACAATGTAAGAAACCTAAGGGAAGCAAATAGGTACGCGTAATTTTGTGTACCTATTTCTCCAGTTTTCAATACAAATCTAGGAATATAGTTATTTCACTCTTTGTGTGTTTTAATTAAAAATTTAGGTTTTTAACTTTTGAATGTTGGCCTAGTAGCTTGATCGTGCAACTATGATCACGAAGGTTCGATCCCCGGCTGTGCACAAATGGATTTTTTTGATCAATTAGACGGCGTATGTCAGGCAGAGGAGGCTGATCACCTACGTGCCTATTAGATTGACAAATGATCATGAAAAAGATACATTTGTCTGAGACCCATACCTAAAAAGTTTAGCGCCATTGTATTCTTTTAAAGATACACAATAGGTATCTATGGATCAATACAGTTCCATTAGATCAGTTAAAATCTTCAAATGTTAAGTAAAATTTATTGTATAAGTTCGACAAACTTCGTTCAATAATCCCCCATCAATAATCCCGAAGTACTAAAAACTAGTGTAAAAACAATAGAAACGCCACAAGTGTCGTATATTAATTAGTGTACGGCTGCCGAGGAGGGTGAAGGGATTAATATCTAAATAATGAGGCGCACGCTCCGCCCACCTAAGGTCAGCAAACAACACTAGACAGGAATTTGTATTTGTAGAGAAAAGTAAGGTTCATCAAAAAAAACTATCTACTTTGTTTTTTGTAGTTTTCGCTAATATTTCGGGTTTTAGCTAACTACAATACAATTTATGATGATGTCCAGCTTACAAAGAAGGTTTGAGGAAATATTAAGAAGGAAAACTGACTTTATTTAGCAGTAGTAACAATTTGGATTTCTTTAAATATTAAGTTGACGTTTGTTTTATGTTTAATTGACTTATGTTTTCTGTTTCATATATTTAGTATATCAATGTAATCTGTTTTGGCTTTGTATATTGTCTAAGTGTTTATAATATGGATATGTGTAGTTGTAAGATTACTTATAAATGAATACAATAAATATATACAACATATTATATACGCTACAACGGCGTAAAAATTAAGCTGTCGTTGACTTACTATTTTTATCAAATAGTAAGTCAACGACAGCCGTTTTCATATAAACCTGAATTGAAAAATCAACTCTAATTTGGAGCGTACTCAGCTGGCAAATATTCTTTATAATAATGAAAGAAGAAGACTATGCCAAAATACAAACATTACATATATCATTTCTTAATCTGGATTAGTTAAAGATCGTTCGAGTTAAGTTAGTTAAAGATTGTGATGGTCACACGTGTCAATGTGACCTCCACTCTCCGCTGTCTTCAGCAAACCTCTGCGCCAGGAGGATGGTAAGACCTGTAAGGGCCTTTACTTGATCGGTCCAGCGAGTAGAGGTCGGCCTCGAGCCGGTCACGATAAGTTTTTCTAGACTTTTGGATATCTGCGTGTTACATGTCCAAAAAAACTTAGCGTGCGTTGATAACAAAGTGTCGAAAGATGATTTTTTACTTCTAACCAACCGTATATGGACACGTTTGTTTCCTTAGCTGTCAGGGAATCCTAAACATAGTAACATTATTATATATACTAATGTTTAATATAATGTCCTCCGGTTTATGGTTATTTAGAATTAATTCCTTTAATTCTATCAAGCATGCTATCCGTACGTGAGACACGTTGTCTCTCGAGAGCGGAGGGTGATTTTCGATCAGAATATTTTGTTTGGAAATACTTTTAAAAGCCTCGAGGACTTAATAACAATTGGCAAGGAATTTAAAAAATAGGCGGCCATTTTTTGTGCGGTGGAGGTTCGAATGAAACGTAATAACTTTCAAAATCTCAAAAGGATATCGCAAAACTTTTTTAGTATTAAATATTTGTCTGTAAGCAATGTAAAAAGAACTGTTTTCTTGCCGTTACATTCATCCGGACACGTTGTTTAACTGTAATATAGATTCGGCTATTTTCATAGTAATAATATACTTAATACTTATACCAGTAAAAGATTTTTGTCTATTGACTTTATCTGTAACTAAGCTCTTTACGCTAGCAAACAGGTTGCGGTGAAAACTTATATCTTGGTTTTTATGTCAACTTTGCTTAGTCTTTTTTACATTTATTATATTGTTATAGCATACTTATGTAACATATGTGATCTGGATCTAGGAAAAATAAACAAATTTAAAAAGTATGGTCCCTGTGGTACCTTTAATGCTGGCAGCATTTCCTTGCTGTATTGCGATACATCGGTAAGCGAGGAAAGCACCAGCTCTCGGGTCAGTGGTACTATCTACCAGAGGCCAATTTAAATATTTAATTAGCGCCTTTGCTGTTGAACCCCACGAGTCTCTACTCCAAAGGGAACAAAATCAAAGTTGAAGGAAAAAACGTATGCAACAGCAACACAACGGCATAACTGTTACGCTCAAAACCTCCGGTGCAGTATACACTACATAGGATGTAGCAGGTGGGCATATCATCTATTTACTCCTCGTCTTCTTACCTATTGGAGCTCTCCCTCTCTCGTCCTGCTGTCTCCTTCTATAGGATTGCTCATAGAAGGATGCCACTGCATTCCATACCTCGCAACTGCCCACGATTTCTTGGATAACAACACAAGGCAGAGAAAGGTTACAGGACAAATAATAAAGATTATGACGGCGCTGAGACCACGGAAAACATTCCTCTAACGTATGCTTTCGTGTAATCGGTTACGCTACTCCAAGTAGGTACTCAGTATTGGCTTCCACCCAACGATGTAACGTCTCGCCCAACACATCCATGTCCAGACAACACCTGCACGAGTCGAGACTATATTATTGTTTGAACTGAGACTCTAGGTTACATTGGACGCCAAACATTTGTTGAATTAATGTCATCACTTGCTCTGTATAACAATTAAGAAACTTGTATTGTTACAATTTGTGTTTATCCTTCTGTGTAACGTTATTGTTTAGCTGATCATCCAAAACACAAACGGTATTTTAAAAAAAACCTGTCATATTAAGGCTTTACAAAACAATGCTTTTATATTATTCGCATTGGCTCAGTCCCGTCGATTATTGCTAATGGAACCGGAAGCAACACAATACGCAACAAGCTACGGTTCTGTGATTGCATTGCAATTATTACTAAAAAAATTGTAATTAAACAGAGCATTTGTTATATACTTTTTATCGAATGATGATTGAATATCGAAGATGATATATAAGATATATTATCTTATGCAAAATTAACACTTACTTACAAGATAATTTGAAGAAACTTTACCCATAAATCAACGACGTGTAAGACAGATGATACACCTACTTTCGTATGAAGTATCAATTAAATAAATAATTAAATCTGAGGCGAGAATCATAAGCTCCACTGACGGACGGATGAATTGTATGGGACACTAGAATTCTTTTCTACGTCAACTAGACCAGGGCCCCTCTGTAACTTTAAATACCGACAGCGATCCTGATTCAATATTGAGTTTCTGTTCCGCGCGATCCAATCTAAGCGACATCAGCGATACGATAAGATCTTGTTTCTTCTACCGCAATTAACATGGAGAGTTCAAAGGAGTTGTTCGGATTAATACTTGCAGCTGGGTCTCATCATCAATCGTCGGGGCAGAATACGAAATTCCACCCGTATCGCCTCGTCGTCCGGTGTTCCACAACTGAGCGGTTTTGCCTCGCACCACCACTATGTGGAACGAGCTGCCTTTCTTTCGACAAAAGCGCGTACCAATTCTTAAAAGGTCGGCAACGCACTTCCGAGCACTCTGGCATTTAAAGTCTCCATGGGCATGTCCATATCATTTAACATCAGGTGAGCCTCCAGCCCGTTTGCCCCCAGATTCTATAAAAAAGAGAACCACATCGAACTAGATATCGCACGGAAAACCCCGTAAACTTTTACGGTCGCGATACACTACGGTCCCTAGTTGTAGTAGAATTGGTAAGCGGCAGCGTGAGCTCCAAAAAGGTGGTATTCTCTTATCTAGGAGCCTCGATTTTCCATTTAAAACAAAAGTATTGTAACCAACACGATTCCCCAGTGTGACCCGGGTCTAAACCACCCCTAACAAGACAGTCGCTGAGTGGAGGGTGATAACCGGAAAAAATGTCGTTAGTGACGTGATTTAGTGCCCCTGCAATATCTACGAGCGCCGAGAGGGTTATCATTTCCACACCGCTAACGGATTACTTAGACGGGTAACTCAGTTTCGATAATAAATAGATTCTGATCATTTTCGAACTCTTAATATTTGGAATTTTTCAATCAAGCATTATAAGTTGGAAATCATTCTATTTTGTTAATTGCGCATTACGCACTTCTCTTGTGAGATTAATGCCTTGATTGTAAGCGAAAAGGCTGCCTATGCTTCTTTATTGTTTAAGTTACCCGATGTTATTGGTACTCTTTCTGCAGCAAAGTATGAACCATACCTATATATCGCTATATCACTCATAAGGATTGAGTCTTTATGATGTAGGTATATGTCGGAAGCAACGTGTCTGATATTGTAGATACAGAAGAAGAGAGAGATTCAAATTATATTCCCAAGCAGGCGCTAGTTTGTAACCCATAGGGATAGCGTAACAGTCCCACGCCTGGTGACGTTTATACCTAAGGCAAAGAGAGCCAAAAAGTCAAAAAGTCACAAGATCCATCGCGATGGAGGCTCTCTGCCCCTTCCAAGGGTCACAGGACATGAATTCAAGTCATATATATGTCCACTTTTCTGTCTATTGTTTGTTTATATAATAACTGTAATATTTTCTAGAAAAATGCTGCTAAATGTACAGTTACTGCCAGTTCGCAAATCAAGAAGTAGAACTCTTGACTTTCTGAAATTCTTTTAATTTGACACTAGTAAATTCATAATAACATTATTGAATACTATTATTGTTTATTTGTCTTTTCAATTCGGCTAGGTTCCTATTAATATTAATAAACAGTAACCTTGTCCTTTTTAAATTTTTAACAGAATGATATATTTTTAGTGGTATTGTGAAGGAAGCAGTTGAAGAAGTTGGCCTTCTTCCAGCAGCAATAATGACGCGTAAGGCGGACGCCGATCACATAAACACAATATACCTAATGACCATATTTGTCAACGTACGGGAGGAAGAAATGATAAGGATCTTCTTAGGAAATCAATGGAAACATACCTAGTATTGAGTCCATTGGCTCGGCACTGACTTTGATATGATATTCATACCTTGTCTTGGCTTCAGATTTCTGAATATATTTCGTGATCATTTATTTTTCTAATAGGCAAGTAGGTCAGCCT
Source organism: Pieris melete (assembly GCA_963693345.1). Lineage (NCBI taxonomy): Eukaryota > Metazoa > Arthropoda > Insecta > Lepidoptera > Pieridae > Pieris > Pieris melete. The sequence goes on along the minus strand of CAVNZK010000046.1, from coordinate 1,735,946 downwards.
TCTGATTACTAAGGCATGATTTCCTCACGATGTTTTTCTTCACCATTTGAGGTAGTGCTAAATGAGAGCATACAGTCAATTAGTGCACAGATCGAACCTTCAACCTAAGGGATGAGAATCGCACGCTAAAGCCACTAGGCCAACTGGATTTGGTTCATACATTTCTTACCATAATTTTAATTAAAACACTAATTTAGATGGACTGATGCATTCCAAAGATTTGACTTTGTATTTTTTTAAGTTTGATAAACGCTAAAATTGTTGGAATCTACAACTAATAAAAAAACACTACAGATTACTTTTACGTAAGTTAAATAGGAATAGGAATTTATACTAATTTATTTTATTGTATTTTAATAAACTAATTATGGGGGAAAAGTGGGAGTGTAAATGGTACGACGCAATGTGTATACCCATTTACATTCTTGATCAAGAGATGGCGCCACACATGTGATATTTAAAACAACGTGTGATATTAAAATTGCGACTTATAAACATTATTTCTTGTTAATAAAAGACGCATTGTTTGATAAAACAATATTTATATATTTGAAATAAGCATTCAAGAATACTAGTTTCAACAGTTGCGATTTTGCTTGTATGAATATGACAATTTTTCCAGAGTTTGTAACCTGAGAAACAAAATATTATATGTAAGCAATAATGTTAATTTCATTTGCGAATTCGAGAAGTTATTCCTTGGTGTTTGTCAACTAAAGACAAGTGAACGAAAATTCTTATGCTAATTCCGTCATAACATTACAAATACCACTGTAAAACAAGACGAAAACATTCCCGGCCAAAGCAAAAACCCTTTAATTTTAATAGCCAAGCGGTGACAGCACAAAGGTAGTTTATTTATCGCACGCCCTCTCTCATTGCTTTACAACGTCGTGCTCTAAAAACAAGATACAACACTATGCATACAAAACCCAACCTTAATACATAAGAATAAAGTTTTAATTAGCGTGTCACAATCGACGAAAACGTTGTTCAAACGCAACGAGAGACTTGTAATCAATCGATGTCCGTTTCCAGTTGGACTTATCAATAAAACTTTTCATACAATATTGAACCTTTGTACTACGTCTTAAGGTTCTAATTTATCTGTTGCTAATGAAAGTGAATGATGTTAATAGTACGTGGAAACCTGATAATGAATTGTACAAGTTCGGGGCAACTACAAGTCAAGCGTGCGAGTGCGTGCTAGATAGCTAGTGACGTGTTGCGTTCAATATTGATCGATTTTCGATGTTAATATCGGTTTCTAGGACGTCTATCTATCATAATTCGTTGGTTAATTTATACAGGATTATAGAACTTACAAGCTATTTATTACAGGTGTTATGAGGCAGTGACTAAAACTTGTTTTTTAAAACTAACAAACTTTATTTAAAATTATGTTTACAATAAACTAACGTTGGAGTTGGAATATGGAATAGAAGTGCCTTTGAAAGGATCGGGATTTGGTACTTAAAGGTTTGGGTAGGAGTAGGGATACATTAGGGGAACAAACAATGTCATTAGGTACTTAACTATAACTTATCACTACATAAACAAATGGTTAAGCTTATACAAGGCAAAAATAACAGTTGAAAGTTTAATAGTATAGTGGGGACCACATAACACCTCCCCCCTTAAAATAAAGGTTGCGCCTGTTGGCGTGAACTTTTTGAAGAAGTTTGTTGGGCGTCCTCTTCTTCGTCGTCCGAGCTGATGCAAGCCGTCGTCGTCGTCGTCGTCGTATTGTATGTAGACAATGGGATTTCTATTTGTTGTCGTCTTCGGGATTGGTCGAAGCAATTATTAAATATTTGAATGCATCCTTGTTCGTGAGAGTTTCTTCTTGGGTAAAAGTATTTGAAGAGGTTGCAACAATTGCAAAACTTGTAAAGAGTATAAATAAGAAGGACTGATCCAAGTGATAAACTCATTAGAGTGAAATTGTATGGATGTTCTTGAATGATATATTTATCTTGATTTAGTATTTTAGAGTGATGTTTGATCTCGTCTTTAATAGTAATGAGAGAGTCTAAGGAAACATCGTTAATTTGGATAGGTACGAGTCCTGGATTATAAAGATCTGGAGTTCCTTCGATGCAGTTATTTTCCACGTCGACAGTAACAATGGGATAACTTATGTTTTTCGATTTCGAGTCTTCAGCGATGAGTGTAACCATTGGTGTATAAAATTTGCATGCAGGTTGTAGCAGAATTATTCCGTGTCCAAATATTTCGCCATGTGTAGTTTTTCCGTTGCATTCCATAGCATATGTAATTTTCTTCGAAAGTATGAAAATCCATTTGTTATTTTTTAATGGATGAAATGTGTTGAAATGCGCAGAGAATGTGGATACCTCGCAGTTTTGAGGTATGTCTTTAGAATTCGTCAGCAAGATGGAGACTTCGCAGATTGGTCGTGCGTTTGAGTTGAAGATTGTGACCTTACTGCATACATGAAGGTTTGGAGAGAATTCATGACACTTATCCACGGAGTTCGTCGTCAGGTAGCGTTGACTGTTTTTGCTCATAGCAAGATACATGTGCTCAGGTAGGATTGTGGAATATAAGGAGGACTCAGGATTAAATATTTATGAATTAAATGGTATAAGGTAAATATGTCATTTTTGACTAAAGGAAAATTTAATATATATATAATTTTGTTCATATAAATATATGATGTAATTGTGGCAGAGTTTAAAATTTTATGAATGTTTTGAAGACTCACGGTTGCCACTAGGTTACCTGATGTTCTAGCATGACTTGATGCTAATAATTCTTTGTAAAGACTTACTGACGATATGACCGAAGGATGAACTGCTCCCGATTTAATAAATAAAATGCTCGCAACGATATCATCAATTTGTTTTTCTAGAGACGTGACGAGTTCTAGAATTTGTATAGAAACAGTTGAGATCTGTTCAGAATTCTAATTAGAATTAAACCTATTTGTAACTATTTTCTTTATAATTATATAAATTTTGTATAGTATAATGCAAAATAAATTTTTTATTATAGAACATATGATAAAACTAAAATAAGGATTATTCATGTGTGTATAAAACGAATGTATATAATTAGGATTCTCCTCTCCGTCGGATATAGTATTGGGAAATGCCATAGCAATTGGTAAACTGAAATAGAATTAAAATTGGTTTGTAAAAAAAATCTAGTAACGATAATTATTCTAAATAATTTATGATTCGTGCGATGGTCTTAAACGATTTGCATGCACTATTTGGTTTCTTCCATTCTTTCTGATAATGTAATTTTCATTGAATCCTATTCTGACAATAAGATAAGGACCTTCCCATTTCGAATCTAAGTTATTAGGGTTGGGCACCTTGAGCATTACGTAATCGCCTACGTTATACTTAGCGATGTTTCTAATATTTTTATCATAACGTTCTTTAGCTTTTTCCTTCATCGCTTGTAAGTTACGTAAAGCAACGTCACGAGAAACTTTGAGTCGTTCATTAAGATCATGTAAATAATCACAGGTTGTATATTCGTTTAATTCTTTTAGAGAGTAGAGTGATCGAGGTTTATACCCAAAAAGTAATTCATGAGGCGTGAAACCCAATGATTGATTAACGGCTGTGTTATGACATATAACTGCGAAAGGAATTATTTGATCCCAATTGCAATTATTTCTCTTATGATACGATCGTATATGATCTCTAAGAGTAGCATGGAAACGTTCTATAGAACCATTACTTTGAGGGTGGTAAGCTGTGCTCAATGTATGATTTGAACCTAACAATTTCATTAATTGTTTTATGATGCTATTTACAAATTCTGTTCCTTGATCTGAGTGAAATCGTTTGGGAACGCCGTAATGTTGACAGAAGATTAATAGAGTCTTTGCTACGGTAATTGCTTGTTTATCTACAATAGGATAAGCTTGTACAAACCTTGTTAAATCATCTTGTAAGGTTAAGATGTACTTATTAGAGTCATGGGTTACTTCTGAATAAGAAACTAAGTCGATAGAGACACGTTCAAAAGGTTCAGTGGATGATGAAGTTATTACCATTGGAGCTTTATAGGTTTTTCTTTGTATCTTACTCCGTTGGCAAATTTGACATTTGTCAATGTAATTTTTAATAGTGTCGGTCATACCTTTCCAAAAATACTCTGATCTTATTTTTCGTGTGGTTTCAACTATACCACGGTGACCAGACAAAGGGTCATCATGAAAAGATTTTAAAATAGAAGGAATATCTTCAGGATTAGGAGTCTTCACTTTGTTTTCACAGATAGTAATCTTACAATTATAAATGTCTGCTAAATAAGATGTAATATGTAGTTGTTCATTGCCTTTTAATTTACAAGTTGCGTCATCTTTTAAGTCAGGTACGTAAAGTGATTTCAAATCGTTATTCTGTAAACAGCTAAGAAGTGACTTAAAATAACTTTCAGAATCCCAAGGATCGAAATATAAGGGTCGAGAATAGTTAAAGTAAATGTTTTGTTTTTTGTTGGAAACCAATAAGTCAGTTTCGTAGAGTGCTTTAGACTTTTTTAGAAATGGTTCCACTTGAGAACACATTGAAATAGCTTCGTTGTAAAGATTGTTCTTATCGGAAATGTCACAAGAAATAGCAATAAATATGTCTTTATGTCGTTCGTCTAACAGCTTATCTGGTGAAATATGTAGATTTGGAGTGTCGAAACTATAATCTGAAATTTCTGTAAAGTGTTGATAGTTTAATTGTAAATAGTCGTCGTGAGAATCGATTTCGTTCTTATCAGTATTTTTGTCACAAGTTAAGTCAAGTGTATTTGTGTTAAGAATTGAGGGCCTAGAGAGTGCGTCGGCATTAGTATTATTTTTACCAGCTTTATAAATTACTTCGTATTCATATTCTTCGAGTTTGAGACGCCAGCGAACGAGACGACTACCAGGGTCTTTTATAGAGAAAAGCCATGTTAATGGTTTATGATCGGTAACGATCTTGAACTTTCTACCAAATAAATAGGGACGAAAATGCTTAACAGCCCAAACTATGGCTAATAATTCACGTTCAATGGTGGAATAATTTGATTCTGCTTTGTTGAGAGTACGTGATGCATACGCAATAGGTAGATCTTTACCTATTTGTCCTTGCGATAAAACAGCGCCAATCGCATGAAGAGAAGCGTCTGTTGTTAAAATAAATTCTTTAGTAAAATCAGGATATTGTAAAATAGGAGGATTGGTAAGGAGACGTTTGCATTCTTTAAAGGCTGATTGTTGAGTTTCACCCCAAACAAAAGGAACATCTTTCTTAAGGAGACTAGTTAAAGGTTTTGTTAGACTACTAAAATTAGAAATGAAACGGCGATAATAGCCGGTTAGGCCAAGGAAAGACTTGATGTCTTTGCATGATTTGGGAACTGGAAAATTATCGACTGCGTGAACTTTATCAGGATTAGGTTTTACACCTTCGCTAGAAATTATATGCCCTAGATAGGCTACTTCTTTCCTAAGGAATTCACACTTATCTGGTTGAACTTTTAAGCCATTTTTCCTAAGTCGATTGAAGACTTCGTATAGCTTTTGTTCGTGTTCTTGTAAACTAGAGGCGAAGACTACTATGTCGTCTAAAAAAACAAAGCAACGTTCACCTTGTAATCCATAGAGTACGCTATCCATAGCACGTTGAAAAGTTGCTGGAGCATTCTTTAATCCAAATGGCATTCTTAAAATTCATAATGTCCATACGGAGTATTAAAGGCAGTTTTAGGAATATCGTTTGATTCGAGTTCGATTTGGTGGAATCCAGAGGCGAGATCTAAAGTAGTGAAGTAAACAGAATGTCCTAACTTGTCGAGTATATCTGTAATGTTAGGTAAAGGATAACTATCACCTATGGTTATATCATTCAGTTTACGATAATCAATAACGACGCGCCATTTTTGTTTGCCGGAGGCGTCTACTTTTTTAGGGACTACCCAGATAGGACTACTCCATGGTGAAGTACTCGGACGTATTATATTTTCATTTAACATTTTATCGACCTGGGTTTTTACTTCTTGTTGATGTATATGTGGAAACCTATATGTTTTCGTATTAATTGGAATATTTGATGTGGTAGGAATAGTATGCTTAGTATGGTTTGTAAATGTCAGTTTGTCACCTTCTGTATAAAATATGTCAGAATATTCAATTACGATTTTATTTAGGGAGTTTGATTCTTCTTTGTTTAAATGGTCGCCTCTAATGAGGGACCAAACTTTGCTCTGACGATCTGTTTGGGAAATACAATTAAAATTATTTATCTCATGTTGAGTTTGTTCATTAGTATGTTTGTCAAAGTCAAAAATAGTAACAGGGATGGAAGGAGTGCTAATAATCTTATCTTGTTTGTCTAAATTAATGCAAGTTATAAGAAAAGAGTTGTTTGTGACGGTCACTAATGAGCGTGGAATAATAATGCCATTATCTAATGTATGTTTTTCAACGATTGCTTCGCCAGAATTCATAGAATTTGTTGTACATCTAATTACTGTTTCCGATCGTTTGTTAATTACTTGTTTTTCGAGGGATATAGTATTGTTCTGTGAATTTAAATCTTGTAGTTTTTCATGTAAATAAAATAAGTCATAACTTTTGACGCCAATTGTTAAGATTTTCGATTGTACTTCAATTTTACAGTCATATTCAGTCATAAAGTCATTACCTAAAATACCGTCAGCTTTTATGTTAAGGTTTGCAACATGAAATTTATGTTTAGGTAAATTGTCAAGGGAAATATTTGCCGTTCCTAAGGTCAGCATCTGAGATTGAGAACTGGAAATACCTTGAATAGAAACTATATTTAATTCGTTAATGCAAGCTAAACCTATTTTATCTTTACGTATGACAGATATACCAGCACCGGTATCAATTAAAAGAGTCACAGGTTTATTATCTATGTAAAATGTAGCATGTAAGAGGTTTTCTGGAGGTATATCATTTAAAGCAGAGATTGAAAAAGATTTAATATTCTTGTTGTTTGATTTCGACTTACGTTTATTTTTTTTATAATGGTATTTTGAATTCGATTTAGTAGTAGTATGAGATACAGCGATATTTTGAGATACAGTGGGGTTAGAAGATACAGTGCGATTTTTAGATTCAGAGGATTTTGGAGATTCGTCGTGCTTATAAGAAATAGTAGAATTAGTATTATGACCAAAGGTTTGGGACTGGCTACCCTGTTTGTAGGTCTGTATAAAGCTAGCTTCAAAATCTGTCTGTGTGCAAGCTTCTTTGCATTGCCTCCGATAGGCTGGTTTATTATGCAAGGATGCAGACACAGTGCTTTGTAACACTCGACTTGATTTTGGAATTTGAGGAAGCATTGAATAGTCTAAAGAGCTGGGTTCATCGAGTAAGAGCTGGTAGCGATTTCCAACGGGTCGCTCATTTCGTTGGTCGCTTCTAAGTTTAAATGGCGGATTGGTGCAGGGAGAGCGCGTTGTTTATTTTGCTCGTTGTATGCTCTCTTGCGACATTCGTTTATTGAATGCCCAATATTTTTACAATAAGCACATGTCTTTGGAGAAAATCTAGGATTAGGAGGCCTGAATGGAATATTTGGGTTTCGAATAGATTGGTAATTATTTTGATATGCATTACTCCTAATTGCTGGCCTAGGAGTTGCAACTGGTCTAAATAAAGATTGCCTAGCTTTGTTCATAGCCCTAATTTGGTCTTCTTGCATTGCAAAACGACCTGCTTCTCTCAAGGTATCGAAACCTTTTGTTCTGAGCATTATACCCATGTCTGTAGAGAGCCCGTTGAGGAATATGCTTAAGGCGGTTTCCTCGGTGGTTGCTACACGTCCGTCTAATGTTGAATCGCAAATTTCTGAGTGTAGTTTTTCTAAGATTTTGCAACGACAAAGATCTACTCTATGATAGAATTGGGTTAAGGACTCATCATGTCTCTGGAAAATCGATTGAAGTTCTAAATTCAAATGTTGAATTGTCTTGGTATTCGCGAATCTCTCAATAAGAAATCTCTTTAGTTCATCCCACGTCTCGTAAGTTTTACACCGAACTTCTGAGGCCGCGATGCCTTTAATATTATTTAGAGCACAAGTTAACAAAGTCTCCCGTTCAAACGGAGATGACAGTTTAAACACAGTATCACAGGACCTAATGTAACCGTAAATTTCATCGTGATTGTTTGTGTCGAATATAGGAATTAGATTTATAAGAGTTTGAATATTAACTGGTGATGCCTTCATTATGCTTTCGGTCTTTAATGACATGATTATGATTAAAATGTAGAATGCGTGTGTAGTTAAATATGAATAATGTAATTAAATGAAATATAAGATATAGTAATACACGATAATATATTATATAAAACACACAAAATATGGAAATATAGGAAAAGAATGAGCCACAAGTAAAATGCCACTTACCACAGTAACACGAACCACAAGAGCATAGTATCGGCGAAAACTATTAAAAGCCTAAGGCTACCGTACTAGGCGATGCTAGTCCTTTGTACGTTTTTGCTTCGTCTTACTACACAAGTAGATCCTACCGACTGCGCCAAAATTGTTATGAGGCAGTGACTAAAACTTGTTTTTTAAAACTAACAAACTTTATTTAAAATTATGTTTACAATAAACTAACGTTGGAGTTGGAATATGGAATAGAAGTGCCTTTGAAAGGATCGGGATTTGGTACTTAAAGGTTTGGGTAGGAGTAGGGATACATTAGGGGAACAAACAATGTCATTAGGTACTTAACTATAACTTATCACTACATAAACAAATGGTTAAGCTTATACAAGGCAAAAATAACAGTTGAAAGTTTAATAGTATAGTGGGGACCACATAACACAGGTAAATAAAAAGTATTTAGGCACTGCTTTTATTGTATTTTGAGTATTGGATCATTTATTCAAGTCAAGAATCATTTATTCATATAGGTACACCTATGAACGTCAATAAAGAAATTTACATTAAATGCTTCTAATTTTACATTTAATGCCAGTTCTAAAATCAAGGGCGTAGAACGTAAGAGAAGAACTGGCAATAAACTCTCCGCCACTCTTTTTAATCGCCAAGTTTTTGGTTTTGCACAACGTTTGTAAGGAGCTGCAACCATTACACCATGTTCCGTTAAGTAAGTTACGTTAAGATCTCTATTTTTTTACATAATACTAATCAACACTACTAATTCTATTATATAAAATCTCAATCTCAAATTTTGATAATCACTTAAGTAGTTTTTTCTTTAATTCATGAAATACATTCTCTCTAATAATTCATCGTAACGTATTTTGTTAATTGATGCAATAGATCAGAGTTACGGCTGTTCAAATACCTATCGTTTATATTACTAATCCTACCATTTACCATTTTGAGCTTTCGAAATCACACGCTCCAGTTACAATATGTTTACATAAGACCCTAGTCTTAGTAATAAAATTTACCTACGCCAACTCAACACTACAAATTGTACATCTATGTGTTCCACCGTCATATACATTTGTAATCGAAAATCTGGGGTTTTTTAATAACATTTGAACCTTAATTATAAGAATCATTGTTTGACGTGTAATTATGTTGTTATTAATATAGTTGCATTTGCTAAATAAATAATCACACTTACATATTTATTTAGGTTTTGCCAAAGATTTAGTGGTATATCACAAAAACGTGTCTTATCCCAAAGCAAACAAAACAAACCTCGGTCACCCTCACAAGCCGCATAAACAAACCTCTCTTTAAAAGGTGAGAACATGATTTATTCAGGACAAAGGAAATCTTGAGGGTGAGAGCTGCCGGCGTGAAATTGAAAGAAAAGGCCGTGAAAATACAAAATCTTCGGGGATCAAAGTTACGCTAAAAATGTTATTTTTAAAGCTTGTTCGATCCACTGATACATTGGTACATAAAGAACAATAAAATACGTACATACGACACACATGTAGAGAAAAAATAACAGCGATTCATAAAATATACAACTAAAGAATAATTGATTACAAAGTGTGGGGGGATGGACATCCAGACCTAGCTCGTTCATCAGAATGCTCAATCTGAACATCGGTAATTTTTGGCCAATACGCGTTCTTCTGAAAGGTGGGACAAATGGCATGATGGTAAGTATCCCAGGGTATCCAGAGGGAAAATCATTTCATATAGACTTTATTAGTCAGTCTGTTTCTTAGAATTTAGATGCTTCGAACAAGTAGTATTTATGATCAAGGGCGTGTCCGTAAAAATGCTATAAATTTGGCCATTTATGTTAAATTTACATTTATAATTTTACTATAGGTACTATTATACATCAACATTCAGCAAACTTTGCAACCAAATAACTAATTAATACTAATAAATAAATAACGTTGTAGTATCAGAAAATACGTTTTATTTTTGCGCTAAAAATCACACATGTTACAAAGGGAACAATCAGATACTTATAAACATATGTTATAGAAAGAATGTTCACATGTGTAAATGACAGAAGAAACTAAGAACTTCCTCGCAATATCGCAGCACACAACCCACGAAGGGACTCTTTGTATCGAAGAAGTCGCATGGATCCGCCAAGCATCCGGGAATATACACTGTAAATACATAATAATGTAGGAATAAAGAAAATATTTGACACACCAAGATTTTCAAACGTTTTCGATTTCGTCTCAATAGAGTTGTTGTAACCAAGTCATTTTTCATCACAATTTTATTGTAAATCCGACACAATATGTTAACAGGACCAGTAAACGACGAGCACAAACGTGAGACAGGCGTATAAATATTTGTTTCAAGTCAACCGTGAACTGCAGTGGATAGGGATTTTAGCAAGCAATTCCGTATGAATATCGCTATGCATTATGCATCCATGACGTCACATCACAATTCAAGTGCAACAAGGTCAAATTTGAGGCGGGAGTCGTAGGTCGGATCTACGTAAGTTTTCGCTAGAAGGAAATAGATTGCGCCACTTACACATAAAGGGCAATAAAAGATTAGAGAACTAAGATTTAATACAAATATTTGACGGAGAAAATACAAATAGGTACTTTGTCAATCATACGGTAGAGACATATTGTGCAATTCGCCTATTTTATAAAAATATCTATGTCTATCGGTGCCTCTATACCCAGAGGACGTATCACGACTTTTCAGCAATGCTCTTTCTATGTTCGCATATAATAATACTCGCTCGTACGGTGAAGGAAAATATCGTTAGGAAAACGGCGTACCTTCGACCTGAAAATCTACCCTAGATATATAATGTATTAACAAAAGTAATATTCAAAGCATAATTCTGCTTAACAAAAAGTAATTTTAATTGTATTTTTTTTGTAACAATTGTGTTTGTTTGTTTTAATCTTCTATTTATCTTTTTGTATATATTTTTTAATTATTATTACTAAATAGGTTAAGAATATTATAAATACTGTATATTTGATTGTTATGTTTAGGTTTTTATAAATGATTTCCCTAATCTACATTATGAATACTTAAACATAGTAATGAAATTGGTTTGATTAGGATTTGTATCTTAGAATTAAATTCTACAATTTGACGTTGTATACATATATATCCTGAAACATTTTAATCTGTTTTTCTATTTAATTTGTCTTGCTATTTTTGATTAGCATGAAAACAAAAAAAAATCGTTTTTATTATTAAGTTAAGTATTTCTTAATGCTTCAACTTGAATCTTGGTTTTTTATTTATCTAAAAGTATTTGTATGTGATGTAGAATTTGAATTATTTAATATACTATTTAAAATTTGGTAATCTCGGCTTTACAACTGTCATTTTCGGTTTCATATAAAAAGATAACTGTTGAGTCAGCTAGTGTTTATAGTTCCGTAACAAGTTAGCGTAGTTAACACAAAATTACTTATAAAATATTATTTGATGTTGAGGTTTCTTTTTTTGATGTAACGGGGCTACTGATGTTAAGTGATACTGCCGCCCATGGACACTGACATTGTAACTCTGAGAAGGTAATTGCGTGACTCACAAGTGCGTAACCGGCCTTTTAAGAACTAATGGAATAATGCTGAGTAAAAATGTTAGATTTACATTATACTTGACTAATAATATAAATTTGGTATAAACATTTTACTCGTAATACTTTTTAATGCCGAAAGCGAAAATTTATAAAAGTAAATAAAATGGGTGTATATCCTCTATGTACCTATGCAATACAGAGAATTACTGTATACTGAAATACTTCAATAAAGAAGACGACACGATATACTCAAGATACAGTTTCATCAAAATTGGTTCGGTAGTTTTATTATATCGCCATCCAGGTACCAAAACAACACAAACAGATTATTTTAATTTTCCTAAATCACTTTTAATAGAAATCTTTTGTATTGTAGGTAAACCTGAAACCACTGAGTTTGCCGGTAGTTATAAAAATAGACAGCTTATTAGTAATCAACGCGCGCGCACTGCAAACCTTCGGGAGAACAATAATAGTCGAATCACTCGAAACCCGAGGTCGTACGAAGGTGAGACGCTAACAGAACACTCACGAAGTCCAGTATAACACGACCCCTCATTTTCCTCAGAACGTATAAGATCTATAAACTCGCCGAGGTCAAACATAAATGGTCGCTTTATACTCACACGACGACAAAGACCAATATAACATGATCCTTCATTATCCTCACATGGTATGGAATCTATGAGCCTATAGAGGTCAAATATAAATGGTGGTTTACGCGAGCAAGGAATGTTCGGTCCAAATTATGTTGGCCTCCCCTTAGTCAACAAGCTGAGTGATTTGTACGTGATTTCTTTAAGAGGGGGGAGGGAGGGGATCATGTTTATTTGGCTAGCCATATCGCAGCACACATTGCCGGCACGCAAACAAAACGCTGACGAAATTGTTACCTACAATGAAGTGAGTACTGATTACAGATAAAACTGTTTTCATATTTTATTTTAGTATATTATAAAGCATTTTTATTAAATTCATTATGTAACATATATGTATATATGATTTAAAGCAAAATAATTATGATTAGTATGTTTAATAAATTAAATAAGAAATATATTTTTTATATGATAAGCAAACGAGCCTATGTAGAGGCCAAAACCAGCTACCGGAGTCCATGGACTAGTGGCTATGATGCTGGCAATTAAGAGGTGAATATAAACTTTTTTAAAGTTTGGACGGTTTTCTCTGGTAGTTCGATTCCGCAACTCGCAGTTCCCAAGGAAATGCCAAGAGAAGCGGACTTTGGAAGACTTCCAGCCACCGAAGGGGTGCTGATAAAACCTGGAATTATTTGTTATAAACATTTTTTTACTTTATAGGTAACTCCGATACCTAATACAAATTTTCCTTTCCGTTTTTTCTAATGATATAATATTTTTTTAAGGGTAAATTTACATGTTTCAATTCCGATTAAAGATTTAAGTGGGCCTTACGTATACTAAAATATGATAATATTAATAATCTGTTCCAGAAATTATTATTATATATATTTTTAGGCGAAGGAAGGTAATGCAGAGGAGAAACAGGTCAAAATTTTCCCAGGACAACGGTCAATGCTGGAAGAGACATATACATGACTTATAGAACACTGGGCAAATGGGAAGGAGGCTCACCTGATGTTAATACCGCCGCCCATGGACACACTCAATGCCAAAGTACTCGCGAGTGCGTCGCCTGCTCAAATATGTCTCAGCGATTTCTATTTTTAAATACACTTATAATTAAATATTGTAATGTCTCTGCTGACTGTACGCTTGTCGGCTCAGGGCGTCATTTGCATTGGTAATGGCCGGCGCGTATCGGTAAACAGAGTGATTCGCCTCGGGTGTCGCCACAAATACTACTGACATTTTTTTACTTTATTATTTATTTCATTTAATTATATACTTAACTAACTATTGTCTATAGGTCTGTATTTAAAGGAATCTCAATAAATCACGATTTATTTGGGCAATTATGTTTTAAATTGTTCAATACATTATACAGCGTTTAATGGCGAGTTTTAAATGTATTTTAATCGTGTAAATTAGTATAGAAAGAGAGCAGTGCTGGCTAAATGGCTTCAGCGTGCGACTTTCATCTCTAAGGTCGTAAGTTCGATCCTCGGCTCTATGTGATCATTTAATTCGCTCAAAAAGTCGACGGCGTTTGTCAGGTACCTACTGGATGCTGATCACCTATCAGATTGTCAAATGATTATGAAACAGATATTGAAATCTGAGGCCCAGACCTAAAGAGGTTGCAACGCCACTGATTTATTTTAATTTTATATTACATATAAAATGTATGACAAATACCTACTATTTAATCAGAATATTTAAGTCGCATCTGCTATCCGTACCCGAATTTATTTTTACATTGTTGCTATGTATGATTACAATGCACACCAGGTGCAGAAACATATTCCAAACTGGTGTCTCGAGAAATCACGTTTTTTTACAAACCAAAAGATTCTTAACAACACAAGTCAACTTTGATTTTGTTCTCTTTGGAGTAGATTCTTGGGCCCTGGGGTTTTAGTGCACAGCTCATTAAAGATTTAAGTTAGGGCCTGCCAGTACCGGTGGCCCCAGAGCTGGTGCTTTCAACGAAAAAGTATCGCAATACAGCGAGGAAATTCCAGCATTAAAGGTCTATTAAAGAGACCAAAGTCTATAAATTTGTTGTAATTTTCCATTATTAATTATAATTATTATTATTAGGTACTATGTTGGTTAAGAATATTGTAAGTAGGTACTGTATTGTAATTGTAGGGACATATCCAATGATTACTGTAAAATATGATTTGATAAAAGCTAACGTAACATATACATTATACATAGTTAATAATATATTTTGAGATTACCATTTCTTTACCTATAGGGAGGGTTGGAGTTTCTATTTTTTTGTCAAGATTTTCTTCTGATCGCCGTGTTGGTATATTCCTCCATTCCCCCTGTCTTCGGCAAGCGTTAGCGTCTATGTAAGGACCTTAACTTGGTCGGTCCAGCGAGTAGGGGATCCACCAGTTATCACAAGCTTCGACAAGTTATCGGGACCTCTGCGAGCAATATGGTCAACAACAGATCCTTTGGTAACACACTAAAGAAAGACGGGTTATCACTTGTCTGAGAATTGATATCACCAAAAACTGGTTCTGAATGCCAAACTTTTTGAATTAAACTGGTTTCTTTTGTTGGTGGACGTTTGGCCGCAATCCTCAGATTTAAAGAGATGCGGTTTTGGATAGCACGTTTGTCAGAAGATGTCTCTTCATCCGCTTGAAAGAGCCACTCTTTTGATGTTTATAGAAACTAATTAATCCTGAAAAGGATATTTGTAGATCGTAATGGTGTCATTGTTGTCAAGGTATGTAACTTCGTCCGTCGCAGTCGCAGTTGAGGAACAACTGAGCGTATCTTAAGGCAGTTTTTGCCTCGCACCACCGCTATATGGAACCAGCTGCCCACTGATTAATATCCGAACCAATTCGACTTAGGGTCCTTCAAGAAAAGAGCATACCAATTCTTAAAAGGCTGGCAACGCCCTCGCGAGCTCTCTGGGATTGAGAGTGTCCATGGGCGGCGGTATCACTTAACTTCTGTTATCCTCCTTTTATCATCATTAGCCTCCTGCCCGTTTGCCTCCTATTACATAAACATTAAAAAATATTTTAAGGACAAAACATCTAATAATTAGTAGGTATATGTTAAGTACTGAGATCTTGTCGTTTTGAATACACCACATAGTACCTTGAACCTTCATATAACCGTGTCAGATTATCATATCAGTAAGGTAGAGCGGGACAATAATATCAATTTATTTACGTAAAACAGACGACGTATAAATGAGCGGTTTTACTTATATAATCAGTTTCTTCCAGAAAACTGAAAACAAAATAAACAAATCAGTGGCCCAACCTTTTTAACTCTGGGCCTCAGATTTCTGAATTTGTTTCATGATTTGTCAATCGAATAGGCAAGTAGGTGATCAGCCTCCATTGTCTGATACACGACTTGGGTCTAAGGGAAGTAGGCAATTTTTTCCCTAAGACAACATCGTTTGAGCGAATATAGCGCACATAGAAAGAAGTCTATTGATGCACAGCCGGGGATCAAACCTAGGACCTCTGGAATGAGAGTCGCACGCTGAAGCCACTAGGCCAACACTGCTCTGATAATACTTATTCTCTTAAATGCATTAAAGATTAAAAACTTATACACATTAAGAAGATTGTGATTTCACAAGAATGCTGCTGGTGAGAACGAGCAATCGAAGGTTACACGGCAACCTTGCGGTCGTCCTCTGTCACATCCTGTATTTTATATAGCTTTTATGTTTTCCTGTTTATACGTATATAATATTTTATGCAAAATACCTATTAGTGTATCGTAATACACTAATAGGTATTTCTATATAAGGTACTGTCAAATATCTTATCAAAAAGCCGGACGAAAATTGATACTCCTCAAAAATACAATTTAAGAATGAATAAAGGAGTTATCACATCTAAAAATATGAGATACAGATATATATTACTGCTGCAGTAATGTATGGATAGTTTTTTTTTACAATATTCGAACTCGAATTACCTGCATAATTCACCAATGTTTCGGGTTTTATCTAACTATGACACTAATTATGAGGATATTGATATTTTCCACCTCACCAAAGAACATGTGACAAAAAAATTTGAAGGGGCGGGAAGACTCTAATTTTGTTTAGGTTAAATTTAGTATTATTTTTTGTTTTAAATATTAAATTTCAGTTTTCTGTATATAGTTTTGTCTATTGCGCGCTGTCTATGCGCTTATTTGTTTTATTTTTCGTATATAATATTGTTTATCTATGTAATCTGTTTTGGCTTTCTGTGCTGTCTAAGTGTTTGTTTTGTAATATTATGTATGTTAGCTGTAAGATTACTTATAATAAAATAAATAAATAAATATTCCTAAAGAAATATATTTAAGTAGGTACGAGAAAGTGTTTTAAAACGAGATCTAAACAACGACTTAACTAATCAATGTTAATTGTACGTTTAATAGTATGTTTCTACTATACCAAGTACTTTTTATTTATTTATTTATTTTGTAAACCTACAGCTAACATAAATTATATACAATAACAAACAGTTACATTAAAAATATAGCCAAATATGGAATACATAATAATACATTTAACTACAAAGTGGTTCAAGAATTTATAAAAGGAAACAAACAAATAAAAACTATTCAATACGTTTATCTAAGTGGTACCTAATTTGGTTGTGTTGTATAATGGTGTAAAAGTGAGGGTAAGTACGTGAAGGTGTGTATGTGGGGTATGCTTATGATGCAGGTGATTTTGCGCTATGGATATTCTTAATACTCCTTTTAATCATATTCCGCGACAGCTTAAACAGGTCAAGGCTTAAATATTGGTCGTTGTATGTCCGGGCTGCGCGATATAAAACTGAGTTTTTTGCATAGTTAGTGTTAATGTGAGGAACATGAAACAAAGCACGATTACGAGTCTGGTAGGCAGGAACAAGGAAGGGCAATTTTTCTAGAAGTGAGCTGCAATTAATTTTATTTGAGATGATGTCATGTAGTAGCAATACATCATATTGTTTTCGTCGCGAGTCTAAAGTATTAATTTTAAAATGTTCACACGCGTCTTTATATGTATTAAACTTATTGTAGGTCTTATAGGAGATAAATTTTATGAAGTCTTTTTGGATCTTTTCAATTTTGTCTTTGTGTACAGTGTAACTAGGTGACCAAACCGAGCAACCATATTCGAGAATACTTCTTACATATGTATAGTATAGCACTTTCATACAGTCGACATCATGAAAATGTTCACAAACACGTCTTACAAAACCAAGCTGCTTATAGGCCTTGTCAACTATTGTGTCAATATGGTTATTATACGTCATTTTGTAGTCTAACCATATACCTAAGTCACGAACACAATCTACTTCTTTTACGGATTTGTTATTAATATGATAGCTAAAGTCAATTTTGTTTTTTTTTCTGGTGAATGTTATTTTGACACATTTAGAAGTATTAACCGATATTCGATTTTGTCTATAATAGTTGGAAAGGTTATTTAAGTCAGCCTGAATTTTTTTACAGTCTCCTTCTTTGTTTATTTTTAAGTATATCTTTTTATCATCAGCGAACATAAGGTAATTTGAATCTTTAATGCTACTATTTATGTCATAAAGATATGCATTGTATAACAGGGGACCCAATATATATCCTTGAGGAACTCCAGAACTTATATAGACAAAGTCACTTCTAGCACTGCCAACCGCAACCGCCTGTCTACGATTTATTATATATGAACAAAACCAGCGATGAAGGTCACCACGTATCCCTAGAAGTTGGAGCTTATGCAATAGGATGGTGTGATCTACTCTGTCGAAAGCCTTCTCAAAGTCTGTGTAAATTACATCAACCTGTGCACCACCATCCATACTTTGCAGTACATAGTTCGTAAACACGGTTAAGTTGGTTATCGTAGAACGTTTATTGATAAAACCATGCTGTTCATGAATTACTTATTATATTGTGGATGGCTTTATAAATTATCTTTTCAAAGACTTTACTGAAAGTATTAAGTATCGATATTGGGCGGTAATTTTCAATACTTAACCGCGAGCCACTCTTATGAATCGGTATTATTTTAGCTATCTTCCATACATCAGGATAAATGCCAAATGTGTTCAAGGATAAGTTCAGTATTATGTACAGTGGTTCTGTGATAGTTTGAGCACATTTTTTGATAAAGATAGGTGGTATACCGTCGTACCCAGCTCCTTTCTTCCTTCTGTATTTAATGAATTTAGTATCTTCAATATATCAAATTTGGTAGTATTTAGATTACATATAATATTGTCGGTTACTTCCGTATTAGTCTGCAGAATTTCATGGTATGAAGGCGCTGCTTGTTGAAATACGCTCTCAAAGAAAGTACTGAATCCCATGCATGCTTCCGATTCGTTATTATATATATTGCTTCCTAATTGTAATCTATTTGGATAGCCAGTGTTATTAATTCGTAGGGATTTTAAATATGACCAGATTTTCTTTGGATCTTTCCTTAACGACGTTTGTATTTTTTGCATATATAAATTAAAGCATTTTTTTTGGATTGCCTTCTGTCTAGCACGAAGTAAGGAAAACTCATCATAATCTCGTGGGTTTCCTCTTGCTTTCCAACAAGAGTGAGCGGTTCTTTTGTCACGTATTATATGTATGAGCGACTTAGAATACCAGACCGGATATTTGTTACAAGCATAAAAGGTATTCTTAGGCACACAGGGCCGCGCCGAGCGCCTGTGTGCGAAACCCATGAAGCGCTTCCTTTTTTTATAGGGGGCAAACGAGCCTGAGGGACGGACAAAAATGGCAGTCATCGCAGTTCATAGACATTCTTAGCGGGTGAGGCCTTTGATGGCACCTTTTCTATTTTTCAGCCCATTTTTTTACGAATTTTCAAATAGGTAGGTACATTGAAAATGTATTTTTTATTATTTTTTAATTTTGGCTGAAACAAAAAATTTCTTTAGTTTAATATACTTAAAAAGATAAAACGTCCAATTACCGTGAAAAATAAAACGTGAAGTAAATTGTTATATACATAGTTTATTTATGATGTTATTTATATATAACCGTTTTTAAGGTCAGATTTATGACATAATATCTTTGTAATAAATCCCATCTTTTAGTAGAGGACGAAAAATATTTATATAATTCTTGCACAATATTAAAAAACCCAGTCGTGTATGAGAATGGCAGCGTCGTTTACTATTCAATTTAAACTATGGCTAGCGCACGGTACATAAAAAGCGCGGAGATTTAGATCCCGCAATACTCGTATTCTTACCGCGCATATTTGAGCCATTATCATAGCCTTGCCCCCCTAAGTTCTTTATGTCCAAATTAATTTCGTTTAGTTTTTCTATTATAAATGACGTTACTCCAGCGCCAGTTGTATCTATGATTGGGCAGGAAGTGCTATTATAAATTGGAAAGCTAGGAAATGCTCTCTTATTCTTAACTTTCTAGTTTCCATGTTAAAATTGACAGACCTTATTATCATACAAATTTTCTCTTCGTGTTAAACGTCAGGAGTACAATCCAGTATTATTGAAAAACATTTATTAATTCGACATAAATTTAAAATAAAATGTTGAATTTGGTTACCGAAGATAAAAAAAAGTTCATTTTGGATTTTATCAAGGTAGGTCGGCATATTATTGAAATCATAGGACATAAACACACTCAAAAAACTCACGGCGGTCACCAGCGGCCTTTCTTTTGATTCGCTAACCTCTGAGTAATTAATGTAAACTAAAACCTAAAGCGCAAAATGAAACTTCAAACGTACGTAAGAATATTGTAGTGTAGTCTAAATAATTTCGGTGGCGGCGCCCTTATTGTATTAGCGCCTGTGTGCACCGCACACTTCGCACACATTCCACCGTGGAGGATTGAATAAAACTTCTGCACGATTATGTCAATGGTGTCGCCTCTTAGAGAGTCATTCCAGTCTATACCGTTAAGATATTCATTTAATTTACAGTAGTTAGTCTTTTTAAAGTTATATCTTATCTCCTTTTTTAATTGAATACTAGGCGTCATCAATTCCGACACTTTCAGTTCCAGGCATGGATGGTTCGGGTCTTCTTTAACGAGATAGCTGCAAGATTTAGACACCTCAATGTATGTACGTCACTAAATATTAGGTCTAGTATATTTCCAGAGGAGTTTTTATGAAGATTATACTGACTGAAGCCAAGACTACTGCATGATTCAATAAGCTTTGCACCCGCATTTTGTTGGTTTACAGTACCACGCCTAAGGAAGGTGGGATCAAAGGTAGGAGACCAGCCTATGTGGGGTAGATTGAAATCGCCAGCTATGATATAATGATCATTTGGGTGTAATGAGAAAATATATAGGAGAAAGTCTGTGAACGCTGTAAGTCTTACAGACTGGAAATCGTCAGGTGGTATGTACACAATACATATATGTAGTGCTCGCTTGTCTCATATCGACGCGAGCGTACAGGCGGGAATAGTCAACCAGGTACACTCAACGCCGTCGCACGTCCACTCGGTCATCTCTTGCGCATGCAGTGACCTTTTCGTACATACCATAACACCGCCGCCCGATGTTTTAGTAGAATTTTTAGAATTCCGATCGAAACGGAGCACATCATATCGGTCATCACATAATTCAGTATTGTAAAAGCCAGAAGTTAACCAAGTCTCGGTGATTAGGATTATATCGAAGTCGTACATTAGTATGTTCTGTTTTAATTGTAATGTTTTTGTTCGCAATCCACGGACATTTTGATAAAACAAACTTAGGTTATTTGTAATCATTGTTACTATGTGCGAAGGTATAAAAGTGTAGCCATATATTTATATATAGTACTAGCGATGAAGACCCGAGATGTTTAAGCACAGAATATCGAGGTTTTAACCGGCGCAAATGTTTGTATTTTTTAATAGCATTTAATATCCATAGGCAGGTGTGTAAGTTGTATTTATGTAGAAGAGTGTTTTTATGAGTAGGTATGATGTTCATGTGAAATTGTGTGTATGAATGGTGGTTTTGACTGCTCAAATTAGAAGAGAAGGTAGAATTCGACTTTGTGATGTGTAACAGCGATGCCAGGGATTAAAAATAAATTTTATGCCCAATAAAAATGGTAGTAAACAATTTTATGGGCTGAACAGTGCTGCATTTCTTAAATCAACACACAACATTATATTTTAAGTAAATAGGGAAGTGTTGGTCTAGCGCTTAGGCGTGTGCACCCAGCTCTGAGGTCGTGCGTTCAAATCCCAAAATCCCAGCTATGCCCTATTGTACGTCTTGTATATAAACCATGTAATCTGTGGCCAAGACTCGATGGCCATGGGCCATCTACACAGATTCAAACTGAAGACAAGCCCCGCGTACGACTGCTACATAAAAACTGACAAAGTGGTGGTTCATTTACTTGTCAAATGTCAGACTTTCGCAAATGCCAGGCGCGATCTGAGCTATCTGACAAACTGAAAGAATTGTCAAATGTATCTCAGATAAATAGCTAATGTGGTGATGGATGCCGTCGACAAGCGAGCTCGACTCGCCATAGTCTTTATCATGGAGATATTTAAAACGCCAATGCCTAGAACTAGCTTAAAGTTATAAAGTCTCTTTCTAGGAAAGAGAAGCAATGACACTCCCCAGCAGTTTACCTTCTCGGCCACGGATCTGCCCAATCGCGTGGATGCTAGAAGAAGGCTCAAGAATTATAAAAAGAAATTTAGTCTCCATGTAAAAGTGCAGCTAATACTTGTGAAAATACAATATGAAAAGATATTAACTTTTGTGTTTAATTTACGTGGACGCACTGATATAATATTTAAATAATCCTACATATGTGGACGGGAAAATATTTTATACATATCAGACATTCATGCATCAAAAAATAGTTATTTTACGTAAATTAGTTCCAATTTAAATATATTTAAATCTTGCGCTCGCTGTGCGGCTGCGATATCTTTCTAAACCCAAAGAACTTGAAAATTCAAGAAAATCATAACAAATACGACAGGCGGTCAAAAAGTTCGCGGAATGACAGGGAAGGGTAATAAAATGAAACATTTAACTATTTTTCCTTTTCAAAATATTCTCCCTTATCCCTAATACATTTATCAGATCTGTCAAATAACTTATTAATAGCGTTGAAAAAAACGAGTATCAAAATAGGCCAAAATTGCCGACGTCACTTCATCATCGTCGCAAAACTTTTTTCCACGCAGTTGTTCTTCATTTTTGGAAACAAATAATACTGCTAGGGGCCAGTCTGGGCTGGGTGTAGCAGTTGTTCAAAACCGCATCGGTAAATGGCAGCCGTCGCAACATGGCTGGTGTAATGGTGAACCCAAGCTTCAACACCAGTAACAATTCGGGCCATAACTTCCTCCTTTTGCTCTCCACAGCGGTCCAAAAACTCACGACAACTTTCTACGCGCTCGCGTTTTTGATGCGCAGAAAGCATTCTTGGAACCCATCTTGCACAGACTTTAGTTATGTCAAGATGTTGATGTAGGGTGTTTAAAGTGGTTGTTTCTGATGCTCCAACTAATGCTGCAAGCTATTTTTTCTTTAGCCGGGCATCTTCCCATACAAGTTTTTCAACTTTTTATGACTATTTCTGGTAGCTAGGCTGTCTTCGATGGAGTACCTTCCTTGTTTCCAAAAGGGCGTGCTATTTATAAATCCTGGTTTTACCAGGATAAGCAGATAACATCCCTTGTAAGATGGTTTGAGGTGTCTTTCCTTGTTTGGTAAGAAACTTTATAACGGCGCGATGTCCAATTTTTTCCATAGTGGCTAGTCTCTTCCCGATTTACTTGTTTAGATACTCGTTGATAACTCTATATATAACGAGTCACTCAATTAGCTGGTAAACTCTCCCCCGCCAAACCCACCATTCCGCGAACTTTTTGACCGACCCTCTTATCAGTAAAACAGAAGGAAAGTCAACACTGATAAATAAAAGACAGTTTTTTTTAAATCCCTATAAAGTTTAAAAGTGTAAAGTAGCATAGTGAACCTATTAAATAAAAGCCTTTCATATGATACAGTTATACTTTAATCGTTCCCATACATCTCACAATTCTCACGAATCATTTTAATTCGGCTTAATTGCGGTGCCGGTAACGAGAAACGCCAAAGAATGCTTCAACATTCGCGATGTGCTAGTTATTTTTATTTTATGAGAACATTTTTGAAAATAAAAATGCATATGAAGAAATGTTTACATTAAAATTGCGTTAAATAATTTATTCTTTAAATATTGTAGGCCCTTCATTCCCAAGGGCAGAAGAAATTTACAAATAACGTCTGCGAAAACCGTCTCATTCGAATTCTTCGCGATTATAATAGATTAAACAGTACTTATCCGGAGCTGATCAATTAAAAAAAAAGCATGGTTAAGTGCCTGTCTGATACCTAATCCGCTGTTTTGCTAGTATTTTTAGTAGTCGTAACATTAATACCGTAGATATACATTATGTATAATGTTGTGAACTTTTATTAATAAATAATAATTCTCGTCACATATTAGGCAATAAATCTTCGAGATCTAAATTGTTTTCTTACAAAATTGATAATATGTCATGTGCTTTATTTACTCGTCATTTCATACACTACAAACATTATATGTTAATAGTAATAATATAAAATATTGACAATACTTTGTTAGAAATAGACAACAATAACTATGATTTATTTACAAACATAATATTTAGACTTAATTTTAATAACTAACTAAAGTTTGTGTAATGACAGCGTTGGCCTAATGTCTTTAACATGCAACACTCATCACTGAGGTCGTGGGTTCTACTCCGGGTGTGCAACAATGGATTTTCTATGTGGGAATTTAACATTTTATCGAACGATGAAGGAAACATCGTGAGGAAACTTGCTTTTAAACCCAAAAAGTCGACAGAGTGTCAGGCCAGGAGGCTGATTACCTGTAAAAATTATCAAGAAACAGATACAGAAATCTGAGGCCCAGACTTCAAAAGGTTGTAGCTAAAGTTTAGTTTAACGGCTCAGATTCGGCACTGGTCCAATACCAGCGTGTTACCAATGTCTTTTGCCATCTTCTCATCTGACGTTATTTCCTTGTTTTTCTCTCGGTATTCTCTATTTGTTAAAGCACAGTAATACGAGCCGCACAAGGCTGGTCTCTCGATTAATTCGTGGTGACACTTAATTGTTTGATCTTTCACGTCCATCAGTACATACTGACGAGTGTGGCTACGTGCGCTGTTCATTTCCACTTTCTTTTAAGGGAGAAAGTTCTTTTATTGTTTTCGTTTCCCATTATGTCTAGAACTCTGAACATCACATATTAGAATGAAAATATTATCTTAATAATTCTTAATTACATCTAGATTCTTCTCTAAAGATTCTTCTAAGTCTCTGAAGAAGTGATAGGAATATCCGGTAAGCATTTTCATCGGAGACCCGTTACTGGTACACGATGGCATGTTTGCAAGCCTCTGTAAGAACTATTTAATGTTGTACTAACCTATTTTTTCTCCTGATTACCAGTAAACCTTATTAAATGTAAGTATTTAATTATTCGGGTCCTTTTATGCTATTGCTAACTTTGTTTTAGGTATCTAAAAAGGGAACAATTCTGTCGTAACATCAAACCTTTCCGCAGCGTCTGCCACTATGCAGTTTGTTAATGATTTGAAACAAAACATATATAATACTTATTGTTACGTATATTGGAGGTTCCGGATCTACAATCTAAAGTTATTTTGAACGTCAGCGCAAAGGTGGATGTATACTTGATAAGTGAATGAATAGAAATGCGAATCGTGTCGCGTTCGCCAACCGCACAGTAGAAATTTACTTTCTCAACTCTCTCGTGTTACCACGATCTTTTGTTTGTAAGATTTTCACCTCGATATTATCGTGTAGCTACAATCAAGTGATTCACTCATTTTGTGAGGTGATCGACCTAGATTACTATTAGTTAAATATATACACCCTTGGCCACAGATTTCTGTATCTGTTTCTCGAGTAGGTTATCAGCCGTCTGGTTGACACGTCGTCGACTTTTTAGTTCTAAAGCGCACACAGTCTGAATATAATTAAGTCAACGTAGTTCAGACACTGTTTGCAGTTGGCACAGAGTTAGAGAGAGAGATAGAGTTAGAGTTAAGTCAAGAATCACTCCATTATAATATACAGTTTGTGATATTGGCAGGTGTAGGAACTCTTCTGCTTGATTCATTTCTTTGAGATAGATTATTTCTAAGTAAGCTATTGCTTCTAAGAATAAAACCCACGACCAGTGTATTATACACTAAATATGTGTGTTACGTTTCCAATATGTATTAGTATATATTCTTCTTCATAGGACTTATTGATATAATTAGCTGACTACGAAGTATTCCATCCTTATCACATCGACGTCCGTCGTTCTACAACTGAGCGTTTTCTAAGGCAGTTTTTGCCGCGCACCACCACTATGTGGAACCAGCTGCCAACTGAAGTGTATTTCCGAACCAATTCTACTTAGGGTCCTCCAAGAAAAGAGCGTACCAATTCTTAAACGGCCGGCAACGCAATAGCGATTCTTCTTCTCATGTCACTTTCACGCGTGTTTATTCTATCTATAACATGTTTTCATATGTATCTGATTGTCCTTATTTTAACATGTATCATACATGTTGAAGAACACTCAATACCATTTATTCAAATAGGTGACAATATGTACCCTTATGAATTACGCCAGTTGTCAAGAGAAAACTAGCAAAGAGAGACGAACTGGTAAACCTTTCGCCAAGGTTTTCTTTTAGAAGAGTTAAAGTTAAGTCAAGTTAGCGAAGCATAAATTCGTTTGTGGCCGTGAATTCATAGATGTCGCTATTCATGCATTTAAATTTGATGTTTATCTGTAGACCACAGTGATTCCAGGGTATGAGAATTTCTTTAGCCTATGTTTGTTTGTAGCATCAGTTTGATGCACACCACTGCCCAGGAACCAGTTGCCCACTGAAGTATTTCCGAACCAATTCGACTTGGGGTCCTTCAAGAAAAGTGCGTACACATTCTTAAAAGCGGCCTTAACATCAGATGAGCCTTCTGAATGTTTGCTTCTTTGACATAAAAACATAATAATAAATATATTACAAAGTCGCGAGAAGGTATTTTCCAGTAGGCTTATTAAAATTCTCTTAAAATACCTCATAATTACAGCCATTGTGATTACGCAAAACCAATTTCACTTAATGACAACCGACAAAGGCGTTATGAATAAATAAATGGACAAAGGCACAAAAAAACAAAAAAGGTTTTATTGATGCGTCTCGTTTCTTTTACTCTGATGCTATCTTGTTCTTGGAAGGGTTTTATCTCTTTCTAACTTGTGGGCTACGTGTATGGCCGTCCCCGTCGCTCCAATCGATACTAGACACCCACGACAACGATGCCGCAAAGGGCAGGATCGGAGTATCGTCTTGGTTCAGTTTATTTATAATATAACTATATTTATAAGTGAATCCTCAATACTAAATCAAAGATATGTCTTGAGTTTATAATTGAAGGTATACAAATAATTATTGTAGACAGTAATATACATGTTTAATTACAGTGTATCGCAACGATCCCACTTGGATGAAAAAAAATAACGGTTTGGCCTGGTCCACCATGAAACGCGGCCACTGGACAGGTGGTCTAATGGAATAAATGTAGCGTATTATGATATAAAGATAGTATATGAAAACACGTTATTTTTTTTTTGATAATAATTGGCATTTCAAGTAGCTGTTATTGCGAAATATGTTGCTTGCAGTATCAAAATATTCTTTAAAATGTCATTGCATACACTTTAATTTCATTTATTTTTTGAAAGGCCATAATAAACTACATCTTACAGTTTAACAAAGTATTGTTTACAATAACAATTTAATGATGAACCACAACGATTCCCAGAAAACAAAAATCCCAAAGCCCTCAATGAAATGTATGGCGCGGGCGTGCTTTATACTCACCAGAGGCAATTTATTTATTTTTTATTTATACTCCATTTCCCAAGAGCCCGTTATCCGGTCAACGCTATACCTTTTTGTCTATTATTCAATTAAACCACTTTACTATGCAGTTGTATGATAAATATTTATATTATAAATACGCATTCAAATTTGCTTAGCCGCTCTTAAAGCAGACCAACTATCATTGCAAAACTAGGCTTGATAAAAATAGATGTAAATAAACAAAAAACTGCAGAACTAAGATCAGACTTGATACGACTCGTTCAGATGTAGGGAAAAAATATTTATGAAGCTTATTTATCACAATTCTATGTTTAATAAGATTCACGGCATCGAGTACCATATCGAGATCCTTAAATCCACGTATCCCAGCTTAGGGAATACTTTAAATTTCATTAAAATCGGCTCACTAGTCACTAGTTTTTGATAGAGGTACCCACGCATTTTTGCAACTTACCAACAGTACCTAATTGGATTAAGTTTTATAAAATTTAAAAGTGACTGAAAAGTCACTTAGTCACGCCAATCATAAATTTTATGATCATTAATTAAGTTATCTTTATGTTTACGTAAAGTGGCACTTATATATCAAAAACAATTTCATTCAAGCATATTCAAGAACTATTCATAATTATTTCATTGATTTCATGAATAAAATGATTTGTCAAATGCTTTCACGAATTTAAAAGACATACCATAGGCCTGCAACACACGCGTAAAGTTCTCCGTCGTCCCATAAATTATGAGGAATCATGTTTTTGTATACTTAAATAAACACAAACACTCCTGGTCCGAATTCAAATAAATTAAACATCGTGAGGATACCAGCTTGCTTTAAACCCAAAAAGTCGACGACATATGTCAGGCACAGGAGGCTGATCACCTACTTGCCTATTAGACCGACAAATGATCATGAAACAGAATCAAAAATTTGAGGCCCAGACCTAAAAAGGTTTTAGCGCCACTGGTGTTGTTTTATTAAATGAAATATTCTGACACAAGAATTTCGTTCGCTTTAAGCTTCTCCCATACGTTTACTGTGTCCATTAATATTCAGCGCACGTCGCGATCACAGATATGAGCCCACTTCCCGTCAAGTACTTGCAGTCTCCGCTAATTGACATTATTGATGCTTAATTTAGCTGATTCTTTTACTGAACTTCATCCATAAACCTATTTTTGTTAAATTATAACCAAAAAAAAGTGCGTGCGTACAAAGTACACATGTCAGAAGTGAAACTTCTTTGGCAAACCAATTTTTAACTCTTATTTATTTATTTATTAACACTTCGTTGCATATACATTAATATAGAACAATTGGCATAATTACATAAAAAGGAGAGCAACTGGCGGCCTTATCGCTTTCAAGCGATCTCTTCCAGGCAACCACTGTGAGGAAAAAAAAGGTATTAAATTACATAAGATAGGCAAGAAGTGCAAAAATACATGTATTACATTTAGTTGTTTAGAAAAATAAACTAAAAAGGAACAAAAAACAAACTAAACTAATAAAGAATACCTACATGAAAAAAATAATAATATTAAAAAGTGCACAGAAGTTAAAGGAAGATAGAGAAGGAGCTAAGCGAATAGGGACTGGAAGTGAATTCCATAGCTTAACTGCAGAGACCTTAAAGGACTCGCCAAGAAAGGAGGAGTTATGATATATATATAACTCTTGTTCATATTTGTACAAATCTAAAACTTTACATTTCCGAGAAGAGGGAAACGTTCCTCTAAAGTGCTCGAAGTAAATTATTACGCCAAAGAAGTATAGCTTCTAACGCGTGTACATACGTTTAGCCTATCAGCCACGCGATCAGTCAGATCTGTGGCCGAGAATCCAGGCAACAGGGGAGTGTCAAATCTCCCTTTTCTTAAAAAGGGACTTTATTTGCTTAAAAGGCTTGGGATCTCCTGGCGAGCCTGGGTGACAACTTTCCAGGGGGTAACGAACTAAATGGAAACGTTTAGATCGTGATACGATTGAAGATTTAGTATTGAGGATACGTATAGTATCTACTTGTCCGTTTACGCTGCCATAAAAAGTAACTATCAAATAGACGTTGGCGCTTTGCCAGCGTGAATACACGATGACAAATTCTGAACTTACTTACTTACCACTATATTTACGCATTCACACAAACTGCATGATGTCTAGCTAGAGACGGAAGGTCTGTATTTTGGCAAGATGTGCCAGCACTTCAACATCGTAACACTGAAGTCAATTTACATGAAACGCGTTTACGGCTTTTGCCGTGCACCTCCACTATGTGGAACCAGCTGCCCACTGAAGTATTTCCGAACCAATTCGACTTAGAGTCCGTCAAGAAAAGAGCGTACCAATTCCTAAAAGGCCGACACACGCGAGCCCTCTGGCATAGAGAATATCCCTTAACATCAGATGAGCCTCCTGCCCGTTTGCCCTCTCTTCTGTAAAAAAAATTCTCATGAATATGATTGACCACACAATCTTTTCATAAAAAAAATATATATAGTTTTTGAGTTTATCACGCTCATACAGATAGATATAGATTATAATACGGAACTCGGAAGGATAATAATATATTAACTATTAGAAGTGTTGGCCTAGTGGCTTCAGTGTGCGACTCTCATCCCTGAGGTCGTAGCTTCAATCCCCGGCTGTGCACCAATGGACTTTCTTATGTGCGCATTTAACATTTACTCGGTCGGTGAACGAAAAAATCGTGAGTGAAACCGACATGTCTTAGACCCAAAAAGTCGACGGCGTGTGTCAGGCACTGAAGGCTGATCAGCTAATTGCCTATTAGATTTAAAATTAATCATTAAACAGATTCTGAAATCTGAGGCCCAGACCTAAAGAGGTTGTAGCGCCACTGAATTATTTTTATTTTTTATTAGGGTAGGTCATAAAAAAATACGCATGAAGTTTAATTTTGTATCAACAGTTTGTTTACATCAAATTACTTAGTTGCAGTACGGTAGCTGCCTATAATTTACTCTTCCAAGAAAATTAAGAACCCCTTGATGTATTATTATGAAGCTACTGATTACATATCATTACGCCTTTTACGTTGCTTTTAATAATGTTTTAATGTGAACTTCGCTTCATAAGTTTTTGCCAAACAGTAATTTATCTTCACTTCTGCCAATTACCGGCGTAAACTCAAATTAGGTTTAATGCGGATTAAACTCAAATGAAATTTTAGATCTTTTCTAACAAATTAATCATAATCTAACCGTACTTATAATTATCTATCAAATTTACATATGTAAAAAGTACTTACAATGTTCTTAACCTAGTTATAATAAAAAAGTAATAAATAGAAAACTGTGGCGTACCTTTGATGCTGGCAGAAGTTCCGAGCTGTATTTATTTATTTTCCATATAATTATTCTTTACAGTTATTACTATTACGATAGAACTATACAATTCTTCTTCTTCATTTCTGAAGGTCGTATCGCGTGTCCTCCACTCTCCCGTCTTCAGCAAGCCCCTGCGCCTGGATGATGGTAAGACCTCCAGCGTGTTTCACGTCGAAAACTACTTAGGGTCCTAAAAAAAAGAGCGTATTAATTCTGTAAAGGCCAGCAACGCAGTCGCGAGCCCTCTGGCATTGAGAGTATCCATGGATAGTGGTATCACTTAACATTAGGTGTGCTTCCTGGCCATTTGCAGGTAGGGGAGCGAGGGGCTAGTTGTAACAATTTTAACAAATAATTGAATATCATGAAGTGTTTTGGCTAAATTACTACCAAATAAACTTTGATCGATACTCTCATAACTATTAATCTATGAAGTCGAATTGAAATATTATCAAATCTACAGGTAACTATCTCACAATTATGATTTTTTTGAAAAAAGGAAAGTGTTACAACTTACCCCGTGGTTGGGGCTAGTTGTAACATCTGTTGGGGCAAGTAGTAACAACAACAAAAACAAAAAGGTGACACCTTCAATCTTTATTGATCGCAGATTTTTTAACTTTTCCTTTCCTCTTTCGCTTTTCTTTTATCATCTTTTTTTGCTTTTTCTTCATATTCTTCTCTCAAAGCTTCTTTTTCAGGCGTATCTGTCAGAATAGGATACTTCCTTTTGCGTCTGCAAATTATATTTGTTTTTCGTGGTGGCGCCTTTGGTAATGGTCTAATCTTTCATTGGGAAAATTGATTTTGACCAGAGCAACTTGGAGTTGGTTTGTTCGCAGTTTCAATGTGGCGTATATTTCTGTTGTGCTGATATCCACTTCAGGAGCAGAATCTACTAAATAGTTGCGGATATTCAAGATTTAACGATAAATTCTCACTTTCATTTAGAACATTTTCTGATTGTTCTGTAGGATCTGGACGATCAGTAACATAAGAGGGCGAAAAGTCACTATCTTGGAAAATATTAAACATTCAAAGACCAAATACCAGAAGCTTTAAATCCACTGATAATATTTGCAGGGTTCAAGGCAAGTGATAATGACTCCTTCACTACACTTCGGATTGACATCCGCCAAATTGCCATCGTTTTTCCTGGATTATTATACATCCATGCAGTCTGTGCTCTGTTCACGTGGTTTTTAAAAGGGCCGTAGACTCCTACAACCATAGGTTGCAAATTTTGGGAGCAATGAGGGGGGGGAAACGATAACATAATAACATTGTTTTCTTTGGCTTTTTCGACAACTGCAATATTCATACGTGAGCCATGATTATCGAGCAGTAACAGAACTGGCTATTTCTTGGTAGGTTTCGCGTGTTTGATAAAATGATCTATAAAAATCAAGAATTCTTTTTCAGTCATCCACCCTGAAGAATTGCCAGCTCCAATGCAATCTTGAGGTCCACCGCGAATGAAAATTTCTGAGTATTTAAGCCGGGGAAAAATAAGCATCGGTCGTCATTAACTTACAGCAATCTGGGGCAAATTGTAACATGTTACAACAAACCCCGAGGTTTTGTTACAACTAGCCCCTAGATATAGGTCTTAATATTTATCACGATAACTATTAAATCAACTTAGTAATCTCGAAAACTGTTACACATCATCATAAATAGTTATATTTTAGCATAAAATAAAATACATAAAACTTCAACCTACGAAAATAGTAAAACTAGCCGAAAATTTACGTAAGTAAAATTATAGGTTACCTGTCAACAATAAAGCGTTTGCACACACCCACTCACTACGCCGTCTGGTGGGACCCTGGCTGTGTTAAAGTGGCGTGGCATGTTATAAGTTTAAGATTAGGTAAAAAAAAACGTGAATAAAATTCAAATTCCTATTGAAAAAGGTCTGTTACTATTTACCCCTGTTACAACAAGCCCCGCGCTCCCCTACTATAAAAAAAGGTCGTTAGGTCTCAGAAGCATCTCCAAGTCAGCGTGAGGTGTATCCATAAGCCAGTCCTTTAACCGTTTTTTAGATTGTGGACGGTGAGCGGGTAGATAATAAGCAGCCTATTTAATTTATTATAAACGTTTTTCTGCATTTGCGTCAGTTCAATCAAGGATATGTCGCGGCATGTACCTACTCAAGGCCTAATATTTATTGTTAAAACAAAACTTTTCATTACTTTCAAACCACTTGTCCAATACATGCCGTGAAGTTGCTCACTTAAAAGGTTACCTACTTACTTATGTTAAAAGTTTTGTTCACATTTCATAAAAAAATGAAATATTCAATAACAAACTTATGTCTCAATATGAAATAGTTCGCAAAAAACGCATTTACAATTTCCATAAAATTTCATTCCCCGATCGCCCGGGGAATACGCGAGTGGAACAACTTTCAAAATAACTTTCCACCCTTCAAAAGTTCTCCGTGAAACTTTTGGCATTCGAAAGTGCTGAAGCTTGTTAATAACTTAGTGATCATGTTTAAAGTTTTGCGCGTCACTATTAATTATGACTTCTTTTACGTTATGGAACTCTTCGTGGTAGTTTCGCACTTCATTCAATTACTTTTTTAGTTCGATGTCCAGGGAATGTATTCTTTCCTCTTGTAAGTAGAAACTAGTCATCGTTAATCAATACGGACATATACAATACTTATGTATAACTACATTATTATTAAAGCTTTATTAATCCATACAAAAATTGGTTAGTTTGTATTCCATAATATTAGTGTTAGTTGTGATAGTAGTACAAGTGTTTATGTTAGATTTCTTTTCTTTTTTTTAGTGGTCTAGTTCTTTAGGGTAAAAGCCTCCTACATATTTAATCCATTTCTCTTTATCTTGAGCAACATTCATCTTTTCTTTTCCTATACATAAATCCTATACATCTCTTTCCAGTAGGTCCAGTCCATTTTGTTATTTCCAGCGTCCATTTTCTATCCCGTGCATTGCCAACTACAAATTAAAAGGAAGGAAAATTATTAAACATTTGTATTTCAGTTATTTTAAAAACGGTATGAACCCTTACTAAAAATATACAAAACCTCAGTCAAGCATTTTAAAATGTAGTCTGTCCCCTATGGCATTATTATTTGGATTTAAGTTTACTAGTGTGTACCACAACTAAATCGCATAACACAAATTGTTAACCCTTCGTCTGCGATTGTCCCTTCATGACTCTTTAATATGTTTATTTTAGAAGTCGCCACGTGGCGATAATTTGGTCAAGCGAGCGAAATATATTTCGATTTGTCGTCACGCCCCATTATCTTGTGATAAGTGAATATATATTTAAAGAGGAAAACCATCTCTGGCATTTTGGAACAAAAGTCTCTTCGTAGATGTGTTATTCCATACCTAAGTAGTATAGGATAGATAGAAAAATGCTTTATTTGTTTTAAATGCAGTGATAGAAACGTAAATTAGTAGTTAAGGATATGTATCAATAATATATTTAAGATTAAAAATTTATTTCCAACACACAAATATACAGTATTTATTTAATATAATTTATTATTTATATAAATTTAATTTTTAATTAAATTGATAAATCGAAAATTAAGTTTAAAAAGTTTGTTCCTTGTGGCAGTGTACCTTTAATGCTGGCAGCATTTCCTCGCTGTATTGCGATTCTTATTCGATAATCGGGGAAAACACCAGCTCTGGGGTCAGCGGTACTATCTGCCAGCCCCACCGCCCAGGAACCCCACGGCCCAAGAGTCTCTACTCCTAAGGGATCAAAAGCAAATATATTATAAATAACATGGTAGGCACATGCGCGAAGTTTACACATTACCCACAAGTTTAGGTATAATTTTATTAATAATATTTATAACCCAAATTAATCGTAAAAGAGCGAAATGCGAAACCGATTAGCATAAAAAGTAATTTCTATATCATATAAATTGTACTTAATTACACCATATTTATGAAGTCATAAAGTGAATTTAACTCGCTAATTGGGTGCTTAAAATGGAATAGCCAATTACCGTGTAACGGCGGACTGCGTCGTTTAATTTACGAAGCCCCGAACCCCCGAAACCCCGGGGGAAAGACCCTACGTTACCCGGAAAGTGACAGGTTTTCTGAACCACAAATCCATTTATCTTTTAAGCTAATTTATCGGGTAGCAAGTAATTTATATTTATCAACTAGGTATTATACTTTAAATTTTATATAGATACCTAATAGCGATGCAAAAGGATATCTGAGGAGTTCTATGATTTTAAATGTTCACTCACATTGCTAGAAGGCTCGCGAGTTCGTTGCCGGCCTTTTAGGAATTGGTACCCTCATTTATTTACATGCATTGAAAATACCATTTTGTTAGCGATGTGGATATGGCTTATCACTTATCAGTAATAACGGAAAACAAGGAACGAATTTTAAAATTGTATTTAATTGTGAAACAAATTAGCGATATCGGTACCCACATAAACGTTATTTAATAGGTGGGTAGACTATGTCAAGCCTATGGAAATTTCCTTGCTGCTATCCTATAAATAAAAATTAAATTAAATAATAAAAACAAAGAAAATTAATAAAAAGAAAATTAACACAAATTTAAAAAGTTTAGTCCCTGTGGCATAGTACCTTTAACGCTGGCAGCATTTCTTCGCTGTATTGCGATACTACTACCAGGTGGCAAATTAAATCTTTAATTAGCGGTAGTGCACTTGAACCCCACGGCCCACGAGTCTCTACTCCAAAAGGACAAAATCGAAGTTGGAGGAAAGACGTTTATTGTTTTCCGCTGGCTTTTCGGCTGCGCCAGCTTTTTTGTTTGTCTGAGGGAGGTGAGACGGGGCTTACGTGTCCACACAAGTAGCACCCCAAAGACGTCCCTTACTCCAAGGGATCAACGACATCCCGGCCGCTTACCATCGTCTCCTGCGATGCCTGTTCAAAATGGCTAGAACATTGACGGGTGCTAGAGAGCGGCGTATAATGTCGTTG
The DNA here is from genome assembly GCA_963693345.1 of Pieris melete. NCBI lineage: Eukaryota > Metazoa > Arthropoda > Insecta > Lepidoptera > Pieridae > Pieris > Pieris melete. Next base: position 1,700,114 of record CAVNZK010000046.1, on the reverse strand, counting down.
AGATTAGATTAGATTATATAATATTTTAGTTATTATATGTTAGGGTTATTTATTTTTAGAACCCTCTAATTTAATTTAATTCAGGTTGTAACATAAGGTTAATAAAGAATAAGAAATATATATATTAAGAAAATTGTAGGTACATACTGTATATTTGATTGTTATAATTACTAACAAAAATTATAATTATTTTTCATAACACATCTATATTAAAATAGATCATATATTAGCGTGGATTTATCAAATTACATTGAGTGCTTTTCAGCAATCGTGATCGATAACTTAACTTTAAAGTTTTGGATTAAATTGTAGATCATTACCGATGTAAACGTTTATTACTCGCATTGGCAATGATTCGTAAAAAAGTAAAATTAAAATCGTTTTGATATTGGATAGCGCGGCCAATTTCACGGGCCATTAGCGGTACACGCTCAGTCATTTAAACGACATTTTTTAACAAGGAAAACCAGACTTTATGCAATGGAAATAGGGATTACAATCGGATATAAATGGGTGAATCAGGGCTGGCGCTTTGTGTTAGGAGTGTAATATTGTTCAAAAGTTTTTGTAGTTTTTTTTTTGCTGTAGATTAAACTACTTAAGTCGATTAGTTACTGTTATAATCTTTGAATGGATTTCTATAGTGTTTTGAAGTTGGTGGTTCTTTGATCTCACAAAGCTACATTGCTATGGGAAAATATTACTTTCTTGCCTAGTAATTAGAATGTAAGCGTTTATCATGGGATCGATATTTTTTCTTTGTGCTAGTGCGAAATGTAAGGCCAAGACCGATTTCATTAATTATTTAAGAAAATATCGTACAACCTTACCCTTTTTCGATTAATATTTCGATTTTTACTTCATTAAATTTTCAGTTTTTAATTAAAATCGCAAATGTCATGAAGGGGACAACCCTATCAAATGATTTTAAATACCATCGTATCAGTCACAGTTTACGAGTCAATCAAAAAACTGATCGTTATTTGTGCGTGATTTAACGCAAATCAATAAAATAATAATAAAACTTCTAGCTTCAGGCTCCGAAAATCTCTAACGGTAATACCATTGATTTCCTCTTTATATCAGTAGATGGCGCCAGTTGAAACGTTAAATACTCACTGAATAAAATATTGATTAAAAAAATCCCTTTGTCACTGAAGGACATTTTTATCATAAGATGATACTATTTCTGTCCAAAAAGACATTTTGGATTTTTCACTTTTTGTGATATGATAAGGAAAAATATCTCTTTCTTTGTTAATTATTTGGATCTACTCATGCGGAACAAAAACCAGTAAGATATTTGGAAGGATTTTTTGATGGTCTTGGAGGAATGAGTTTAATGAAGAACTTTATAGCATCCTTGACGACACCAATATCGTCCAATTCATAAAGTGCAGCAGGAGTAAGTGGTTGGGACATGTGCACCGAATGGCGTACGACAGAACCCCAAGGTTTCTGAACTCACAACCGAAAAGCCGGTAGGCTTGCATTGGTGGGATGGAATTGAGGTGTTCGAATGGCGAACTTGAGGAGTCTTGGGCCATGAGGGGCTATAGAACAATTCATGATGTTCATGATAATAATTATAATTTATTATGAAATGCTGTTTAATCATGCAAAAATCTGTAGTGACTATATCTTCGTTACCAGATGTCTAAATACGACGCATTCCATTCCATTGACGAATATATATCTAAAAAAGACTTCCTATTAGGTACTAAAAATATAAATAAAACTTTTGTATAAACTTTACAAAACGTAATATTAAAATATAATTAGCAATCTATTAACTACGATTTTACGTCGTTATCTAGTCCTTAATAAAGCGAAAACTAGGTATATTCCATTCACAATTTATTGAAAACCTGTTTGATGAATTGAATGTTCATAATGCAAAACACGCACGCTACCGTGACCAAATTTATATAACACTGTGCAAACATCGGCCGTAATGCGGCCAGTTTAATTAGACCTACCATTATGCAAACAAACTGGATTTTTCATTTAAATATTTATTAAGTTATATTGAGATTACCATGGAACTTTGCTTATTTATAGCCAAATAAATAAGCAAAGTTTATGTTAATGTGATTGTCAAATAACGTAACATATGTTATTAAATATTTATATCGCCTTTTGAGGGATTGCTTGAATTATCTAAAATAAATTTTGATTTCTGTATATTTAATTAAATAATCAAAAACAAATTTTTATGTTTAAAACATGTGCTAAGATATCATGGAAAATTACGATCTAACCTAACTTGCGACTAAGAAGTAGATTAAGACTAACCTATCATTTTTAATTAAAATTCTAAAACATCTATATTAAAATAATATATTATAATTAATTAATTTACTAAATAGGATATTTAACATAAGCCGCCGATCAATGAACTCCCGCGAGCCATACAAACTGGAGTTAAGTTTTTGTTCTCCAAAAAGAGCAAAGTTATTTTTTTTCATTGCAAAGCCCTGATTACCTGATTTTTTTCAAAAGAGTTTATAAACTAGTCGATTAAATAGAGTGGCAAAGAGTTAATTGCCAGTTCTTCTCGTCCGTTCTATGCCCATGACTTGAGAACTGGCAGTAAATGTAAAGTTAGAAGCATTTAATGAATACTTCTTTTTTGACGTTCATTACATTATGTTACCTTTTTGACCTTTTTGATTTTTATTGGATTTGACATACGAAAGTTAAACCTGTGTTGTCTCGTCTCTGAGCTCTGTCCCTAAATGGCCCTAAGGCACTGAAAGTACCTACGATACAGTTTCACTCAGTTATTCCACAAATATTATATTTTTTTAAAAGCAGCGTTTGCTAACTGGCTTCAGCGTGCAATCATCATCCCTGAAGTCGTAGGTTCGATCCCTGGCCGTGCACCAATGGCCTTTCTTTCTACGTGCGCATTTAACATTCGCTCGAATTGTAAAGTTAAGCAATAAGCATCGTGAGGAAACCGGCTGGCCTTAGTTAGAGCCAAAAGTCGACGGCGTGTGTCAGGCACAGGAGGCATAAAAGACACGGTTTTACTATGGAGATGTTTAAATAAAACTCTTTGTTGAAGCTGGGTAACAACTGACTTTAATGGTGCAAAATATGAGCTTATAACTATATATATAATATAATATTCATAAATTTAAATGACACTTATGACTTAACAAGATTGTTAAAATATAATTTAAAAGTGTGGCAAAAACTAAGGAGCTCATATGGGCGTCAAGTGTTTAGACATTACATTTATTATAAGCCGTCCGCGTGTGTCGGGATTCGAAACATGATATTGTAAACAAACTGCGCAAGAGTTCTAATTTCATGCTCTAGTTAGAACCATTACCAATATTAATGAAACTATTTTGGGTCAGACGCAATATAACAAAAGACAACAGTGGATGGAAGATGAAATCTTAGACCTCATGGAAGAAAGACGACTGATTAAACAATTCGATCCACACGCATACAATGCCCTAAATAAGTTAATCAGGAGGAAAATTCGAGCAGCTAGGTCAAAATTTTATGAGGACAAATGTGTTAGGTTGGAAGAGCTCAACGCCAAACATGACAGCTTTAACTTACACAAAGAGATCAAAGAGATGGCTGGATTGCGGAAAAGGACAAACCGGAATACGTTAGTGGATGATAGTGGTAATGTATTATTAGACGTAGAGAGCAAGAAATCTACTTGGAAACTCTATGTTGAAGACATATTCGCAGATGCAACTAGAAGAATCACAGTAACACCAGGAAATGAAACTGGACCTCCTATATTGAGAGCAGAGGTAGTAAAAGCTCTAAAGAGAGCCAAAACTGGAAAATCTCCAGGTCCAGATCAAATTCATGTGGAGATTCTCCAACTATTAGAGGAACACCTGGTGGATGCGGTAACAAACTTCTTCAACTGTATTTATGCAACTGGGATTATGCCGAAGGATTGGTTAAATTCAACGTTCATCACCCTCCCGAAGAAACCTACGGCTAAGAAATGCACAGAATATCGCACAATAAGTCTGATGAGTCAGGTCTTAAAACTTTTTCTCTCGATTATACATGAGAGGATTAGAGGCAAATGCGATGCACAAATTTCGGAGAGCCAGTTCGGGTTCAGATCTGGAGTAGGAACCAGAGAAGCCTTGTTCTCATTGAATGTGCTTGTTCAAAAATGTCGAGACTTACAGACAGACGTCATTATATGTTTTGTTGATTACGAAAAGGCCTTTGACCGTGTCAAACACGAGGTACTTATGCGTCGTCTGCAAGAAGTCGGAATTGATGGCAGGGATATGAGGATAATACAAAACCTCTACTGGAATCAAACCAGCATGGTGAGAGTGGACGGTGATGAAACCGAACTAATTTCAATCTGTCGTGGAGTCAGGCAAGGGTGCATTCTGTCCCCGCTTCTATTTAATCTGTATTCAGAAGCAATTATCTCTGGAGCACTGGAAGGCAAAGAGTGGGGTATCAAGATCAATGGGCAAATAATTAACAACTTGAGATACGCCGATGATACCACTCTTATAGCAACAACACCTGAAGATCTACAGAGTATAGTTGACCACGTCTATGAGTGCAGCAAAAGAGCGGGGCTATCAATGAACCTCGCCAAAACCAAGTATATGGTGATTAGCAGAAGAGAAGACTTAAACCCAACAATCTCGGTGGCAGGTACTACTTTAGAGAGAGTTAATAAATACAAGTACCTAGGCACATGGCTGACTGAAGCATGGGAGTCTGAAAATGAAGTGAAGACCCGAATAGAAGTTGCTCGTGCTTCCTTCAACAAAATGAGAAAGGTACTTTGCAACAAGGACATCAGTCTGCACCTCCGAAGTAGGATGCTTCAATGTTACATCTGGCCAATTGTAATGTATGGTTGCGAGGCTTGGACCTTGAAGGAGGCAACCATTAAGAAACTTGACGCCTTTGAAATGTGGTGTTACCGAAGAATGCTGAGGATAAGCTGGGTCCATAGAGTCACGAACGAAGAAGTTCTACGGCGCGTCAAACGATCCCGAGAACTCACGTTGAGCATTAAAAAGAAGAAGATAAGTTACTTGGGACATGTGTTTCGACACGAACGGTACCGACTTCTTCAAGTAATCATGATGGGAAAGGTCGAGGGGAAAAGACGCGCTGGCAGAAGGAGGAAGTCGTGGCTCCGCAATATTAGAGAATGTACGGGAGTGGCCAGCGTAGAACAGCTGATGCGCTTGGCGAAAAATAAGAAGGAGTTTGACGAGCTGACCGCCAACCTCCAGTAGTGGAGAGGCACTTTAAGAAGAAGAGTTCTAAAGAAATAAGAAACAGAAACACTTACATAGAAACAGTTGTTTGTGAAAAAATGTACATATTTATCAAATATCACAGGGATCAAGTGAAGTGGTTTTAAAAACGGCGCGTGCGTCACTTCGCATAAATACTGATAACAATGCGCTACTGATAAGTTATCGTACCTATTGTGTGGAATTTTTATATTCCTACTGAGGAATATATTGGTTTTACTTTTGTTTTAATAATGTTTATATGGAGTTAACTAATCTTAAATATGTGATGAAAAATGATTTTCCTTTGTCGCAATGAATATTAATAAATCCAAATTTAATGTATAATATAGCTGGATGAACTGCGATTTTAGAGAGGTTGGCTGGATAAAGAGTTGTTATCTGGAAAGAAACTTTGCATAGTAGAACGGCAGAACAAAGTCGAGTAATTATTTTTTTGCTTAAAATAATAAGTTAGATCTACTCGCTTATAAATCAAAACGATCAATAGAGTTTGTAGAGAATGAGAAATATATTCATTATGTTATCACACACATATTTCAGCTGAGTTAGTTAGGGTATCCCCCAATCCAAGCTGAAATATCCGTCGCAGACAAAAGAATGTATGTAGACATAAGTCATTTTTGATGTAACAATACGCAAACGAGCAAGAGGCACCTGATGTTAAGTAATCCCATGGACACTCACATTGCCAGGAGGCTAGCGAGTGCGTTGCCGGCATTTTAGACGAATTGGTTTGAAAATAGTTCAGTGGGTAGCTACAATACATAGTGGTGGTGCAAACTGCCTTGAGAATCACTCAGTTATACATAGGCTCGTCACGTAGTTAAACTCAAACTCAAAATAACTTTATTCATATAGGTAAACATGTACACTTATGAACGTCAAAAAAGAAATTAAATTAATTGAAAATTTCAAGTTTTTCGTATTTAAGTGGTAGTATTGAAAAAGACTACCTATGAAAAATGATACTGACCTTTTTTTATTAGCTATCCGTGGTGGAAATACATTTATCACCCCCTATCACCGAGAGTTTGTAGGAGTCGTCCTGCACCAGGATCTCTGCTATTTAGGATGAGCAATACCACCTCGAGTAGTTCCTACAAATCCCCGTTACAGAGGCTCCGGGGTCTCCCTTGCATTCCAAACCTTTGAACAAGAATTTTGTCCCGGTTTCGCACGACTGACATATATTTATTTGTTAAAATGTTTTGGAAACAAATATACCTAGCTATATAATGCAGCAGTCTAATTGTGAAAGAATTTTTAAACTTTTCTCTTTATAATATTAGTTTAGATTCAATCCTTTCTAAATATCAATTTATTTATTTATAGGTACTTTCTCAAACAACGGGTATGCATAAGTATACAAGAATTCGACATCACAAATTTTATACACATAGGCACACTCACATATTAGAACATAAGCAAGCTAGCAAGGGAAAAAAATATACAAAGTAATATAATAATAATTATAACTAAATGGAAATTTAAACCTCATTGTTAAACAAAGTTACGTTAGGCTAGAAGATTGTTGTAAAATACATATATATATATATATATATATATAATTAAGTTGTAAGAGCGAGATGGCTTATTCACTGGACCATTAAAAGTAGCAGTTAAGCGAGCTGTTTATACGTATAGAAGACTTTTAGTTTTGAAAAAAAAAGAAAGGAAAACTTTTCAAGAGCGTTAGTGAGACGATTAAATTTAAATATTTTATACAAATAAACTAACTGGTGCGGCTTGTTATCTGGCTCTTAAAAGCTAAAGCCTGCAAATACTAGGTCTTGGCTCCGATTATGACTTTGTCCCATTCGGTGTCGAGACCCTTGGTCCGTGGGGTCCTAGCGCTATAAGGCTTTTTAAGGAAATATCAAAAAGGTTAGTCGACATCACAGGAGACTAAAGTGCTGGCAGCTACCTCGGACAAAGAATTAGTCTAGCTATTCAAAGGGGGAACGCTGCCAGTATCTTCGCAACCTTGCGTAAAGGTACCTACTCCTTTAATAATATATTTTAATTGGTTTATATTTTAAGGTTAGTTGTTGCTTTTATTGTTCTTTTTTTTGTATTTATGAGCTAGGTTAAATATATATTTGTATGTAGAAAATAACTATGTCAATGAAAAACAAATATTGTACGTGTGTAGTTTTGCCAGCAATAATAAAACTACTTTTCCTTTACGAAACAAAACTATATATACTTAGGTAGTAGATATATGACGATCTTAACCTAAAAACGAAAAGAAACAATAAATTCCACACCTTTATCGTATAATAAAATTAATACACCATTTAATTAATTCTATACGTAATACAAATTACAACAAATTATCACTTCCCCTTTGTATTAGGGGCATTTAACTGTATCAATAAAATAATTATCCAATCATCAATTCACTGGGAACATTTGTTGTCTCTATCCTGCATGAGTGCGAAGATATAGACGTCTCGCTCGGGCAAGGCAGAAATAAAAAGGCCCGCGGCGATTATTTATTTTACTGTGAGACCTGCGACTTTATGTGGAATGTAGAAAAACTGTCAATTTCCTTTTATAAAAGTGTTATTGCGATAACTTTTCCTTTTATCAGTCTTCCGACAAATGAGCGGGGCATGCGATAACAAACGAACATTCAAGGACCAGAAGAATACTTTGAATACCTTAACGTAAACGTAATGTATAACGTTAACATAACATAATAAAGTACCTCTTTCAATTTAGACAAAAACAATATCTGAGATAATAATGTACTAATATATGGACAGGTAGGTATGTACAATGTACATTCAGAGGAGTTGTTCAGACTACTACCTACAGCTGAGGTCGATTATCGGACGTCAAGGCAGAATACATACATCCGTATCATCTCGACGTCTGACGTTTCACAACTGAGCGTTTCTTAAGGTAATTTTTTCCGTGCACCACCACTATGCGGAACCAGCTGCCCACTGAAGTATTTCCGAACCAATTCGACTTAGGGTCCTTCAGGAAAAGAGCAACAATTCTTATAAGGCCAGCACTTGCGAGCCTTCTGGCAATGTGAGTGTCCGTGGACGGCGGTACCACTTAACATCAGATGAGCCTCCTGCCTTTCATTAAAAAAACATTTCACTGATCAGTGAATTAATGGTAGTTCTACTCAGAGAACCCCGACACATTAAAGTTAACACATACAGACATTCATAAATTAAAGAAGGTAATAACAATAAAAATTGATAGTTCTTTTCCCTTAAGTATGTAAGTTTCTCCAGTAGGCTGTACCAGATCGGTTGAATACATTCACATACATTCTGGCTTTGCGAGAAACTGGGCCTTATCCACATGATCAGCAGTAGTAGTAACTGTATAGGCGATAACTTCGGTTGTACCGGTACTTCTGCAGTGGACACCTATGATAGCATTCTGCGGGGTTTTCGATCAGTATCAATGATACTGTGTGAAAGTGTCCGGTTGCCGATTAAATATTATTAGTGTATAGTAACTTCACATTTGTATGTACTAGGATAAGTTTTTTACAGCAATAAAGGCTTTTATTATTATTATTATTTACTGGAGTTAAGGTACAGTACAGTATTAATCAGTAAAGTTAACTTTTTATTTTTATTCAGGAATAACCTTAAATAGAATGAAACCCCTATCCAGGTGATTTGTGGTTAGGGTATTAACGTGAAGCCAGAGTTATAGGGGCTTAACTTAACACGTTTTTATTTATAACTCTTACATTTTTTAATACAAACTAAACACCTTTTTCTTTACAGAATCAGATTGTGCATGAATGTAATAATATACCTAACTAATTATAACTTTGTTGTATGATGAGTCTTATACTTTCCTTTTTTGCAATTAGTCGGGTTAATATCTAACATCTCGGTTTTTGTTATGGAACAGGGGACAAACGAGCAGAAGGCTTACCTGATGTGTCAAGTCATACCGCAGACACTCTCAATGCCAGATGGTTCGCGAGTGCGTTGCGTTGGTAGTTGGTACACTCTTTTCTGAAAGGGCCCTAAGTCGAAGTGGTTCGAAAATGCTTCAGGGGCTATCTGGTTCTACATAGCGGTGGTCCGCGGCAAAAACTGTATGTTTATAAATTTGACGATTATGTAAATGATCGTAATCCTTGGGATTGATTTGCTCTAGTTTAAATAAAACTTGCCGATTAAAAAGCGTGGCGGAGAGTTTCTTGCTCTTCTTGCCCGCTCTACGCCCTTAACTTGCGAACTGGTTGTAAATGTAAATTTAGAATCAATTTAACATCTTTTCTGTTGACGTTCATAATTGTACTTGGTTACCTAAACGAATAAAGTTATTTTGAGTTTAATTTTGAGAAAAAAACACGCTTAGTTGTGGAATGAAGAACGTCGAGGTGATACTGACGGAAGTTCGTATTCTGCCACAGCTCCTCTGACGTCTGCACACTTCGGTGAATATTAATAAAATATATCTTTCAAATATTTCTAGTAAAATATCTAGTCGATTTAATCTGTACTTATCAAAGTTAAAAGCCTATAGGTAAGTACCTACAATACTGGCGGGTATCTTTTTTGTTCCTAGAATAAATTTCACAAAAGAGAGTGCGGACTTTACATAAATTACAATCTAGCCTGTACAATAATTATGGCTACTATTATATTGACTTAATTTTCTACAATACTAATAAATAGCTTAAACTAAGGAAATGTTCATTAAGAGTCTAGTGTTCTATAATGATAAGACACTATGTTCGTGTGTAGGTACGAGGTACCGCACTTGCACTTATTATTCATTACACTAAGTTTAATAAATCAAATGGTTTAGTTCTCTTTAGGCGTTTTGTTTCTGTTGTGTCCAGAAGTTGGAATGCCTCAGCATTCTCATGGTTTTTAGCCCGTTTCAGTGAGCTAAGGCAAACCGTTTCGTCGTATTTATGCCTGGCATGTATCTAACTAATTAGATTAAGAGATATAATTCGAGACATAGCTACAAACACCAATCCAATTATATGTTATAAATACAGAAAGAAATAATAAGCATGACTTTTACTAGTTTATTGAAATAAAAAAGAAAAAAAACACGAACTGTTTGACAGAACAAATGCAAAACCTAACTAAAATCTTCAACTTCAGTGAGTGTTTTAATGAAGGTATATTCTGTTTATGTTGCTATTCTATTGCTATATACGTAGTATATATGTCATAATACATTGATAGAACTCCGGGCCTATATAAACCGTTACACGACTTCCATGCATGGCAAATAACGTGTGAATTGTGTTAAAAAGAATTCTTTCTGGATTCACACGAAGAGATAAAACGTAGCCCATGAAACTAAATCAGTCTTACTACAGTGATTTTAACGACAAAACCTATTTGTCCCCCTTAATCAAATTATGTTTACGCTATTATAAAAAGCGATAGTTAGTCCTTAAAATAATGATCGCAAGAAATTAAACTACTGGTTGTTTGATTTGAATGGACTAAATGTTTTTCGTTTTAGCTGACTAGGTTCTCAGAAACCAGATACTTTCATACTAATTTAGCCAAGTAGTATCAGGATATCATAACTCAATAGACACCTAAGCCCGTCGACTCCTAAGTAAATATTCTGCACAGATCAAAATGACGGAATGCATTAGCCGAGAGTATAGACGCGGGTGTCTGGTAGCAAACCGCGCACCGTTATCGCGCACTTTGCATCGGAGACGGTCGTTGCCCCAAATTGACGGACAAATCACTCGACAGATTTGGTTTGCTTAGGGCTGTACGGCTTAACTAAAGCTGTCTATATTTAATTATATACGATAGCAGATAAACGAGGTCGAACTATTGTGTTAAAAGCTGCTTTCACAAGAGGTTTTTAAGTTGAGGTTGGAATGTATGTTATCGAAGTTTTTATCATTTGGTTTCAAGTAAAATTATTTGTAATTAGGTATTTTTGTATAGAACTGGGGGAAAACTGGCTGGTGGCTATCCTGATATGTTATGGACAGTCTCCATGCCAGAGGGCTCTTTAAATTACTTTTCGATGATTAATATTAATATGCAAAAGTATATAAAAAACGGTAGTACCTAATTATTAATAAATCGTTTATTTTATTTGCAAAGAAAGTGGTACATTCAGATTGATAAATTATACAAAAACAACCGCACAATCAGCCATATAAAAATGGAGATACAAATGTCGTAATCATCATGATGTCAATAATAACAGTTAATTATAATTGTCGTCAAAACTAATGATCTAAATACTCTCCCACACTAAAAACCCTTTTTTCCTGACAACTAAAATAGTTGTTATTATTATAAGCGCATGCGGCGTGAAACTTAAAACGAAAGAAGAGAGACATTTTATAATACATAATAATAGACAATAATTTACACTAAACAATGAACAACATAGGCTTTTAGATTGATCGAACTAAAAGCTTAATCATAGTTAAACACGTTTGTTCTTGTTACGTACCTACGTGAAAAATAAATTGTGTTTTTGGATTAGATCAGGCTGCAACTTCTAATTAAATGTATGTCTACAGGATTTTACTACTTAGAGTGTATTTTTATGGAAACCGACACCGTTATTCACATTAGACTGAAAAATTAAGATTTTAACAACCAAATAGGTTATTAAATTAACGACACAAAACAGTACATTGTTAAATTAGGATTATTCGTAACGTCGCTCGTTCACGTTTTAGAAATATGTAGTACAAAAAATATTTATTTTACCACGTCTCTTTCCCGATGGCAGAGACCACAGACCTCAACTTGCTACGGTCCTGAGATACCTTTCACGCTTTATGAGAGATGCCGCTTTCATGATCGTATGATCGTACGATGGTTATCGGTTATAGGTACTTTTGACTTGCCATCTCTTGTACCTACTGGATTAGGTCCAGGTATGTGCAAGGTCCACCCAACCTGACTTCACTATCCACACACACTTCGCTGACTAGTAAATATAAAGCATTGTAAATGATTATATGTAATAAAGATATAACAAACTTTACAAATGATTTTAACATCCATTTCCAAAATCTAATAAGTATATAAAATTCTCGTGTTACAGTTTTCGTTGCCATGCTCCTCCGAAACGGCTTGACCGATTTTGATGAAATTTTTTGTGCTTATCCGGTATCTATGAGAATCGGCCAACATCTATTTTTCATCCCCTTACATGTTAGGGGTAGTCCACCCCTAAATTTTATTTCTTATTTTTTAGATAAAATTTTTATTTTTAATCTTTTCATGATACAGCATGAAAAAATACATACAACCCCTAATTTTCACCCCTCTACGATCGACCCCTGTTTTTTATTATAAATGATATACATGGCAAAACGACGGAAAAATAAATTAGGTAATCGCTCATTTGGCCGCAAGTTCTTCTCTCGTATCCATTATTCCGCTTCTGTCAAGTTGTGTTACCGCTTTAAAGAAAGACAAAACGATTATAACGGTGTAATGGTTTTTTTATAACTAAGAGGTTTATTTTTTAAGGATATGTCACACGAATAGGTTTATTAGATTCATAATCTAAGCACAATCCGCACTAAGCAAATTTTTAATCTGCAAAAACTTACGCGCCGTCTTTCTGACTCTTGATCGTGTTGTACGAGTATATTTCGACTACAGATATAAAATAACATTTTAAATGCAATTTTACAGATAATTATAACACGACTACTGTTTTTGCAATAAGGTTGCGACTTTCGTAAAGGACAAATCACTTTGCAGGACTTAAATCCTGTTCGCTAATGTAGGGCTGTCTCGACATAATATATAAACGAATCAGTATCGCTAACCTGTGGATTAATTTCCTATTCAATTAGGGACATTTACGAGTCACTTTCCCTTAATCAACATCATGATTGTCCTTTGCGCGACAGAGGTGCAGAGGCTGTTTCAGCACAGAGGAATCAGCCACGTAATCCTGGAATACATGGATGTGGTTAGCCATCGAACAGAAATCCTCGGAGCTCCGTGAAGCCTGCCAAGGCCCAGGAAACTTCTGAGCTTTAAAAGTCAAAAGTCAAAAATCATTTATTAATGTAGATAACACAGTGTACACTTATGAACGTCAAAAAATAAATATACATTAAATGCTTCTAATTTTACATTTACTGCCAGTTCTCAAATCTGGGGCGTAGAACGGAAGAGAAGAACTGGCAATAAACTCTCCGCTACTCTTTTTAATCGCCATGTTTTTTGTTTTATACAACGTTTGTAATGAGCTGCAACCATTACACCATGTGCCACATGACATCTTAAGTATTAAATAATAATAAAATAAATTAAAAAACAAAGATTTGCCCTCTATCAGCAGTATACATGGTAAAATAGGAGCACGCACTTACATTCTCGTGAGACCAACACGTAAATATAATAGTCGATTCCTTCAAGAAGGAGCTAGGCTGGCTTAATGCACAACGGACAGAATGGGCGTCTAAGTGCGGAAACAGAGTCCACGCTATATACATACAGACATACATACGCCTTATATGACCGACTGCCGATGCTTGGGGCTAAGGATAGGATGTCCAGCGAGTGATAATTGCATATAAATTTAAAATTTATTGTTTCACGGCCGGGATTTAAATGCACACCCTCAGAGTCGCAAGCTTTAAGATTTACTCCTGTATCCAACAGTGCTTTTTTGAGAATGCTCTATGCTTAATTTATTTCTTTTCAATAAGAATTTATATAATAGTCACACTTTTAAGTTATAGCAAAGAGATTTGTAAGTTTCATGTTACGCAATTGTAGTCTTCTTAAAATTAAGTTATTATAAATAATTGTTAAAGGTAACTATGGCAACAGGGTATCTAATTGGCACAAGCATATCTAGTTTGCATAACGGTCTGTTACAAAAAGTTCCATTGAACAAGATGTCCTAGTTGAAATCATTTGTCACCCAAATACATAAAATCAAGATAGAAATCATGTCAGAGCCAACCCTATTGATGTAGCAATTGCTTACAAAGAGCGGTCAACGCACCGAGTGTCACGGCACGCCGCGCACTAATGCGCTTACATTACTGCTAACCAGCGACCATATTATCGAGACCCACGCTTTCTTATACTAAAACACCCCCGCAACTACCAAACTTAAGCAAAGATAGGGGCAGGGGAGTCCAACACTACACTGGTCGTGTCAATGCAGCATACTCTAAGAACCATTTTATTCTGACCCCAGCGCTCCGAATTAGAGTTCCAGTTTCGTTGACAACGCAAAGTACTGCGCGGGGAAGGGGAGCTCAGGCTTAATCGGATGTTGTATTGCAAGTATTGCGCTAACAGCTATTTGCTGAGGTATCGTATTCATTTGTTTTGTTCTACGTGATTTTTGAACATCTTTACATTGTATATAAGTGTATAGAGATTTGGTTTAATTAAGTCGCGTCTTTATAAAATTGTAAGGATTGTAGGAATAAAGAGATCTTTTTGATTTAAAATTCAAAGCCTTTAAAATTGTCTAAGGCTTCTCAATGTATCTTCTTCTCTTCTTATTTATATTTCTTTATCTATTATATTCAAATTTGAATGCATTCATAATTTAGTGAACTCATTGAAAAGAGTTTTTATAAATAATGCTGTCCAGTCTACTGAATAGTCACGAAAAAATTATATTTATTTTCTAGACTAATTCAAATTTTGTTTTTTGTGTAATAGTGTCTTCTATAGAATCATTTAAACGATAAATAAACAAAGCAGATATTTAATCACAACTTAAAAGAAGAACTATTATACGAAATTCGTTACGAATACTAAATCAATTCATATTTTACTTTACACATCAGACCGTAAACCGAGACAGAAAAAGGTGATACCGTGCTTTAGTAAAATGAATGCTTATTTTTATGAATAACAGGTTGAGGGTCTTGCTTCTTGCTATATATACACCAGCTATATATGGAATAAGCTTTAGACATCAACACTTGTGATCCTTTAAAAAAAGGAACGTACTACTGAAAATGCCTATTCACCGAACAATCTGTACGTATCACTTAATATCAGATCACATAAAATTAAATATTTCAATTCTAATTAACGTTTTAAGGTCGATTTCAGTTAATTAAATGAAATTTAATTGTCTGGCGTAGTCTGTTTACTTATAATTGTATAAATTAATACACGTGATGTGAATTCTGGCAATATTTTTTTGTGAACGACAATGCTCGCTAGCATAGTCCTGGCGACGTGGAAGCTTACATGCTAGAAGTTGGAATCCGTCATTTAGATTGACCAGCTCGGAGACCTGAACTCAGTCCGAAATCGAGCATACCCGGGATGTTTTAAAAAGACGAGTAAGATCAATGCAACCTGCTCCACAAAAGAACAGGGAGCCTAAAAGAGTAATTGCAGAAGTCTGGGAACATCCTATAAACTTTTTTAAAATCATAGTGGAAATCATGACCAAAAGTATTCAAGCTGTGTAAGGGGAATTCTTCGTAAAACTCGTTGTTAGGTTTTTATATTTGTAACTTTATTTAATTTAAAAAGTAAAAATCTTCTTGTCTTTATTGCCGACCACTGTTTATTGTTCGGCCGTGTACATCGGTTTTAAATAATTCATACAAAAAATTTAATCTACACGATGATACAGACACAGACTACAAACAATAACATTACAGTGTACATGTCTAAATCTAATTAACTGTACACTTCGTATTTAATTACACATTTAAATGTCATTTAATTCGACTTAGAGTTTTTTTAGGTGCCCTTGAAAAAGTCTATTTATGTGAATGAAACGATAATTTTGGTATTTCCTCTTCAACGATGCGGGCAAAACGCAAAAAATAATAATCCCAGTCGCGAGTTAAAAGCGATAATTATGTCAAAGAGCCGTGATCGCTCGGAGCCCAAGTTCCCCTCTTGAGAGCAATCGAATCAGCCCCCGGCGATCGTACGTTAATTGGCTAAATCCTCTTTAAATCTCTCTCGATGCCTTACGCAATTACATTTGAGTTTTATCGGGGGTTAAACATAGAACCTTTTTGTATTAATCCATATTACTACTTTAAGGAATCTACAAAAATTAAATCAAAACCTGCCCTGCGATTCTGTAACTCACTTTTCGGCAGTTTATTGTAAAAGAAATCTGCTTTTCGCTAATTTTGGATTAATAAACCGATTTTAACGTATGTTTTATAGATTCGAATTAATTCGTTGAATAATCCTCAACAGTCGATAAGTCTTTAGGTAGGTATAAACAGTCGACTGTCGTTAATTCAAACCTGCGATTATTCGAACCTCTCTATACTTCAAAGTTCCCTACAAAATCTCTCCTTATTTCGAACTAATTCAATATATTTTTATGCACTAGGTAATACGTAATTACCTAGGTAATTCGAAAGAAAATCTCATTGCTATACAACAAATCGACGCCTTAATACGAATTTATCGGGGTCCAATACTCGACAATTCAAAGTTGCAGAAAGAAAGATTGTAAATACATTTCGCGTCAAGTTCAAACTTATATCAATACGTAGTTGGTCTATCAATGTCACATCATTTTTAAATTTCGAGCATGATTTTATCAAAAAAATATTGCAATATATTTTTGAATGTTTGACTATTATTTTAAAACAAAAAACAATCACTTTCCGTAATTTTTCATGATGGAGTGGACATTGAAAGAAAACTGTTATTGCGTTGCACCGCTGTGGGCACTCTCCGAGTACCATTTTCAAGTTGCTCAAAAGTTTGAATATAACGCTTAGGTTTGTGTACCGTACTATTGATATTTACAATGAAGTCTCCAGTGTTGAGGACAAGAAAAGAACTGGCCGGCCACGCTCCGCAAGAACACCAGCAGTAATCAAAGCTATCAAGGCGTGGATAGCAAGAAATCCTGTCCGAAAACAGAAATTGATGGCTTGGCAGATGGGTGTCAATAGGAAAATAGTAAAGAAGGTTTTAAATCAAGATCTTGGTCTACGAGCATACAAAAAAAGAGTGGGCACTTCCTTAATGCTCTTCTATAAGCAATAAGGCTTAAGAGATCGCGGGTGATGTTAAAGCGGTACGCGAAAAATCGACACCGTGATATCTTCTTCACGGACGAAAAAAATTCTATATTGAAGAGAAATACAATTAACAGAATGATAGAGTGTACGCTAGGAGATCTGAAGAAGCTGGAAATAAAGTCCAAGGGTGCAACATGGACATCATCCATCATTAGTAATGGTCTGATTGGAAGTGTCTGTTACGGGCCAACTGAGGTTCATTTTTGCAAAAAGGGGGTCAAAACCAGTGCAAAAGAAACCCAAGAGACGGTTTTGGATCAGCTTGTCAAAGATCTGCCCAGCACGATATTTGCGGGACATCACTTCGTGTTCCAGCAGGACTCTGCGCCTTCACACACAGCCAAGACCACTCAAGCCTGGTTTGAGCGTCAAAACATCGACTCAATTAGACATGAGGATTGGCCCTCCTCCAGTCAGGACCTTAATCCTTTGGACTATAAAATTTGGCAGGTCTTAGAGAGGAAGGTATGTGCTATACCACATAAAAAATAGGAGAGTCTGAAGTCATCTTTAAATAATACAGTCACTGAAATCGACATGAATATGGTGCGTGCTGCAATAGACGATTGGCCGCGGCGCTTAAGAGCCTGTATTATAAATACAGATATATCAATCATTAAAAACTGATAAGTACTTTTGTTTTTATCATTATTTCCATTTATGACACAACTTTGGGACCAACTACGTATACACGAGCCTTTGTTTTTGTTATGATTAGTTTGGTTATTTGACACACACATCTCACGAATTGGTTTGTTTAGTTATCATTAAGCTACTGTTAGTCTTTCGTTAGTAATTAGTTAACAGCTTAAAAGTTTGTGTTAGTTAGGAGTCCTAGTAAGAATTTAAATGTGTGACAATTGCGAAAAAGAAAAAATAATCGAAAAGTAGAGGAAGGTGAGCAGAAAAGTTCTTTTGAAATAAATAATAATTGATCCACACTCAATATGAAATTTTGTTTATGTTCTCTCACAGATTTCGAACCATTTGATAATTCAAACACTCAACAATTCGTAATATTTTAAGAGTCCCTCGAGTTTGGAATTAACGAGAGTCGACTGTATTAGGTAATCATTGTAATGCCTGCTCGTTAATTTAAAATTACATGCCAAAATGTTCAAGTACAATCTAGCGCACATCGATTACATATTCTTTTAATATTCTGTTGCCAATAGCTACCAGATTCTATTTCTCTTCCTTTTCAATCAATAGATATTTGAAATTCCTTTAAAAAAATAATTCAGGGGTATTTAGGACTACCTTTAACATTTAGGGGGATGAAAAATAGATGTTGTCCGATTCTCAGACATACCCAATATGCACACAAAATTTCATGAGAATCGGTCAAGCCGTTTCGGAGGAGTTTAACCACAAACACCGCGACACGAGAATTTTATATATTAGATTATTTAAAAGACTATAATTTTGAACGCTGCTCTGCTGCCCGTCTATTGTCATTTTAAAAATAATTAAACGTGTCAAAATATTTAAGAAATCAACCATATTAATAGATTAGCTTTGCCAAGAGATGGCGTTGCTAGTTTGATTAAGGATAATGGCCTTTCTGTGGTTACAAAATAACTTCTTTGTATGAGTATGATGTCATGTATGTAGGTAAATATGTCGAGCACAACATTTTTTAGAATAACATGACGTGTGCTACGTGATTTATCACTCCGCTCCGGTTTGAACTAGTATTTCTACTGTACAATTGCGATAAAACGATTTTATTGAAAAACGCTATTTTTACATAGTAATAGATATACTATTAAACAGGCTTTGTTTTTAAAAGATGAAAAGGTTATACATAATTAGGCTTATAACTTGGTTATGCGCAAAAGTCGTTTTAAGGTTTTCTCCAACTGAGAGTGCATGTGCGAATTTTTCCCTACTACCTACGCAAATCTCCCAAGTCTTTTGCCAATACTAATAAATAAACTATATTAATGATGTTTTTAATTAATAACCTTCCCACGTAGTATGTATACAGTGGTAACGAGAAATATCGATTATACTAAACAACTATTATGTGTTCTAAAGACCTGAAGAAGACTTTAAAACCAAAAATAAGTCCCCAAGCGGAGTGACATCTTGACGATTAAAAGTGTGTTTCACATCACAAATCATAGGCTGGTGTCAAAACAGAAATAAAGGCGCCGTCAGACGATTCAAAGGGGCTTACAGACAGGAAGAGCGTCCAGGCTTAATGGATTTATTTAGATGTCATTTTTTATGTGGGCGGGGGCACACGAGGCCTGGCTGATGGACGATAGTGTGGATATGACTTATTTTATACTGTTTTTTAATATGTACTTGAGGTAATGTCACGTTTGAGTGTAATCTGATTCATGGTGGAGGAATGTAGACTTGTGATTATCACTGTATAAATTAAAAATCTCGAAAATTAACGATTAAAGCTGTTTATTAGTTTGACGAATATTTAAATGATCCTAATCTTTGGGATTGATTTGCTCCAGTTCAAACAATTTGTATGACTAAAAACTTGGCGATTAAAAAGAGAGACGGAGTTTCTTGCCAGTTCTTCTTGCTCGCTCTACGGCCTTGACTTGCGAACTGGTAGTAAATGTGAATTTAGAATCAATTATCATCTTTTCTGTTGACGTTCATAAGTGTACTTAGTTTCCTTTATGAATAAAGTCATTTTAAGTTTGAGTTCAAGCTTGTAATTAAAATAATTACAAAATGAAATTGTGGTTGTTCTCTCGGCATTAGAGGTGTTTAAATTGCTTCAAAAGTTCAACAGATTTCAACAAACAAAAGTAGAAAATTCATCATATTATGATTTCCTAAGAGATTTTATATATTTTAGTTTAGTTTGTGGTATACTAATACGATCTATGAAAAGTCGTCTTATCCTTATGTTACTCTTGTTAATAATTGTAAGCCCTCTGTTAGATCCCTCGCGTGTTCCGTCTCAGAGGGCACAATCTATGTGTGCGCAGTATAACTTATAACCATGCGATAAAATCTCCAACGTGTGCGTGACCCTTAGTCACACAGCCGCGAAACTTATGCGCACACTGACAAATGTTCTATAAGTACACGCGTATAGAATGCGTGCATTGGTGTGCGTGACCCGGCATTGGTATTTTGATTGGTCATGCATTTTACGTGTTTATTGCTGTGGCTTCGCCTGTGCGGGCCATAAACGTAATTTATCGTAATCTCACTAAAGTGTATGAGTTTGTTTCAATGTTGCCAGATAACGATTCGGTAGTAAATCGCCTGTTTAATGTTGACATGTGCCAGTTACATTTTGGATTTACTGTCCTCCTTTAGGCAAATCAGAATATTGTTTTAAGCAGAGCGCGTAAACGGTTCATGATGTTTATGATCAGACAGTAGACATTGATAATTTGAATATTTAAAATAAGTTATTACGGTATTATGTTTCATAAAGAACTAAGTAAGGAAAACAAGCAAACAGCGTCTTTGCTTTTAGCCAGTAGATGGCGTACTGACAACTTTTTTATTCCCTATTGGTTTATGTAATGTATAAATATGGGATATAACAGTTTACGGCTTCGCTAAATTAATATACGATAATACATCTTAACATTATCATCAAAGGCAAACTTGTACTTAATTATATGAACCCTGGAATAAAATAATCATAGGTACTGAGATATTACCGATTAACTGTTTAGCATAACAAAACAATCAACTAAGATTGACAGCTGTGATAGCTATGTTAATCTGGCAATATTAAAAAAAAAGTCATTTTATTTCTCCCAAAAATTTTTTTTTTAAATTTAAATTACTGAAATAGAAATAAAATAAATACGTATTTTCTAATTACTTTGCAAGAACCCTTCCGCAGGTGTAGACCTCGTCCAAGGATCTCCAGATATATAGGTTGGCCTATTTTAGGCTTTAGCATTTAGATCGCCCATGTTATTATAAGCAAAAGATACAAGGCTGCATACAAATTTGCATGTAACGTTTTGAGCTTGTCTTCTTTTGCTGTGGATTTGTATAAAAGAGATTTTGGTGCCTTCACGTTTAGAAGTGCAACTCTGTCGGAGATTCTAGTGAAGCTTTCAATAGGACTCCCATATCAAAGAGTAATTTCGTAAGCTATGAATATGAACAAATATTAGAAAAGTATATCAAAAGTAACAGAGATTGCTGTAGTCTATATTTAAATTAGCAGATTTGTTAGTCACGTTAAAGTATCTGCGTTCTAAACTGCGATTCTCAATCGAGATTAACGCTTTCACTCCCATTTATATCTTATTGTTATCTAATCATCCGCGAATATACACTGTAAATACAGAATCATGTAGGAATAAATAAATTAATAATAACAGCAAATAATTGACACCAAGATGTCTAAAACGTCTCGGCGAATGGTCTTCAAGGAGTTGCTGAAAATGTCTACTGAATCATTTTTCATCACAGTTTTCTTGTAAATCCGACACAATCTGTTAACAGGACCAGTAAACGATGAGCACAAACGTGAGACAGGCGTGTAAAAGGGATATTTCTTACTAGTTAACCGTGTACCATAACGATTTTACCAAAAGTTTGCTTTATTATTGTAACCTGGCTTCTTACCTGTAGGTAGAATACTTCATTAAAGTGAAAGTTCAAAGCGTTAAACAAAGTATTCCAGTGGTATTACATAGGTAGGTAAACAATATTTTATAAAGTATTTCTCTGGCAACAGCTTCTATTTGTAGCAGTATTAGCCCAAGAGTCGAGTCTAAACGATTTGTGCCGTGTTCGAACCCACAAGCGCAAATTAAGATACGCAGAATCATCTCCCATGGCCATATCTTTCTAGGGGTTAAGGAACATATTGTTAGAATAGCCAGGTAATGGCTAGCTAGGAGGCTCTATCGGTATATTTATTTAGGTTTCTTAGAGATCAGGAGGTATATTTGCTGTCGATGAAAAAGAAGTAGATTAAGTAGTTCTATCGCATTAATAATAAGCTCTTTTATTTCACATGCAAAGTACGTTCAGTTACATTTGTTATTCTATCATCTGTGTGCACTTTCTTAGCGAAGGCCCCCAACCCACGACATTTCTGTCTGCACTGTGTACCACCCGCAGTTTCCTTAATCTGGTAATTTAATTGACTTCCTCTTTTATTTTTATTGTACCTTGGGCAGTTTAATACTTTGCTGGTCCACTTTTCCATTTCTCTTACCATACCTATGCCCTGCCCATTTCCACTTATTGTTTATTTTCATTGTGACATCGGCTACCTAAATTGTTTTCGTTAATTATTATTTATTTTATCTATTCTTTCTTCCCATCATACATAATTCTAGCGATCTTTGGATGTAGTTTGCGCCGAGAACGTATGCTGTGAGCGCCCAAGATGGACAGCCAAAAGTTAGTACAGGTAGAGGTTTCTTTTAATTACCATGCTCATTTTCTTATCTTTCATGACTTTTCTAAGCATCCAAGTGGTTTACCAAGCTTTTGCTATTCCTGTCAATTTCTTTTATTATTATGTATAGCCAAAGTGTATTTAGATACATCTAATATATAAAATTCACGTGTCGCGGTGTTTGTAGTTAAACTCCTCCGAAACGGCTTGACCGATTCTCATGAAATTTTGTGTGCATATTGGGTATGTCTGAGAATCGGACAACATCTATTTTTCATCCCCCTAAATGTCAGGGGTAGTCCACCCCTAAATTTTTATTTTTCACCCCTCTACGATCAACCCCTATTTTTTTATTGTAAATGATATACATGGCAAAACGACGTTTGCCAGGTCAGCTAGTATTCTATAATACTGTTGTTTAATAGTATTATTTCCTTTCTGAATCAATCCTTCTTTTCCAATCAAGTTCTGTGAATCGTCTCCAAATCATCGTGCGTTGAGGAAAATAAAATCGACTGCAAATCTTAAATCTTTTGCCATTCCTACTGTAAAGATGGAATAACAACTTTCAGATTCTACCCATTGCTACATCTTAGATGCATAATAATGCGGCTTCCGCAATATTGCGTAGAAATCGGACATCTAGACAGGGTTGTCATTAAATAATTCAAGACCCAAAATGAAGCAAGCAGCGTATAATAACACAGATTATGAAATGTAATAGAAAATCTGACTTGACAACCTTGACATGAGCGCTGTGAAGAGCGTAACGAATAACCCTAATCAGGTCTAGGCAAGGGTCTAGGTTGAAGCTGAGAGCAAAACTTGTTGGCTAATACCCAGTTGCTATACCTAATGACCAGTTAAAGAATTCCCATCATCTTTATTCTCTGTTAGTAGGAATGTTTAAATTATGTTTCCTAATCTAAGAACGTAATTTAATAATACATACCTACCTTTCTTTGATCTATGTTATTTTAGACAAAGACATAATATTTATTACTAACGATACACAGACACAGAAACACAAGAAATAATAATAATAACAAAAAATTATGGAAAAAAAGGTACCTACATTTTAAATGTGTGTGATGTGTGTGTGTTGTGGTAGTAACTGGCCCTGGCTCAGCATTATGCTGTGGAGCAGACGTGTTCCACATCGCTGGTCTTTCTGCCAGATACCACAACGGTTAGTCTGCGCCTCAAAAGCAAAGGAGGAAATAAATTAGTTTTAATTAAATTATTATTTTTCTTTTCTTATTTGTTTAGCTCCTTTAACAGCAAGTTGATAATAGCTATAGCTTAAGTATTAAACTAATATTATTTTGTTCGTTAAAAATTAAAATCCGTACCAATTGGAGGCCGAACCAAGGCTGTGTTTATGTTTTTTATTTCTGTCAATAACCTTTGTTCTCCTGCAGTCTAGAACCTTAATTCATATAGTAGTTTTTTAAAGATAGCAGATATTACCAAAATAAACCACAATCCACACTAACATATATGGAAATTAAGGACTCACCGTTATTCCTGGTAAAAATAATTTCTAGCCAATTTTTTTTTGTAACAGGACGCAAACGGGCTGGAGGCTCACCTGATGTTAAGTGATACCGCCGCCCATGGACACTCACATTGCCAGAAGGCTCACAAGTGCGTTGCCGGCCTTTTAAGAATTGGTTCGGAAACACTTCAGTAGGTTCTGCCTTCAGAAACGCTCAATTGTGGAATGACGGACGTCGAGGTTATACGGATGGTATTTTGTATTCTGCCTTGACGTCCGATGATGAAACTTAGCTGCAGGTATCAGCAGAATAACTCTGAACACACTCCGTGGTAAATTTGGTAGAGGATGCAGAGATATCCCACATACATCTCTACAGAACACCAAGGTATCAAGCCGCACGGACAGTGTCTGGTCATCGACGATTCAAATCGCTCTTCGTTGAATACGGTCAAGCGGAAATAGCTGGTACTGGGGAGCTCCCACTTAGAGGTGAGAACAGTACTTCATGTGGGGCCGAGTTTGCGCTTTTTAGAGTTGCAAACGGTGGCCCAGAGTGAAGCATCGTCTCGCCGTGCTGAGCACAGCAAGCTTCTTAGAGACTAACTTAGCCTTTCCTTACAAATGACTGCGAAACTGAACGTCATTCGATATAGTTAACGCCCAGTATCATGCAGCAAGCTGAGGCTTTATGGAGAGTGCCTTCAAAGAGAGAACAAACAAAAGGAGTTTTTTTAGCGGAAAACGCAACGAAAACTTGTGTCTTCTTTGAGGTTAAATTGAAATAGATTTAGTCTACCCTAGTCCGAGACTCCACGTATCAGAGTTTCGACTTCAGACACAAGTTTGTTCCGGTACTCATCGACAGCAGTCTATATTAGCGTTCTTTTAAGTATTAGTAATAATTCTAAATAAAGTAACAAAATTAAATTTTCTTTGTGTACCTAATGGTTGATTTCTAAGGTAATTATATATTTATAATAATAACGTAAGAAAACGTTAAGGTCCGTATGATCAAAGAAATTCAGAATCGTTCGTTATTTCTATATTATAGAGATGATAATCTTTAGGTAGAATCTAGATATAGAGGAAAGTGACCAAATATGGGATAGTATCCCTAATATGGAATACCCCTATTTCTCTCAAATGGAAACTCGCATACGCAATAAACAATTATTTTCTGTCTCTTTCCACTCCCGTTTACGCATACAAGTTGTAGCATGTCTGTCGAGCAAGTGCATTCGTCGATGTGACAGTTTTTTGTTTTGTCGCTACAGCATAACTTTCTAAGGTATGTAAAAAATACGTATTTTTCGTAATTAAAGTGCAAACAGTATTGATTTTATAGCTTTAAGAGACCGTTTAGACGTTCTTTAGTATGTTTTAGCGGTATTAGATGATATTGCTTTCTTAAATATAAAAATCTGAATGTCAGTTTGAAATCGTTGAAAAATCCAAATATGGACAGATCACAGTACCCAATTATGGACTATTCCATAATTGGTTCTCTGAAGTGTCAGCTGACATGATGATTTTGTTAATTCTATATTATTTTCATATTTTACCAGAATGACGGGCGTCAACTCGAAAACAAAACGAAAATAATGGATTCAGAGCATATGGCGGAAACAATAAAATTATGTAGTAAGAGAGAAAAAAATGGGTTATTTAAAAGCTGGTAAATACTTTGATGTCCCCAGATCTACTTTGTTTCGATTATGCCAGAAAAACGAATTTTCTCCATAAGTAGACGCGGCTACTACACTCAGAAAGAAAACTGTGGTGTTGGCAGAAAATAAGAATTAAAAACAGATGAGAAAGTATCATAAGGATAAAAACCAAAAGAGGAGACTAAGGCTAATTCAGATGATGAGGAGGTGATGATATTTGATACAGACAGTGAACCCTATGCCTTGATAGGATGTACAGCTCCAGACTTTGAAGATTCGGAGTGTATATTCTGTGGTGGGCTGTTTTCGAATGATACTCATGGTGAAACATGGATCAATCTTATGTGTGGACTCTGGGCATGTAATGCTTGCGCTGGGCCAGAGTTTGATACCTGGATTTGTGATTTTTGTAAATAATTTGTGTACATTTTCTGTATTATACCAAGTTTCAAAAGAGTGTCTTGTAAGTTAAGGTTAATTTTTGATAGTGTTTATAGTATTCCATATTTGGGGTACCTATTCCATATATAGGTACCTAAATCGTTATTTGGTTTCTTACATTTTTTCTTACTTTAAACTAATCAATATAACCTAAACTTGTTACAAACTTAAGTGCAAATATATGATTGTTAATAATTACCACAAAAAGTTTTTTATTTATAACACTTGTGGAACTTATGCCTTAAAATCAAAATGGTATTCCATATTTGGTCACTTTCCTCTACTAAACAGATTTAGAAAATTCTTTTACCAATATGTATTTAACGATACAGTGAAACCTGGTTAATAAGGATATCAAAGGACCAAGGATATACCATTTTCAGATGTTTGCATTTGTTTTCCAATTAGACCAGGTTTAAAATAATAGTTGTCTCATTTAAAGAGTCGCCCGCGCATTGAGGTAGAGGTCGAAGTGTTCCGCCTTCGGGTGCTGATTATTATATTTGGACATTTCGTTTTATTATCTTGTTTGCAGAGCAAAACCTGAGATGATACTGACAAACAATCACGTACGAAAGAAATTTAAATGTAAACAAACGTATTGAAACCAGTCCCAACCTGATAAATTGTGTCACAGAGAGTTGAGCTACAGAGTCCTAATTATAGAGGTAAACGTAAAAACATTTCACCGGTTTTCATTATCAAAGGTTATTTAATTAAAAAGTACCGGGACCTCAGTGCAGTTCTCGGTAATAGATGTTTCTCACTTATCCAGGTTTCACGGTACATGATTACCTACGTTAGAGAAAAGTATAGCGCAAAAGGTCAGCATATTATGTACAACTTTTATATAAAACCAATAACTGCACTGATTTTTACTGCATTTTTCACCAATATCTAAAGTAATCCATGAAGGAATGTGATTTTTCAGGAATTACGGATAACTAATCGTTAGGAATTAATTATAATGAAATTATAAGTATTTCTCAGTATTGAAATCTGTCATATAAGCTGCGAAATTAACAACAATTTAGGAAACAAAAAAAATCATTCAAAGCCATACCTAACACGTTAGTAATTTTAAACCTAGATTAAACTTATGTACCTACTCTCCCAATGAGGTAAACTCCCAAACGAAATTAGAGAATTATCACTGAATAAATTCAAAACTCTCGTTAAACGTAAATTAATCAATAAAGCTTTTTATAAATGTGACGATTATTTAAATGATCCCAATCCTTGGGATTGATTTGCTCCAGTTCAAACAATTTGTATGACTTAAAACTCAGCGATTAAAAAGAGAGGCGGAGAATTTCTTGCCAGTTCTTCTTGCCGGCTGTTAACTTGCGAACTGGTAGTAAATATAAATTTAGAATCAATTTAACATCTTTTCCGTCGACGTTCATACGTGTACTTGGACCAATATGAATAATTAAATGTTATTTTAGCTTTGAGATTTCGCTACCTATTTACTTATGGTCAGAGATCTAAACTAATTATTGTTAAAATTTATTAGATTAATGTCACAATTTATAATTATAAATATAATCTCACACTTTTTTCCCCAAAAGTATTCATAATATAGAAATTGTAACGAAACAGCAATTGAATCCAAAAATACTATTTTAATTTCAAGGTAGATTCAGTAATGTACAAAAAAAGTATTATATAACTTTTAAATGTAAAACAAAAGTGATAAATATGTTTAATAGATAAAGGAAGTTAATTACATAACTACAAACGAACATAATTTGTATCTACAAGTACGATTTAACTATATCATTAAAAATACTATTATAAATTCATTTAATTATATACAATAAGACAATAAATGGTTAATATACAGACGGCGAGATAGCCGCGGCTTTCTATCTCTGTCTATCAGATACAATTGGAGCGAGGCAGCAAGGTCGCTTGATCTGAGGCTCGGTAGTATGCAGCAATCGTTAAAATGAATGATTTTAAGACAGAGAATACTTTATTTCGAATGAAAGAAGCGTTTCCAAAAGAAAGGAGAAATCCATAATATTTATTGTTAACTTTTTTTTTACCCAGAATACAGTTTTCTCTCTCTGTCAAATAGTATTTAACGCTGTGATTAAAAGAGACAGATTTAGATTTTAAAAGATTAACAGCTGAACGAATAAGATCCAACAACATTCTTAGTTGCAACTTATAAATAGATGTTTAATGTAGTTGTCAATAAAAACGGAAAAATTGATTTTTTATATTTAGTGTTGTAAAAAAGATTAAAATATGGGGTCGCGCAGCAAAAATTACCAGCCGTCTCCATACAATGTGAAAGAATGAAAAAGTGACAATATTAAAAAAAAATATAGAATGTAAAGTAAAAAATTGTTATTTCCAGCCATCCTTTTGAATTAATAAAATGTTGGGCGAAATTTTATCCACATGACATCATTGATTATTTAGAATCCGTGACTCGGCAGAAATTTAATCTGGTACCAAGGCTTTGACGGAGAATTGCCAAACAATTTAGGAAGGAAAAAGGATCACAAATGTATATCATTATTATACATATTATTATTTATATATATTTTTGAAGTGAAACTTCTTTATCGGGGTTGGAAAAAAATTTAGTGTAACATTTTTTCGTTACGCGTCACATTTTTCGGTTACGCGCCATGTTGCTTTTTGAAGTCGTTTTTCTTTATCGGCGTTAGAATGAATTTTTTATCGACGTATGGGAGAAATTTTGTAGCAAAATAATGATGATAACAATGGATAGTAATTCTATTACAATTAATGAAATTCTGTAATAATCTTAGTAGTAAATAAGGTAAAATGAAATAATTGTATTTGTATTATTTCTATGATAATAAAAGCCTTTTGTTAAACTTTATTTAACCAATTTCGTTAAGTTGCATATAGTAGATCATTTTTTGAAAAATAAGGTCATAAAGAAGTTACATACGTAAGAAGTGAAACTTCTTTATGACCTTATTTTTACACCTAGTACACGCACACATTTTTTTATATATGCGATGAGCGAGCAGGCGGGCCAAGGAAAAAATAAGTAAAGTAAGTGGATGAAAGAACTGAATTTGGCGCCAGTGTTGTTTGAATTATTATAGTCATTTCGTTATTCATCAATGTACAAAAAATAAAATATAATATCTGACGAAATTATTATAAGTAAATATAGTTTACTAATAAATACTAAATGAATTAATTAAGTTAAAATCAAATAAAATAATGGCCATTCCAGGAGCCACCACGATCGGACGAAAATTTTCCGTCGCAGTCGTGACATGCCACGCTGAACGCAACTTACTAGGCGAACATAAACATAAAGAGCTTCTATCGTTCACTTCGACCATTTTAAATGAACCCCATACACCCCGCTGTGCTCAATAAAAGCAACGAAACTAATTCGTTTCTTATGTCCGTGGGGCTCTTTTAAATTGGTTGTTATTTCGAGTTGAACTCGCGTGCCCTCTGCTTCGCTCTGAAAACAGAATCTGAAGTCTGCTTTAGCAATATTGACGCTCATTGAATGATTTTCATTGTAACCTTTGCAATACGTAGTTAATAATAATAATAACATAGGTTTCATTATGTACGTGCTGTGATAATTATTGTTTTTCATCGCTGAAGTACTTATTTCCGAAGCAAAAAAAAGTCAAAAGAAAAAAGAAGTCATTCAAGAAGAGCGTATGAATTATGAAAAGCCGGCAACGCACTCTCAAATACTCTTGCATTGAGAGTGTCCATGGGCGGGCAGTATCACTTAACATCAGGTCACAGGTGAGCCTCCTGCCCGTTTGCCCCCTATTCTATAAAGTATAAAACGAAAATAAATCTAGTTTTAATGCTTATAAAAATTTAACGTAATCAAAACCGCGGAGGTGAGATATTTAAAAGCATTCTCCTGCCGCGACTTCGGTGGCGAAAATCACTCACAAGTCACAACAGAATGAACTAGAAATCTCTCTAGGGTGATGTGGAATTTCCAGTTCTATTAAGCTAAGTATTATGTGAAAACGCACAAATTACGCTAGGCCAACACGGATCTCTTTAATTCCCATTAGAAAAATTAAGAACATAGGTAATGTTCTTAAAACCAATTCTGCCAAGACTATTGGACTGGCTTTTACCAAATATTAAACCTCTAGATCTTGCTTAGACTGTGCCAGAAAAGTATTTCTGATGCCAGCATGTCCGGCAGTCTGCGTGGAGCCAACAAACTGTTCACCAATTTCGCTTATGATGCTTAATCGTTTCCTCTGCATCATATGGATATATTAGTGAATAAGTCAAAACGTCAAAAATCATTTATAGGTAACAACTAACACTATGGACACTTATTATCGTCAAAAAAGAAATATATATTTAATGCTTCTAATTTTACATTTACTGCCAGTTCTCAAATCAAGGGCGTAGAACGGAAGAGAAGAGCTAGTAATAAACTCTCCGCCACTCTTTTTTAATTGCCAACTTTTTTGTTTAAAAGTACGACTGAGATTAATGTAAGTTGCTGAAGTTATGCTTCTTTTGGCGCGTTTTTTGAAAAGATTTTTATCTTGTTACGCCAAAGAAGTATAATTTCTAACGATTTTTTTAAATCTTCTGAATTTCATGTTGTAGATAAGTTGAACGAGCCAAGGCTGTACATTTTGCTGACTCAGGCTATCTTAGTTTTATAACCGTGGCAATTTCCTAAATCGTCGGAATTACGCCCCGAGAGTATACCCAGACGTAGGCACTCTCTTCAACGTTAACGCTATATTCATGTAGCTTTCTTTTCATAAATCAAAAGTAAATCAGTGGCGATACAACCTTTGTAGGTCTGGGCCTCAGATTTCCGTATCTGTTTTATGATAATTTTTTTGACAATATAATAGACAAGTAGATGATCAGCCTCTTGTGCCTGACGCACACCGGCGATTTTTGAATCTAAGGCAAGCCGGTTTCCTCACGATGTTTTCCTTCACCGTTCAAGCGAATGTTAAATGCGCACATAGACAGAAAGTCAATTAATGCACAGCCGAGGATGGAACCTACGACCTCAGGAATGACAGTCACCCGCTAAGGCCACTGAGCCAACACTGCGCGATTCTTATGTGTTTAATTATTTCGGTTGTATTCTATTGTTGTACGCGAGTGGTTAAATTCTCCTAAATCCTCTATATTATTTATAGCACTCTGAACCCATGAACGGTAGGTAGGTTGGACTGTCACACGTCGACTTCTATGCCATGCCAGTTTCCTTTCCAGTAAGAACGTGTGCTAATTGCGCATATACATAGAAAAGACCAGGTGTAACCCATGATGCTGGAGCGACAGCTTAACATGCCCATCGAGGAAGCCCCCGTTATTCCCGTTGTTCCTTCATTAAATCTGGCAACTTCTTAAAGCAAAGCTATTAATGGTCATTCGTAGCCTAATCCTCATGATGTGCAGTATCTTAATTAAAGGACAAAATCGCTGAAAAAGAGCCCCATTTGAAGAAAAGAATGCTGTTTCATCAAGACAATGCTCAGTCATAAATCAATGAAAACGATGTCAAAATCCCATGAATTGGGCTTCGTATTGCTTCCGCATCCACCAGATTTTGCCTCCAGCGACCGTTTCTTCTTCTCAGACCTCAAGAGAATACTCGCTGGACAGCAATTATGCGCTGATGAAGAGACAATCGCCAAAAATGTAGCCTGTTTTAAGGCTAAAGACTACAAAAATGATATCGAAAAATTGTGTGAAAGCATTTTGAATAATTAAATCAAATTCTAGATATAGATAGATCTAGAAAAAAATCTTCAGCCTACGAAATTTTCCGCTGATCGATATAGAGAGATCTTTCAGCTCCCATAAAATTCACAGTAGATATGTCTAGGTTATCCAATATCCTTTGGTCCAGGCCTAAGCAGTTTTGTCAGCATTTTTATTGTCGCTTAAGTACGCTGTTGTACATGATCAGAGACAAATTTTGTTGAATTTCATCTTCGTCACAACTGATCTCTTTTTAAGAACTTTTTGCCGCACTATCGCAAACCAGCTGTCTATGAGGTATTTCCAAACCAACACTCATTAAGAGCGTGTCAGATTCTTTAAAGACCGACAACCCACTCGTGATCCGCAGTATCAATGGGCAGTATCACTTAACTTAGCTATCTATTATCAAGTTGTATTAGATTTAACCCATCGCCTTTGCATTATATATTTTATTGTATTTTTAAGAGACAGTCTAGTTGCAAGTTGCAAGGTTGTTCTCAAAAGATGGCGTTAGGTGCTTTAAGACAAGACAATTATCAGTATATTATTCGTTTCAAGAAAAACACATTATTTACTTATTAAGAAGCCAATTTATTTTAATGTGTTTACCATACAATAGCATTGTATTATTTATAATAGTGATTGCTAAGTAAAAAGTTGGTAAATGACCTTATGGGCATTGAACCGTTAAGAATAAATTACAAGTACATAGATCATACCTATTTGTTACTATTTGTGGACTAATCCCCATCTTTACCTGTCAGACACATTTTATCTTACGCCCTCGCAGGCCCTAAACGCACACATACAATAAACACACGATCTAACTATTTAACAACTGTCCCGCTTTAAGCGATAACGTACAAATTTGTACTCCCTAGACAGTTGTAATTTAAAGCGATTCAGAGCTGTCAGTTGTGTATTTTGAATGCGTAATTTTCTCCAGTCGTCGCTTTTTGGCTCGATGTAACAGAGCGTCTAGTCCTAGTGAAAAGTTTAAGCGCCTAAAGCGTTGGAAGTATTGGCAAGGATCGATATACGTGATGCGACGTTGCCGCACCGCGCTCAGAAGTACCACGTTTCCCCGGGTCTTTGAATGTTAGTAAACTGAAAAAAGGCGGCCTTAATCTGCAGTGAAGTTTTTTTGTTAACATGCCGTTCTGTTAGATTAAAATGTATAGGTATCAGACAAATATATATTCTAAGTGCACACTTTATAGTATAGTAGGATATATCTTGTGTATCTATCCTATCTAAATCAAGTCAAACTACAGTTTAGATTTTTTATTAGATCTTAGTATGTACGCAATACACCAGCGTTTGACTAAATTTTCTAATATTTATGAAGATAACGATGATTGGAACAGTAATTACATTCCACGATTTCTGGTTTGTTTCTAGAAATTACGTAAATAATGCATTTATGTTTTGCTACGTACTGAAAATACCACGGACAAAATCAGTCTACCTGTCAATTTGCTTTAAAATATACATGCTTGTGTAATCACGTGAAAACCAGAATAGACAAACAAATTCATTATCAACAGAAATCTATCTTTTTAATTGTGGAAGAATTTTTTCTAATTGAATCAGCAGTTTCAGATCTCAATCCTTAAAACAAGATATAGCCATTAATATGTTAGTTAATTGTTATTTATTGGTGGTGTTCTACGTAGTACGGAACTTAACATATATAATTTCAAAAATACTTGAAAATCCTTAACTTCCTTAGTAATATGGCCATGGTATGCAATTTATGCGACCTCTTCTAGCAAAAATCGTTATATTTCAGTCAATTTAAATAAAACTATAAAACATTATGCACTAAAAACCTTCCTTAGGATTATCACTATCTACAGGTAAAATCGTATAAAAATCGGTTGAGTAGTTTTTAAGTTTTTCGCGTTTATACAGATACAGCCGCGGCCGTGAGATATCAAAATATGTGCGATTCCTACATTATTCTTTCACCTTGGAAGTTGATCCACAACATACGGGAATATTTATAAAGGAATATACTATTACTTTGCTACAGATGGTGGAAATTGCATAAACATCTTTCTCTATTGTTAAATACCGCATTAAGATTCGTGGTGCAGTTTTTAAAATACACGTAAATGCATTCGTCAGTCTTGCTCAAATATTACCTACGTTTTAGCTTGACTTTCATAAATTTATATTATAACTACTATGAGTGTAATATGAATATAATGTTTACTGTGTAAATAAATCGAAAAACTGTCTTACATTTCCTTATTTTTCTTTAAATTCGGAGTTTTTTTCATTACAAGATACTCGTATAACTATTTTGCCCTTAGAAATTAGAATACATATACGCGGGAGCATTTTCAATTTGAAAAACCTCTCTAAGAATATATAAATATGAATTTATAATTTATTCGCCAAGTAAAGTAAGTTTATTTCGCCGAATTAATCCGCCATCATCCATTACAGATTAAAAAGAAGTTCGTAACCATGGTAACGAGCACGGCCTGTATCTTTATAGTCTACAGATAAAGGCTATAAATTTTTCATCTGTAAAGGTGTCTATGTATATTGTATTTGTCTAGTTGATACGTCATATTGATAGATAGATATTAGTTTGAAATGCGGAATAGGCTAAGCAAAATGGCCTTGAATGCTAATGCAGTAAAAATGAATAAATATTGAATCTGATCACAAATTTATGCGAGCTATTTTTGGTGCGAGTTCCGTATCGGTTTGGACAGACACGCCGAGCATGGACGGACTGTTTGCATAATAAATTGAACAAGCCTCGTGACGTGGTTCTGGGGAGTTGCGCAGTGCGCGCTGATCACCCGGCTCTCATACATGTGTGGAAGTACTTCAGAAATTCCTTAACCCTCACTACCGATACTGAATTATACTAATATGGATCTTATTGCACATGCTATAAGAACAAAAGCGCTTTTGTGTATAAGTCCTTTTAGCAATTCATAAATCGAATGATTGCTACTGCGGTATTGTTGTTGTGTCATGAGCATGCGCACAGCGTTGTTCACACCACTTCTTTGTTATGCTGCCCTAGTACAATTGCCCGCTATACCGCGTCACGCGCCATCTTCTAGTTCGATGACGACAGGCGACACGGGATATATATAAAAGCGCTGCTGCTCTGTGCCAAATCCGGGAAAATAATATTTTTCGGGTTGTAGCGGATCGCTGATGAATGCACAAAATGCTGTACTGTTCTGCATTAAAAAACCAAAATGTGTTAGTATGTATATTATTTTTATTGTTTTTAATTTGGAAAAGTTTTCAGAGTAATTTTTCGTTTATTTGAGTATATTTTTATGGAGAGCGTCTCAAATTTCGTTCTCAGTATCAAATTAACTTTATATAAATAAAATGTGCATGTGTACTGCGGGACCAACATTTTTGTCTAGAAGAATGTTAAATACGTCGAAATAGTCCTTAAGCATCACAATTATTAGGACAACATGAATACGTAAAATATATCACGAATTCCTCGAACACTTAAGAAAATGCCTTTCCATGCCGCATCGGTGAGGTTGTTCTTCGGATAAGCATCAGATAGGTATGTAGTTCATTATAAATTCACGGTGTCTGAGCAAGCGTGATCACGCTAATTTAAACCTTATACAAACGTGGGACGATGTAATTTTCTCTAAAACTGAAAGGCGCGATGACATTCCTCACTACTCTAACCGATAAGGTCAACGATAGAGTGAGCGAAACAGACGCTTGATTGTGAAGGCATGCGGTACGATCTCCTCTAGGTTTCTGGGACCCTGGTACATGGGATCGTTTGCGTATCGGTCGAGGTGGCGCGGAGCTCAACTGTGGCGCTTCGGTCCAATCGCTGGGCCCGGCCAAGTCGGTGCGCAACACGTGGTGAGCGGTTAGCAACACTAGCGCCAAGTAATCACGGGATGTTACGACGACAAACAGCAAAAGATAACGCGTAACAACGACATCGACGCTTTGCGGTGCGCCGCGGCCGCGGCCGTGATACCGTTTATGTATAAATAATTATTATTATGAGTAGCCACAGACTAAAAATTAAATAACTAATCAATTAGTTTCTGCTACTCATTCGTTTTTCTTTGATTCTTTCTTTATCTGTTTATATACGTTTTAATTTTATTACATACTGTCAAATACCTATACCAAAACTAAATTATACTGATTCTTCATAATTTTCACCAAATAATAGAAGAGTAAACAAATATAATAAGTAATACAAGGCATTTCCATTTTATTTTAAATTTAGTTTACTTGTTTACGTTAAACAGATAATGCAAATTTTCATTTAACGAAAGATTTAATCGAAATTTATAATTAAGATAAAATGAGACAGACACAAATGGCATACCTATACCTAAATGATCTTCTTCTTCACAGTCTTCATTAGGTACCTACTGTAGATTGTGACTGTCGTGAAAAGCCCTAACCGATAGGTACGTCGACTTGATGCCTCCACACCACTCTATCCTCAGCTTGTCTCAGTGCATTAGGGATGTTGGGAACCATAATTGTCCTAATTTGATCAGACCAACAGACGGTCCCCGATTTCTCCTGCAATCAGTCCTACCTACCATCACCAGTATGACGAGACTATCCAGTTCTTTTCTGAGAATATGGCCAAAGTTAGAACCCGTTTTTGTAAATGATAGTTGTCTTGTGGCGATCTTAGGTTGGTTAAGATTGATTCTTGTTGCAGTTCATGGTTCGCAACATTCTCCTCTAACAGCAGCTTTTTGCCAGACTCTGATCCGTAAAATATGGAAAATACCAAAGTTCTAAACAATCCTGCTGCCTGCGAAAATTTCTGTTTTGTCATATTGAGATCAGTTCGGTCCATGCTGCTGTTGTCCATCTGTGCTTGCCTACGGATGTCCTCGTCACATCCTCCCTAGTTACTTAAATGATTATAAATTATCTAATTAAATGAAAAAAAGTTCTAATCAAGTCTTCCAGGCGGCGGCGTTCCGCGTTGGAATGATAAACAATTGCCGGTGATGTAATGTATCCGAAAACATTTTCCTAGGTTATTATGACTATTTAGATAGATATTTTGATTTCACTGATTAATATCATTAAATAGCTCTGTTAATATTAAAGTTAATAGTTAAGTTACGATTATAGTTACAAAATATTTAGTAAGATTTAGGCGTTTAACTAGAAATAGTAGTCAAGAATGGTTAATCGGTGAGTTTTTCCCCTAATAGGACCCCGATATTCCCTGTAATTTGTTAAAATAAATATAATAAAATAAGTACGAAGTTCTACTTCGATGGACTCTTCGGATCAGAGTTAGAATCAATGAATCGACGTTAAGCTATAAAATTACTCGGGTTTTTTATGATAGAATCCTTCTTATATCTCTTGAACTTAAAGACGTACCGTAACTATATTTATACTGCTGTGTATACCTTTAACTGCAGGCAAGGTTTGGTCAAGGGTGGGGCGAGTAAGATCAGAAAGGTAGTGTACAGCTTGCTAGTTAGTGGACTGTGAAAAGTGTGTTTAAAATTTATATGTATTTAATGCCAGGAGTATCTGAATAGTATATGTAATGTATGTGTGAGCAAACTGCACTAAATGACTAAATATATGAGAGGGTGAGACGTAAGAACCTAACAACCCTACGGATCCCTAAGCCCTACAGACGTACCCTAACACATCAGTAGTGAATATATAAATATATAAATAAGTACGGGATGTCTGCACCAAGAGACCTAAGGTAACAGACGGAGCCCTACGGGTAGGATCAAAGGTTCGAGGTGGTGGGATTATCTCAAAGCTACCGGGCAGGCTCACCACGATAATTAAGGACTTGAAGTAGTCTTCGCCACTTTGAGAGGAAGCGAGAAATGAACAAGACAGAGCAATATTCAAATCTGATTTATTGTTATAAAACAATACCTTAAATACTAATTACACCTATTCACACATACATGGTATTTTTCTAGTCAGCTGTTCAAATTCAAAATTCAAATTCAAAAATCATTTATTCACGTAGGTAACACAATGTACACTTGTGATTCGTCATTAAAGAAATAAATACTAATGCTTCTAATTTTACATTTACTGCCAGTTCTCAAATCAAGGGCGTAGAACGGAAGAGAAGAACTGGCAATAAACTCTCCGCCACTCTTTTTAATCGCCATGTTTTTTTTTACACAACGTTTGTAAGGAGCTGCAACCATTACACCATGTTCCACATGACATTTTAAGTAATTAATAATAATAACATAAATAAAAACAAAGACTTGTCCCCTATCAGCAGGAGGCATGGTGAAATAGGAGCACGCACTTACATTCTCGTGGGAACAACACGCAAACACATAGTCGAAATAATTAACATCACCGCTTACACGAATTCAAGTACGACCAGTCACCACAAGTAGCACCCGTTCACGAGTATGACGCATGGCCAGCCATCGGCCCCCTCGCCATATTTTAGGGAGAGAGACAACCCGACGCATGGACGCCGCCACATGGACGACGCCGCGACGTTGGTGTATCGCACAACCTCAGCTATTATTATTTGGAACACATATGATCAGTGTCAGCAGCTGATCAATATTTAAATAAAATATAATTAAAATTGCTCTTCAGCTGTTAATATTTAGCACACACCGGATCCATGTCAGCAGTTCGTTCATGTTCAAATGATGAAATCTGAACAGGTAGGGAGGAGGCTTTTCTCAGCAAACGAACTTAAGTTTGTTTTATATTAATTGTGCGTTATAAAAAGGTCTGAAATAAAGGCTATTTTTTTATTTATGAAAATTTACCACATCATACATAATGATATGTCATATGTTAAGCTTCATTCATTAGCCTTTATTGCTGACACCCAGTACAATGTAATAACAATTATTTAAGTTACATAAAAAAACACTTAATTCTAATACATAAATAAAACTTAATCTGATACGTCACTTGACCCGCTTTAGGTAGTCAGCGTGTCCTGTGACACATAGGCCTCTTCCAGCTGTTTCCATTCTTTTCTGATATTAGCTCTTCTTGTCCAAGTTGTGCCTCCTATTATCTTTATATCGTCTCCCCATCTCTTGCTCGGTCTTCCTCTTTTCCTTTTTCCATCACGTGGTTGCCAATGTGTTAAGCTATCTTTTCGAAAATATATGACAATTTTGGTAAACATAATTTTCAAGAAAATAAAATAAAAATACGAGTACCTACTAGTAATATTTTGCTTATTGTTGTAAGCAAAATAAATTACCAGCAAAACAGCGGATTCGGTACGTGATAGGGCATAGGCACTAAACAATGCTTTCTTTTAAATTGATCAGCTCACTGGCATATCCAGCTCTAGTTATAATTGCGTAGAATTCGAAAGAGAGTTGCCTGAACTATTGGGTTGGTTTTTGCAGACGGAATTTGGATAATTCTATTGATTCCTTGGGAATGATTAAGGGACGACAATGTTAATGTAAGTGGTTACAGTACTTTATTTGACCATATAGCAAGTTGTATAAGAAAGTAACACCGGATAGAGATATCCGATCGTACAGGGACATCATTTTAAATTTCGTAATGTACATAAAGGTACGTGTGTAAATAAAGGTTTACAATTAATAAGCCAATTACTGCAACGCGAAATGTATCAATATTTTCTTTAAATAAACAAACCCCGATCTTTACGAAGCCAAGCCAAAAGTTTGCCTGTTTAATTAGGACCTATAGGTACGTCTATAAAAACAGTTGTATATTGATCTTCGCCATTTAAGCAAAGTACGACGCTGTTTCTTTTACTCATCGAGAACAATTTCGCAGTTAGTCCAAATGATTAGATTCGGACGGACTAAGCTTGAACATATATATATAAAATAAATGCTTCGGACGTACGGAAGTTCACGTTACTGACAAAATTGCAGTCTTTTAGTTTAAGTCACACTTTTTTTATGAGATAAATGTCAGCTATAAGAAAGGTTTTAAATAATAGAACTGTGGTCGTTTATATGACACGAGATGGCGCTGTATGACATTTCCACTTTTGTATCGACTATTAAACATAAGACGTACCTAGTTAAAGTATGTTTACGAAATTAAACGTTGTCATATATATATATCCTGAATGATACATAATTATTTATTAAGAAGGAGAAATGGAAAATAGAAACCATTCTTTCTGTTTCAAGCTTACCTACTGTTAACTTAAATTGAGTATATCGTTGGGTCATTTCATTATAATAATAATAATAAATGCCCGTTTAATTTTCAATCATTACAAAGGTAGAATAGACAGCTTAGATTTGTTGTAATTTCTTTTTCTTGTCATCATAATATCCTAGCTTCCTTGAGTTCCGTTAATCGGAACCCCTGCAAGAGTAACGGCCTCCTCCTGCTTTTACCAAATGTCTCTGTGGCTTCCTTTCTCCATTTAAATCCTGCTAAAGCTTCTATTTTTTTGAGGCACCCTTCGCCTTATTCTCTTTTGTCCTTTGCATATAGCTTTCTTTAAAGTCCATCGTTTATTTTATTAAGCATAATATGAATTGAAATCAATAACTTGAATTTACAAGGACGACTCTAGACATTTTTTGAAAAGCTCTGATTACAAATCT
Organism: Pieris melete; assembly: GCA_963693345.1. Classification (NCBI taxonomy): domain Eukaryota; kingdom Metazoa; phylum Arthropoda; class Insecta; order Lepidoptera; family Pieridae; genus Pieris; species Pieris melete. The sequence goes on along the minus strand of CAVNZK010000046.1, from coordinate 1,659,533 downwards.
AGACATACTAATACATTACCTTTTATAAATAACTTTAATACTAAAAAGGAACAGAACATCCCGCAATCCAAAACAAGAGATTCATCGCAATAAATTTCCCAAGTTATCATTTTCCCGCCCAAAGCGTCACCTCGTAATCTTTTCATCGACACGACAATCACAGTTACCAACACAAAATTAATTTTACACACAGATAACATATTGGAACCCTTATGACCCAAAAAATAAATTCCAAAGTTCCTCGCCTTAATCGCACTGTATTGATTTGCGTTACAGAAATTCCATTTAACGAAGCATCGCTCGGGGCGATACTCGTGCCTTATCGTATTTTAGATAGAGAAAGAATGGAGTCGTGTACGAGTAGGAGAGAAATGTAAAATGGAGGGTTTGAATTGATCGTAGGGTGGCTCACCCTACAAAGGTCTCCCTGAGGCGGGTGGGGCCGTTATTAAAATGAAACGCCACACATTTTTTTTGTTTCACTCTGTTTAATTTCGCAATGGAGTAATTTGAATACAATTATATGGCAGATTTATGTGCACGCGCATAATCGTTACCTACAAGCGAACTGTAGGTATAATGTATTTAATTCAATTTCCATTTCATATATATTTATCTATCTACACTTTATATTTACAATAATTACAGTATACAGTCAAACTTTAAGTCAAAAATCATTTATTCATATAGGTAACACAATGTACACTTATGAACGTCAAAAAAAACATATATACCTACATATATGAAATGCTTCTAATTTTACATTATTGCCAGTTTTCAAATCAAGGGCGTAATACGGAAGAGATGAACTGGCAATAAACTCTCCGCCACTCTTTTTAATCGCCAAGTTTTTTGTTTTACACCACGTTTGTAAGGAGCTGCAACCATTAGCATGATTCACATGACATCTTAAGTAATAAATCATAATAAAATAAATTAAGAACAAACACTTGTCCTCTATCAGCGGAAGGCTTGGTGAAAAAGGAGCACGCACTGGCATTCTCGTGAGAACAACACGCAAATAGTATAAGGTTATGTATTTTAGAGCAGTATAGGCCTAGTGGCTTCAGCGTGCGACTCTCATTCCTCAGTTGGTAGGATCGAACCCCGTCTGTGCACCAATGGACTTTCTATGTGCGCATTTAACATTCTCTCGAACGGTGAAGGAAAACATCTTGAGGAAAAGTCTACCTTAGACCCAAAAAGTCGACATGAGTCAGGCACAGAAGGATGATCGCCTACTTGAGTATTAGATTGCCTACCAATCTCTGTCAAGTCTGTGCCAGATATTACTATAAAATTTATAGAGTTTACCAGTTACGCTGACAGTTTAGAGTGTTTTTCACACCCATGTTTACATTAATTTTTATTACATTGTCAAACTCGTTCAATCGGTACAAAGCGAACTTACAACAATTTAAATCAAGCATTCCCGTACATGCTCGTATATCTAAATAATAATTTAATTCCCTCGTAAATAACTTCCACTAATAATAGTTTTTAAAGTAATACAAAATATGTTCAGACTTGTCTACGTAAGTGACTGCAAAGGCATTGGAAGTACCCGAAGTAGTCTTGGATCTAAATGTAAATGAAACCTTAGGCTCCTCTGAGTTGCGGTACGAATTATGTATTATATATTACCTTTTTCATATACAATATTTGCTGTAATGTAATAGGTAAGGGATTTTAAATGACTTCGCCGTCCATGAACTTTTACACTGCTACTGACTGGCCTTTCAGATATGGTACGCTGTTTTCTTGACAGATATAATTTTATAAGCAGATGATTCCTTACGGCAAAAACTGTCTTAAAAAAACGCTCAGTAGGATGGTCATCGTGGTGAAGCAAATAAAAAAATAAGTGCGTACAAAGTACACAACTCAGACGTGAATCATCTTTGGCAAACTAGTTTTTAAGTCTTGTTCATATTTATATTAATCTAAAACTTAGATTTCCGAGACTTAGAGGGAGGGAAAAAGGAAGATATATAAGAAAATTATGAATTTAATTGTCATTTAAATATTAAGTGTGACAAATAATACAAATACAACACGTGGCATTTTAATTTACAATTCGTTAATTGAGATTTGAATAAATGATTTTGCATAATATAAATTCTCTTTACCAAATTTTAATTTTAAAAGTAGAATTTCTGTAAGGTAATTCACCCTTTTCACTTTCTCTCTCCATCGGTCTCAATCGTTATCTCTCTTTTCTTCGACAAAAACGCTGCACATCTTCGTGACATTTTCGTAAAAATTTACCCTCATGCGCCTTAAGAAGTTCCACTTTAAAAAGTCTACTACATACTATGTAGTATTTATATTTGTATACTTGATGTCTATTTAGAGTGGTGGCAGCTAGCGTTTCTGAGTTCCGTTAGGCATTACCGCTACCTAGCGGTAGTGGTGAGCTCAGGTCATTAAATGTGCCTCAAATACTTCCCACATCATCCAAGCCAGAAACCAAAACGCAAATATGGTGACGTGGGAAATAATAAATTCCTCTTTTGTCGCTTATTTGTAAATAATTAAATATCGACACGTTTATTTTTTACCAAGCAGTGTTGGCCTAGTGGCTTCACCTTGTGACTCTCATACCTGAGGTCGTAGGATTTATTCTGAGAGTGCATTGTCTTCACATATAATTATTTAACAAATGTAACAAAATATTGTAAACCTATTTTAAAAGAGTAAGTGTGGAGTTTCTTGCCCATTCTTCTCCACACGAAACTACCTTTTGGAAGGGGCAACTAGAATCTTCTTTATACATATATTTTTTTTTTTTGACGTTCAGAAGTGCCATTTTAGATGGTCTAATTGAAATAAATGATTTGACTTTGACTTAGGTTGGTGCACACCAATCGACTTTCTTTCTATTTGCGCATTTAACATTTGCTCGAACGGTTATAGAAAACATCGTGAGGAAACCGACATGTCTTAGACCCAAAAAGTCGACGGCGTGTGTCTGTCGAGGCACAGAATACCTACTTACCTATTAGATTTAAACCTAGCCCAGACCTAAAGAGGTTGTAGCGCCACTGATTTATTAGTTTTTTAAAAAAGCATGCGGATTATGGACTTAGTCATTCATCCGTTTATGGCTCTACAGGAAGTATATATAAAAAGTCTCGTTAAAACTACCGCTGTAGTCTGCGCGTGACAAATTCATAAGAAATTGTTTATAAAATCATGATATCTCCAGCGCCAGTGGACTTTGCTGCGTTCGTGATAGAATGACGCAGCGCAAATTATTTTTAATTTTAATTTCAATCGAATGTTAATGTGATAAGTTAAGCCTGGACTGCGCATAAATTAAACATATCAGCTTTAATTTAAATTTAAGCGTGAAGCGGTCTACAGACCAAAGCCGCTGACCCGGCGGCACAGCCCGGCGGCTTAGTGCCGGCGGGTTAACACGGCGGCTTCAGAATGTCTAAGCCGAACGACTTTGCCGGCGGCAAAGCCGGCGGCACGACAGCCGCGGCATGTGGTGTTCTAGTAATTGCCAAATAGTCGTAGAGATTGGACGTGTGTGTTTCGAATAATTCAGAAGTAGTATTTTCAGATTGACATGGAGGAGGACGATAACAGTGATTTAATAATAGCAGTTTGTGGAGTTATTATCGGTGGATCCCTCAACACACGAAAGTGTTGGGTTTGGGTAGGCCAAGTTTAATGAGTCGCAATAAATACAGTACTTGTCAAAGATTAAGTGATTTAAAGGAAGACGACTTGGTTCTATACAAACCCATTTCTTTTAAGACTTTCCTGTCATTAACCAGTACCGACTTTGAATATTTACTGAATATTGTTGGACACAAAATAGCTAAACAAGACACAAATTACAGAAAAGCAGTTTCACCAGTGGAAAGATTGTCAATAACGTTAAAATACCTAAGTTCAGGAAATTCTTTTAGTAGCCTGTGCGACGTCTTTAAAGTATCTCCTCAACTAATTTCAAGCATTATTCCTGAAGTATGTGATGCTTTAGTTGAAGGACTTCCACATTATGTGAAAATTCCAAGGAGTCAGGAAGGATGGAGAGAAATTGCAGATGAATATTTAAAAAGATGGCAAATACCCAATTGTCTTGGGTCAATGGATGGGAAACATATAAAACTTCAATGTCCCCCAAAAAGTGGAAGTGATTATATAAACTATAAAAAATATTTCAGTATTGTACTCTTTGCTTTAGTAGATGCTGATTACAACTTTTTGTATGCTAATATGGGATGTCAGGGTCGGATTTCAGATGGTGGGGTTTTTAATAATTCAGCATTACGTCGATTGTTAAATGATAATGAATTGAATATACCACATAAAACCCCTTTACCCGGAAGGAATCTACCAATACCGTATTTTTTTTTGGGTGATGATGCGTTTCCTCTGCAACCCCATATTATAAAGGCTTATGATGGTAATCACACAATGGGATCATCTAAGAGGGTTTTTAACTATCGAGTATGTCGAGGGCGAAGAGTAGTTGAAAACGTGTTTGGGTTGTGTTTTGTTTGTTACTTTAAACGCCTTGACTACGAACATCAAATCAGGGTCTTAATCTAGAATGAAAAAAGTAAAAATTTCGGTAATTAATTCGAAATTAATAAGAAAATCGAAATGTATGTCGGCAAGTTAAAAAAAAGGAATGATCAATGATTTGAGAAGTGATTAAAACCTTCCGGTGTATCGCCAGTGGCTCTTGAAACCGTCGAGGAAAAAAGGAAATCACGTCCTCATATATATATTCTTCTTTTAATAATTGTAGTATATGTATTAGTATTTCGTCGTGTCCTATGGTGTAGTGGTTCGATGTATGTCGTTGAGGCGTGAATGGCAGCCTGTTTTTGGAGAATGGTGATGTCAGAGGCATTGAGTTGTATGTAATTAATAATACTTTTACCTGGTATTTCTGTTGCAAGTGAGTTCTATTTTAAGTGTATGCTATTAAGTTTTTCAATGTAAAGAGTATAATTTAAAACTAATAATTAATAACCAATTTATAATTACGAATTAGAAAGTACTGTTTGATCGTGTTAAATATCTCATTTAAATTTATTTACTCATTAAATCATAATAAAAATTAAAATAATTTTTATTCACTCAAGCGGACAATCTTAAGTTCATATGGCTATTATTCTGTTAGTTACAATTTTGTCCTAAATTATCTTTAAAGTGTAATAAATCATAAAATTAAAAAGGGCACATGCAGTCCATTGCAATGACCCATGGGGAATCCAGCATTCTCGCTATTACCACCAGCATGCTATTTGCAAAATAAATAGGAAGAATAGAAAAGGTTAACAGGATCGAAATATATCTATTTATGACAAGCTTATGATTATATTTATGTGTCAGGAGATCTGTGTTCGAGTGGGGAGTCTAGTAATTTGCACAGCGAAGAAGTTGTGAGTTCCAATCCCGCCTGAACTACTAGATTCATCTTTGAATTTACGCTTTTAACACTTTCTCGTATGTTTACCACATGAGGAAACCGGGATGTCTTAGACGCAGAACTCGACAAATGGCAGGCACTAAACATTTGTTGTGTAATTTAACATTATCGATAAATATTTTATTTATTACTATAATTAAAGTTATTGCCTCTGAAATATACATAATTGAATAATTGATATTCAATTTTAATAAATAATCTTAAATAAAGTACAGTAGGTAAGTAAACAGAAACCAGTTCATTAGCACAGAATGACGTCGGCACTATCAGTGATAGCGGCTCATTAGATAACGTGACTAATTGACGAGCGATTAATATTCAGCCTTGGAATTTCTACTTTAAATACCCTAGACAGAATATTGTTGGTCGTTCCAGCTTTGCACAGATAACGATGTATTTCGAAACCTCCGTCACTCTTTGCGGGCACAGTCGGGGACTGAACAGAAGAAAAGATCTTCGACGCCATTTTTTCAAGCCTAGGTACTAGGAACATCTGGGCGGATCTAGGAGGAAGTCATGATGTATCTGAATTCAAAAAAAAAGTGCGTGCGTACAAAGTTCACACGTCAGAAGTGAAACTTCTTTGGCAAACGAATTTTTAAGACAAATCTTAAACTTTAAATTTCCGAGACATAGAGGGAGGGGAACAGGAAGATATGTTAGGAATTTAATGAATTTAAGTGTCATCAAAATATTAAGTGTCGAAAATTAATACGAAGTGGTAATTTATTTTTTAAAGTTATTTCTTTTATAATAAGAACAAGTGTCATTTTAATTTATAACTCGTCATTAGAGATTTCAATAAATTATTTTACATAAAATAAACAAAACTAATACATTTGATAAATACTCGTAACGAAATTTTAATTTTTAAAATATAATTTCTATAACGTAATTCACCCTTCTCACTCTCTCTCAATCGCTCTCTCCCTTTTCTTCGACCAAAACGCTGCACATCTTCGTGACGCTAATTACAATATTGAAATATATTACAAATTTATTTACACAATGAATATTATGTCGAACACTATCGAAATTCGTAATTTTACTTATTTTATAATATAAAGGAACTTTGACTTTGTGACCTCGAACTACAGATTCGCCCTGAAAAACATGATAACCACACAAATCATCATCATTTATATTTAAAATTGATAACACTTTTACAACAAGCTATACTGATTCTTGAAGTGACGAATAATAACTTTTGTTTTTTATAGAACAGGGAGCAAACGGGCAGGAGGCTCACCTAATGATATGTGATACCGCCCATGAATACTCACTGCCAGAGGGCTCGCATCTCGCAAGCCTATTAAAAATGATACGCTCTTTATCCTAAAAAAAGGCTCAGTTGTGAAACGACGGACGTTGAGGTGGTACGGGTGGGATTTCTTAGTCTGCCTCGATGTCCAATGATGAAACAGCTGTAGGTATTAATCCGAAAAAAATATCTGAACACTCTCCGCGTTAAATGCGGTAGAAGATGCAGAGAGACCCCAAATCTACGCAACGCCAAGGGATCAAGCCGCTCGGAAAGGGATTGGTCGTCGACGCTCTTTTTTTCGGTTGGAACCGCTCTTCTCTATATGGTCAAGTGGAAAGAGCTGGTACTGGAGAGCTCCCGCCCAGAGGTAAGAACTAAGAACAGTCTCTAAAGTAGGTATATACTTTTAACAGATCTAAGGCACATAATGAGAAGTAAATACCTAATTATAACTTCTTTAAAACCGATTGATTTGCGTTATAGTATGTATCCAGGTCATATTTAAGTTCATGTGAACATTCCCGAATCACGCAAAATCTGACCAAATAGCGAGACAAGTTTTTTCTTATTTAGTAAAAGATTTTCATACAATTACAGTGTTATTAGTGCTGAATCTATACTTTAATCAGTATATCTGGTCAATATTTCCTTGAAGCCTTGTTGTATGTGCAAAAAAATATAAACGATTCAAAACAAAAATGGTGACTTTCAAAAAAATATAAAAGATTTCTAAGCGTACGACCAACCAGGCTTCAGAAGATAAACCACTCCTTATATGGGAATTGTATTCGTTTTTACAACATACTCCCAAGCGAAATTAGAGAATTATCACTGAATAAATTCAAAACTCCCGTTAAACGTAAGTAAATCAATAAAGTTTTTTTATAAATTTGACGATTATTTAAATGATCCTAATCCTTGGGATTGATTTGCCTCAAACAATTTGTTGGACTCAAAACTTAGCGATTAAAAAGAGTGGCGGAGTTTCGTGTTCCAGTTCTTCTTGCACGCTCTACGTCCTTAACTCGCGAATTGGTAGTAAATGTAAATTTGAAATCAATTTAACATCTTTTCTGTTGACGTTCATAAGCGTACTTGGTTAACTATATGAATAAAGTTATTTTGAGTTTAAGTTAATACAATCAGAAAAAAATCTGTAGAACTACTAGTTCAAGTTGACCAAAATTATATATGAATATGTCGAGAAATACGCGTAATCACACTTCACAATATACTCGTAAATACATTTGTATGTTTGTTAACTACTTTTTTAACTTAGAACAATAAAATATATTCTGTATTTAGCTTGAATTGTTTCAATCTGAATACAGGATAAATTGTTGCTTAAACTACATAATATAAGTTAAAAAATCGATAATATTACCGAGTGAAACATTTAGGTAAATAGCGCGCTATCAAGTTTATAAATACACGAATGGAAGTGAGTGTGATATATATCGGCCGTGAGCCGTCAATGCCAGCCACACATACAGATAACCTCTCACATTTGATAGACGTCTCTCTTGGTTCATTGTTTTATTCATGTCCCACACTTTGTCTGGGTTGAATAAGGATAAATTTGTATCTTCATATACTTTGACATATTTTTATGTTAAACAATTTTATACTTGTTTTCAAAACACAATATTTACAACATTTTTAACCTGCTTGTTTAATATGAATAATAAATAAAAATGCATAAATATATGAGTTAAGTCTGGAAAAAAGTGCTGAGTGGGCGTTATTATCCAGAAGAAGGAACGGTGCCCCTAAGAGGCACAGCGATTTTATTTGGGGCTAAATTTTCTTTCTTTGATAATTAATTTTGACTTTTGGAGGTTAAATTCTCAAATAAGACTAGTCGCATTCTTTTGTGGAGTACTCTTTTGTCTCTTTCTGTCAAATTGTTTCACGCTATGAGAAAAAGGGACAGACAAGTACTATTGTTAGCTTTTATAAAAAAAATCAATGGTGCTACAACCTCCTTAAGTCAGGGACTCATATTTCCGAATCTGTTTCATGGTATTTTTTTCAATCTAATAAGCAAGTAGGTGAACAGCCGCCTATGCCTGACACACGCCGTCGACTTTTTGGGTCTAAGGCAAGTCGGTTTCCTCACGATATTTTCCTTAACCGCTTGAGCGAATGTTAAATGCGCACATAGAAGTCAAGTACATTGGTTCCCAGCCGGCGATCGAACCTACAACCTCGGGGATGATAGTCGCACGCTAAAGCCACTGCCAACACTGCTCTTAGCTTTTATTTATTTACAAATAAACTTTATGAATACGAGGGTAACATTGTCTGACAGTATTATATGGCAATTTTGTCCAGAATTTGATGATTAAAATGAGTGACGGAAAGTTTCTGGCCAGTTCTTTTCGTCTGTGAGGCGGAAGACAATTTAACTGTTCATTGTACCATGCTTTCATATGTATATTTTGACTTTGAATGAAGGTATGAAAGATTTGACTCATTTCAGGGTCTCTGCCAGTTAGAGAACTAGGTGATCGTCGGCGCATGCCCTGGGTCCGTTGTACTTTCTCAAACTCTGTTCCAAATGGGAGGTAAAAGATGGGCGGAGCTTTCGCCTAAATTAAGAAGACCTTACCGAAGCATTTACAGCATTAAGATACACAGTATCGCTACTGTGAACTCTGCGAACATATAAAGATGTCATAATGGCACGATTCGGACAAAGAGTTATAGAATATAGGGTAGGTACCTAGTTACCGCTATCAGATATATATTCAGCTATTCATTTTCACAGCATAATACATTTTAAAAGATAAAATATATACGATTGCGCAATTTCCAGAAAAATACAATAAAATATGCAAACGCAAAACAAATACAAATCTTTGTCCTGTTCACTCTCACACATTTTTGTATTTTCCTATCCTTCTTTCGTAATTATTATTATTTTACTACATAATTATTGCGGCCAATACCGCATTAATTATTAAATGATCGAAGAATTTTGACACGCGGCTTCCCACGTGTATCTCCCTTCATCGTCTCATTTCAGGCGTGTTCTGGTTATAAAGGCATGTTGGTATTCAGAATCCTGTGTCTAACAAACCTGTGTCGACATCGATCAGTTTAAGATGGATCAAACAGTCGACGTCATGTTGGAAGATGTACGGTTAATTGCTAAAATTAACATTTAAAAATGTGTAAAATAGATTGTTGTTTTTTTTTTATAGAACGGGGCAAACGGGCAGGACGCTCACCTGATGTTAAGTGATACCGCTGCCCATGACACTCAATGTTCTCGCGAGTGCCTTGCTTACCTTTTAAGAATTAATACGCCCTTTTCATCGTTTTTTAGCGCAGAGTTATGCCACCCCCAGAATACGAAGGGCAGCCTGTGCGTCCATCTCCGAATGCTAAATGTTCCGATCACCCAGAGGGGGCTTCTGAACGGCGGAAGCGAGTTCCGAATAACATTTTTGAAATCGGTAATTAGGGTTTCATAGTATGACAAGTAGGCAGTTAAAAACTTACACAGTTTACCAAAAAATTTCGACATATTTAAAACGGGTAATTAACACGAATAATAATATTTCTTATCGGAATTTGCATAATCTGGCAAAAAGTAATGTTTATTTGCGATCTTATCGTCTGTTTTTACGCGAATTTAATTGCTGTTACAAGGACGTCTAATTTCGTATTGGAATATTTATAATTCTTTACACATAGGCTGCAATTACATATAAATTCCTGCGCCATTTTAAATATCAAATACAATGATTACACTCCTGGTTGGAATTTTGCTCCAGTACGCTGTAACTCCTAATTACAATCCTGCCTTTAATGTTGAGTTTTTGCCCCGGATTACATGACATTTGCGCTACAGATGGAGTGATACAAAATCGTCACGTATCTCGAAGTGGCAGAGTAGCGGTAGGTACGCTTGATTAACTTAGCCTAACAGAACAGTGTTGGCCTAGTAAATTCAAATTCATTTAGTTAACACAATGTACACTTATGAACGTCAATAAAGAAATACATACATATTAAATGCTTCTTATTTAATATTTACTGCCAGTTCTCAAACCAACGGCGTAGCCACTTTTTTTAATCGCCAAGTTTTTTGTTTCACAAAATGATTGTAAGGAGCTAGTTAATTAATAATAATAAAAAAACAAAGATTTGTCTTCAATCAGCAGTAAAAAATAAATAAATCAGTGGCGCTACAACCTCTTTGGGTCTTGGCCTCAGATTTCTGAATCTGTGATATGATCATTTTTAAATCTAATAGGCAAGTAGATGATCAGCCTCCTGTGCCTGACACACGCCGACGCCGCGCGACTCACGATGTTTCATTCACCGTTCCAGCGAATGTTAAATGCGCACATAGAAAGAAAGTCCATTGGTGCACAGCCGGAGATCGAACCAACGACCTCAGGTATGACAGTCGCACGCTGAAGCCATTAGGCCAACACTGCTCTATCAGCAGTAGGCATGGTGAAATAGGAGCAGGCACTTATATTCTCTTGGGAACAGTATCTCGTACATTCGGCCTGTATTCCTGGGGTTCGAACCCCGCTCGCAGAAGGCTCCACCCACATGCTTGTTAGCAAAAAAGTGATCCCGAAACACAGAAAAATTAGGCCAGAAACAAGAGTTGTATCATCACTGATTTTCGTATTATAACCTATAAACCTCTAATAGCTATCAAATAAACAGTCAGTCTTGCAAATAACGAACGAATACAAAATACCACCAGTATGCCGCGCAGCACTCCTATGTGGAACCCACTGCCCACTGAAGTATTTCCAAACCGATTCCTTCCAAAAGCGTACCAATTCTTAAAACCCCTCGCGATTCCTCTGCCATTGACAGTGTCCATGGACGGCTGTATCACTTACGATGAGCCACCTGCCCGTTTATCTCCTGTTCTATAAAAAAAATTACCACCACCTACAACAGATTAATTAGACAGAAAGTTTCAAACATATGTCAAAAACCACAATTAAACTTTAATTTTAACTAATAATTTTCAGAACTATAGTTTTTCTGAGCCAGCCTCATAATAAACGATTTTTACGAGCCATTGTGAAGATTTTACGACCCTGACCACGATTGACTTCTGACCATAAAATGTATTCTCTATGTTGCTATTTATGCTTCGTCTAAATTATCGTTAACTCAGGTATATGCGATAATGTGCACATTTTATTACTCTCGTACAACGTCTCATATAACTCGCTTAGAATATTACAAAGGAATTACTGGACAGTTCATTTATTGAGAAAGGCTACAGAGCAGGTTTAGCCTAGTGGCTTCTGTGTGAGACTCTCATCCTCTAAGGTTCGATACCTGGCTGTGCACCAATGGAATTTCTTCCTATAGGTATATGCATTTAACATTCGTTAGAGCGGTGAAGGAAAACAACATGAGGAAGCCGACATACAAAAAAGGCGTCGGCGTGTGTCAGGCACAGGAGGCTGATCACTTACTTGAATATTAGATTGACAAATGATCATCAAACAGATACAGAAATCTGTAAGTTAGACTTACAATATAATATACATATTACAGGATAAAGCATGTACTTATAGGGCGTGGCAGTATTTTACTTCGGGCTACTGCTGGCATGAAGCGCAAATTTGGGCCCACATCGACCGGATTGAGTACACTGGGTTGTAGGTTCCCAGTACCAGTTCCTTCTATTTGATACCATCCAACGCAGCGCCGCTCAAATCGTCGACAACCCAACATTTTCCGAGCGCGAGCGTTTTGATGTTTGGCGTTGCCTAGAATTTGCGCATATCTCTTGGGGTAAGATTAAGATAGAATCTTGACTCCTAAACCTTCGTCAAAATTGTATTGGATTGGAAAGAAAGAAAGTAAGAAAGAAAGAAAGACACAGTTTCTGAATCTTTTTTTATTCTCTGGTCTCTTTCTGAAACTTAAAATAATCAATTAAACGTTCACTAGCGCCGGTTTTGCACGGGATACCGTGACTTGTAAACCTTGTAATAATATACCTAAACATAACTAATGAATCATTCTAGACTTTGGTGAAAATCGCAATAAATTACGAACCATAATTTTTGAGTTAATCGCGAACAGAAAAAACACGAACAGACGCGGCGGAGGAATTGTTTTTTACTATTGACCAGATCCAAAATTGATTTATTTTATTATTTTCTATTTTTACAGTAACTTAATATTAGGTAATACAAAAAAAAACTTAAAACTTTTTTTTCATTCAGCTAGTGAAATATATTCGTCTTAGATGCAATAATATACAGGCTGCGTAAATGCAGCTTCCCTGAGTCAATTTGTACTCGCTCACGACACTGCAAGCAATTGCGACCGCTTACCAATATTTGACAATTAACAACTTTTATCTAAAACTGAATCTCTCTGATTGTTAAGGCAACATTCTTAAGAAACGTTTTTTTCTCCGACTGACTTTGCAAAACCGACTACCACTTAAAAGTGTTTAAGTTTTTAGGTTTAATACGTAGCATATGACATTAACAACAAACGTGGTTTGTTGGTACCTACAATCATTTTCAAAATTGATTTAGTAGAGACTACTAAATTAATAGAGCTTATAAAATATATAATATTAGTATAAAAAAGCGATGTCTAATTAACATCTTCAACATCCTAAGGAAGTCTTCTTCCGCTCACCATTATTCAGAACCTACCTGTCCATGCCTTCCCGAATCTTCACCACTTAGGCGGAGGCTTTTAAATTGATCTCTGAACATAATAGACTAATATCATCGCGCTCTCGTGAGACTTCTGATGTTGTTAAATGTCCTGTTTGAATGGGCTGTTTGATAAAAGTGACTATGACGCAATTATCTTTTATTAAACGTTATTTTATTTTTGCCATCAAGATCTAAGATTATGGTATTCGATCATCAGCCCGTTGCTCCCCAGAAATAACAGCTCATTATCTTACCGGCGCAATCGCCTTAAATTTCTTAGGAGTTGGAGATGACGTCTTTTCCAAGTTATGAACTGTTTTTTAATTGGTGAAGTCACATTCATAGTTATTGAATCAAGCCAAAACTTGGTCAAGATTTTGTTCTAACAAACCCAAATGGTTTTGTGAAATTCTCGCTTGTTAATTCGCGTCAGAAAGCATTTTTGCCCCCAGAGCGCTGACATTAAACCTTAATTTCTGCTGCTATAAAAGAAGCAATGAAGAAGAAGTAATACGACGATTCGCCAATACAATTTTTTCCAGTTGTTAATCATTTGTCAGTCTATAGAGCGACCCGTGCGATAAAGGAAGTTCCTCTTGTACTCAGCTCAAGGAAAGATATTACCGCGCAAACATAAATTTTACCCATTTTTAAGAACACGTTCCGACAAAAAGCAAACAAATGGATACAAAAACAAAAGAAAATTGATTCCTTTTTTAATATAATCTAATATCTGGGCTATGCCTGCCAGTATGTTTTTCTTTCCAAGGAGATTGAATATCTCTCGGAATTAGCAAAGAAACCATGTTTGGAGCGAGCTATAATTATCCCATTACCTACGTCTCATCTTTAAACCTAGAATAACTTCAATGATTTGTTAAACAATGTTTACGACTCAGCGGGAGACTTTATTTCATGTGTCGTTTTAATACGATCTTGTTATTAATTTTCTTATGTCGGCGTTGTTGGATACAGTATTGGAATAATATTAAGCTAAAATATCAGTGATTTATATAGAAATTATGAATGGAACTCAAATGTGTTGGTGAAATAAAATATGTATTTTAAGAACAACATGTTATTTTACTTGAAAACAATCATTTTTATTCTATTTTTATCTATTGTATTTAAAATTTAAATGACAAGCCAAAACCAGCGTCTTTTCACAGACTAACAATCTAAACCAAATCAAATTAAATGAATCATCAGTTAACACATACCTAATAGATAATCAATAATCTAAAGAATAATCTAATCTAAGAGCAATAATTATTTCTTTACATAGATAAGTAATATTTATGCATACAATATGACGTAAATATACTAAAATTCATTAAATTAAATAATTACTCTCTATTTAGAGAGATGGAATGATATGTTTTCTGTTTAATTCATTACAGTTGTCATAAAGAGATGGAATGATATGTTTTCTGTTTAATTCATTACAGTTGTCATAGAACTATCCAAACCAAGCATGCATAATGACCATCACAAATAGACAAAAACAAATAGAAGGTCTAGTCTCCAAGGTCACATTTATGCAAATAGGAACTGATTGATTTTAAGCGCAATCTTGCTCGTAGATTAGAGGATTTCGACTCGAGATCAAACAAGGCCAAAAAACGGTATTATAAAAAATCTGCCAACTGACATCGATTCTAACGTGCTTCGTAAAAAACGAACAATGCGTTGAGAATACGCGTCCCGCTACCCTCTGAATAACACTCACTACGACACGGTTGCATGTCAATTGTTTCTTCTATTTTCAAGCTTAGACAAATACAATACAGTTCAATTCAGTTTTTTCAAATGTTTTGGAACTTTTCCAAAGTAATAAAAATAAAATGAAGTCAGCTAGGAATCCGCCGCGCGACGTTGCCGCACTTACGCGGCGCGAGCGTTGCTTTTCTATGTATATGTGTGTACTTCGGGCACAACTGGCGCCGAATATTTATTGTATACTAACACAATACTGGCGGACACTTAGGGCGAGACGGTCCTAACTCAAGGGACACATTTGTTATGCACTCTAAGCCCTTGATATAGAGTTTTGTTTTTGAATAACGCGTGATTTATATCGTTGTTATAGTGAGATGTTTGTCTATGTGACCGTCCAGGTGGCTATGTATAGGTCGCCCGTTCAATATTACTGAAGAGCGGCGGCGTTAAATTGGATCTTTAATAATGAATTATTTGTAATCATGCTATTTAAAGAGATTCAACTATCTTTTGCATAACGCATGGAGTTGAACGTGTGAGGTTCTTTAGCCAATATTAAGACTGGTGTAAAAATAGCAAGGCATTGGGGTGGCAAACGTGATAAGTCTTAAACAATTTTTATTTCACCGGAAATCGAACCCACCAAAAAGATTGTTGATTGTTGAATAACCTTTAGAAGATTGCATTTTAACAAACAAAAATCTTACTACCTATTTGATTTTAATAGCTTCCATTAAAAAATACAAATTCTCGTAAATTTTAATAAAACTACATTGCCTTTATTTTCAAATAACACTTAGGTATTTTAGTGTCAAAAGCGAGGAGTGTTTAAGAAAAGATATATTAAGAAAATTTACCGTAAAGTACGTGGGTAACACTGAAACTGTTTAGAACTGGCCAGTTAGAAACATTGCTAATGAAAACATTTTGAATTTCAATTTTAGAACTCTTTGGTAACCTAATGTAGTATATTGCATTCATTTGTCATTTGTTTTTCAGGCGTCAGGAAGCTTTGTACCAGATGGATTGCTCATACTTTAACCGACAACCAGAAACACCTTCGCATGGACTGGTGTCGCCAAATATTATAAGTTAAGTTAATATGTTAAGTTAACCTAGTCCAATTTAACCCCAAGAAGACACAAGTTTGCGCGTATTCCGCTAAAACAACACCCTTTCTCGCTTTTTGGAGGGAAAGGCTAAATTAACCTCCAAAAAGCTTGGTGTGCTCAGCAAGGCGAGACGGTACTTCACTCCGGGCCACCGCATGCAACTATATAAAGCGCAAATTCGGCCCCACATGTAGTACTGCTCTCACCTCTGGGCGGGGGCTCCCCAGTACCAGCTCCTTCCACTTGACCGTATTCAACGCAGAGCAGTTCGAATCGTCGATGACCAATCCCTTTCCGAGCGGCTTGATCCTTTGGCGTTGCGTAGAGATGTGGGGTCACTCTGCATCTTCTACCGCATTTACCATGGAGAGTGTTCAGAGGAGTTGTTCGGATTAATACCTGCAGCTGAGTTTCGTCATCGGACGTCGAGCACCACCACTTTGTGGAACCAGCTGCCCACTGAGGTATTTCCGAACCAATTCGACTTAGGGTCCTTCAAGAAAAGAGCGTACCGATTCTTGAAAGGCCGGCAACGCACTCGCGAGCCCTCTGGCATTGAGTGTCCATGGGCGGCGGTATCACTTAACATCAGGTGAGCCTCCTGCCCGTTTGCCCCGTTCTAAAAAAAAAAAAAAAAAGTTCAACGGCGGTGACTCAAATGCTGTATTTGACATCGTCACAGGTGATGAAAGCTGCATATATTGTTACGAACCCGAAACCAAAATACAATCAGCTCAGTGGGTGTTTCCTATCGAGGATCGGCCAACTAAGGTAAAGATAGGAAGAAGTCAATGAAAAAGGATGATTGCGTCATTCTTTGGTCGGAAAGATGGAGGGACAGTTACTGCAGACTGGTATGTCAATCGCTGTTTGCCTGTTGTCTTGGAAAAAAATCGACATCAGCGCCCTCGAAGCAGGATCCTCCTTCACCACAACAATGCTTCAGCGCACTCCGCAAAACGTACTGTTTTATATGTATTTGACTATGGCAGGTGTGAGGTGTCGAGATAATGAGTCATCCGCCGTACAGTCCTGACCTGACACCCTGCGACATTCATTTATTCCCAAGAAGTAAAGATAAAATTCGAGGTATCGCTTTACGAGCCCTGAAGATGCGGTGAAAGCATACGAAAATGCCATAGAAAAGACTGCTTTTCTCAGCGGTTCAATCAATCCATTCCACGATGTGATAGAGAGGAACGGAGATTACTTCGAAAACAATAAAAGTATCGGCCACTCTCTACATTAAGCCGTTTTTCATTTTCTAAACATTTTCAGTGTTACCTAGGTATGTATTTATGTCAACATTTTTAGCTTTCATCACGATGTATATAAAGGGTATTTCAACAAGAAGTTTGTTTTTCAATTGTGGCAACACCGAGAACGTGATAGTTTTGACATATAGTTTTTGGCGGTATTCGTAGCAGGTGCTTTGGCAATTATTACAATGAATTCAATTTCGCTCGAAAATCGCATTAAAATAATTCAAATCCACTATAAAAATGGTGGTTCTGTTAAAGTTACATTTCGTAAAATTCGTGATATATTCGGCCAGCATAATCGTCCTTCTGAGACCGCTGTTAAGAATTTGGTCGCGAAATTTGAGTCGACAGGCTCGGTACAAAATGTGCCAACATCAACACGTGTTCGACCGGGTCGTTCAACAGAAAACATCGCCGCCGTGAGCCACAGTGTTGAAGAAGATCAAAATTTGTCAATTTCACGACGTTCTCAACAATTGGGGTTATCCAAAAGCACAACATGGCGAATTTTGCGAAAGGATTTGGCTTTGAAGCCTTACAAGATTCAACTGGTGCAGGAATTAAAGCTGATCGACCATTCAAATCGCCGCAGATTCGCTCAGTTCATTCAGGAACAACCTGCTGGTTTTTCTGAAAAAATCATTTTTTCAGACGAAGCCCATTTTCATTTGTCAGGGTACGTCAACAAGCAAAATTGTCGCATTTGGGCTTCTGAAAATCCTAAAGCAATTATTGAGAAGACTTTGCATACTCAACGTGTTACTGTGTGGTGCACTATGTGGTCTGGAGGCGTGATTGGGCCGTTTTTTTTCGAAGATGAGGCTGGAAATGCGGTAACAGTCAATGGATCACGGTATCGCGAGATGTTAACCACTAAATTTTGGCCTATTATTGATGACATGGATATCACTGAAATGTGGTTTCAACAGGACGGTGCCACATGTCACACAGCCAATGAAACGATCAATTTATTGCAAACCAAATTTCCCGAGCGCATAATTTCGCGAAATTCAGCTGTTAAGTGGCCAGCCAGATCGTGTGATTTAACACCACTGGATTATTTTTTGTGGGGCTATGTTAAAGACAGAGTCTATACGGAGCCAATCGAATCGATTGCAGCCTTAAAACTCAAAATCCGTGATGTCATTAACGAAATAGACCCTCCATTTTGCCAAAAAGTGATTAAAAATTTTGATGAAAGAATCAACATCTGTCAGCGTGGTCGTGGTGGACATTTGCCAGATATCATTTTTCATTCATAATTGCCAAACTTTTCTCTTTGTAATACAATAAAATTTTTATTCATTTTCCTCTAAATTCTTTGTTTTATTTTGTTTTAGAAAACAAAGTTCTTGTTGAAAAACCCTTTAGATAGAAAACAAGCAATTCATAGAAGCATCTTATCTACTACCTATATAATTGAAATTTTAATTAAAGTCTAACAACCTATGTAATTGGAGGTTCTATAACCAGATACAGATCTATGAATTAGCGCGTAATTCTAAATTCCAGTATAATTATTAATGATTTAATAATGAAATATCAATATATTTTATTCGAAAGCCGAGTTTAAATCTAATTTCAGATTCAGTCATTTGTTTTAGAGAGTATTTTGTTTTTGTTAAATTGTGGTAGTTGGCGCCATGGATAAACATAAAATTCGTAAAATTTTCAAATACCTACCGACGTGGAAATACCGCTGTGCAAACAAACGAAACATTAACGTGTACGATCCGTACGTGTCCGTTAATGGTTCAATCGTTTGAAATCTGGAAATGTTGAGTTGAAGAACGAGCCTCGCGGTCGGCCGATAACCATTGTGGACAACGACGAATTGAAGGCAATAGTGGAAGCAGATCCAACTCAATCTACGGGTGAGCTTGCTGCTGATCTTGGCATTAGTTTTCAAACAACATTGAAGCACTTGCGAGGAAAGAAAACCTTGGTAAGAGATGGTTGGGAAATGCTGGAGGAGGCCTTTACCCGTGAAGGGGTTCTGAATTCTGATCAATGGTACTGAAATAAGGTAGGATAAAAAGAATTCTTTTTTACAAAAAATCTAAGCTGTATATTCCACTTTTATAATCATTAATAAAACCTTGTAAAATATGTTGTAAGTAAGTATTCCACTTTATTTCTTATTTTAATGCAAATATGTCATAGTGGTCACATACTCATGATCCCAGAACCACTTTCTCTCCACTGAAACGCACCCGAAATAACATTTTGTTTGTTAATAAAGCCCATTCTTAGAAGTATTTTCAATCTGCGTATATTTTTTATACAAATGCCCAAAATACCAATGTTAGTAATCTAAGAGGAAAAAGCTATCATTTTTTCAATTAAATTGCAAATGATTATTCCGGGTATTTCTCGGTTTATCTAGAGGCGATATCTTCCTCGAAAACAATCGTGTCTGACAATTTTAATATTGTTTACTTCAATTTATAAAAGACGTTTTTAGAGACAGAGACGGCCGAATCCAACCGTTTTTCCGTAATGGACGTTGGTCAAAATTTACGACAAGAGACGGACTGGTTGAAAGAAGAGTTCTTAAAAGGCCTCACATCTGGGGAACTGCTTGAACAAAAGTAATCTTACTATTCAAATTTAGCTTAACTTATGAAGAAGAATTTATAACAAAAAAAACCTTTAGCGGTTCTGCCAATCGCTGTTGCGGATCATGCCTATGTTTTAATACCTAATAATTTAACTTATTTAAATTACAGATATGTGCCTTAAAATTTATTCCCTATTTTCAGTAATTTTCTTTAGACTGGGAAGTGCCGCACGCGTTTTTAAAAGCGCGTTTTACTTGAAAAATATTGTATACTATCTTTCGGTGTCTGTTTAATTTAATTGTACTTATACTTCGTTATATTTCTGTGTTACATATATTTATAATTGATAGATAAACTTTGAAATCTAAACATACGCAGAAATTAATATATATACATATGTCGATAAATGAAATTTTTGATACAAATAATGCTTTAATGATTGAACGAGTCCCAGTATCCTACTTACCGAAACTTGAGGAACGGATGATATCACTCACAGAATCACAAAAGCCAGAACAACGTAAGTCACAACACGCGAAGCTCAAAATCTTCAGAAGACCGTGTTGCTGCATGGTTGCGAAACGTGGATATTTACTAATAGCACCACGCAACAACTCCAGGTTTCGTCATATCGTCAAATCGTCGGCACATTCTGGCCCGAGTCTCTCTGGCAGGAATTATCACCTATGGGAGGTTTGCAATGAGGTGTCAATTGATAGGAATAAATCACAAGGAATAAATGTGTGGCCATACGCTAAAGGGGGATCCAAGTCACGCTGTCCAGCACCTCTCAAGAGCAAGCTCAAGAAAAGACCTGGCAACGAAGCATCATTGCAGAGCTTTGTTAAGGAAGCCTTATATGACAAGGAGTGAAGTTAAAAGTACGAAACCGATCAGGCTGTTGGTCTACATTGGATGGTCTCTGCCCGACTCTGGGGGATAGAGGACCGTAAGTCATGTAAGTCAATACTCCATTTACGTCAGTACTCCATCCACTAACTGCTTAGTTGATTTATTATTCTGGTTTTAGGAAAGAGAAAATGTAAATGTAAACGATAGTTCAATAACAAAGCATTTTACAATTAACAAGAGTTCATTGGTTACATATTTAATTTTATATTACGTAAAGGATGACTGAAAAACCATTGGAGATAAATGTATTTTCCAAACAGACGCGAAGTACGGCAACGTCGCACTGTACAGGTTAAGGCCGCCGCCGCTAGAAAGCGCATTTCTAATCTGAACCAAGTATGAGGCGCAGTCATTGACTCCTAACTGGTCGCCGTTGGGGTTTCATTACTTTCAATAGTCGCCGTTTTAAGCATTTTTAAATATTTAATCATTATATGCGTTATTAAATACATCTTACGTATGAAAAATTAAATAATATTACCACAAAATACTTAGATATCATCAAATAATCTACGGCTTTAGAGATGTTATTTTAACTAATACCTAGGAAAGAATTACGTTTTATGAAGTCTTGAAAATTATTTACTAATTTACAGTTTGCTATTTATTTGGTAACTAATTTTTAAATTGTTTATTTTAAATAAATACTAAATAACATCATCTTTAATGGCCAATCCGTGGAAAATTATATTAATTAAATTTACAAATATGTATGTATTATCGTTTCTAAACGTTAATAACTGCGTTCACAAGCACGTTTCAGACCACGCCCTGCCCTGAGCAGTCAAGCTTAAAACGCTTACATTTTTGCGTTTAACTTCGTTATTTCATTGAGTCAAATTTACCACCAAAACGTTTCAAAAACCTCATTAACAATGGAATCGATTAAGAAGAATAATAGTAATGCAATATTCTCCTGAATGGAGAACAGAAGACAATATCGTCTTTGCTGTACGCGAATACTCCACATTTAAATATAAACGCGAATGAATAACACTATTTACATAATCAGCCAGTCTTACCCTCACCACGGTGAAAAGCACTCAAACATCGAGTTATGTAAATCAAGACGTTGATCCCTTGGAGTATGGGACGGCTATGGGAGTCTACTTGTGTGGACACGTTTGCCGCGTCTCACCTCCCTCGGACAAGCAAAAAAGCTGGTGCGGCCGCAGAGCAGGCAGAAAATAATAAACGTCTTTCCTCCAACTCCGATTTGGTTATTGGAGAAGAGACTCTTGAGCCGTGGGGTTCAAGTGCACAGGCGCTAATTAAAAATTTATTTGCCGCCTGGTAGATAGTACCGGTACACTGCCACTGGGACCAAACTCTTTAAATTTGTGTTAAGTTTTATTATATTATGTAGGTTAAGAAAATTATAAATACTATATATTTGTGTGTTGCAATTACAAATTTAGTTAATGTTTAGTTTAAAAGCAAGGCAAACAGACAATAAAATCCGTTATAACATACATTTTATCTAACAATGACTTTATTCTATATAGTTGACTCCTGTCCATAGATTACAAAGCCGCCTGCGCTTATTTAAGATTGAAATGGGCTAATCAGTATCTAGTAGGTATGGTCTTTTCACATATGTTAATGTTAAAGTATTCAATGAAAGAGCGCTTCACGGCCAATCTCTTTCCGAGCAGCTTCATGTTGGCCTTGCGTGGAGTCTTGGAGGTGTGGGACTCTGCATCTTCTACGGAGAGTGTTCAGAGGAGTTGTTCGGACTAATACCGGAGCGTTTTTAAGGTAGTCTTTACCGAGCACCACCACTTTGTGGAACCAGCTGCCCACTGAAGTATTTCCGAAACAATTCGACTTAGGGTTCTTCAGAAAAATACTGTTCCAGTTCTTAAAAAGACGCCAGCGCACTCGCAAGCCACCTGGCATTGAGTGTGTCCATGAGCGGAGGTATGAGATGGTGAGCCTCCCGTTTGTCTCCTGTTTATAAAAAAAAGTACCTACACATGGAGCAAACTTTTTAAATTTATTTTTGTGTTAGGTTAGTTATATATATTATTTTTTAATTATAATTACAATATAGGTAAATAATCTAAAAGCTTTAAAATGTAATAAAATAAAAGATGTATGACATTATATACTTCAGTACCTATGTTTTTGTATATTCCATTGCAAGACGCAAAGGGCACATAACATAGGAATCGATCCGATAAAACAATTAATATACTCACACACACTCGTGGCCCATTGTGTATTTATTAACACTTGAATTTAAATAAAATGGAGGGTATCTGAAAGAGCAATCTCTACCAGGCAATCAATGTAAGAAAAAAAATCGATAAGGGGAGCGCAAGAAGTGCAAAACTATCTACATAAGACACATATTTAATCAGTCAAAGGGACAATAATAAAAAAGGACACATGAATCACGATAATTCCAGATCAGTTAGAACAGAAGTTATGACACGATGTGGATAATGCTTGTACAGTGGAGATTTAATAGATAGAGAAGGAGCCAAGCGGATAGGGACGGGAAGTGAACTCCATAGCCTCACTGCAAGAGACCTTCAGAGATTCGGCAAGAAAGAAGTTATGTGATAGAAGATCAAAGAACCTATCAATCAGTTACAAATCAAGAAACACCCGTATTCATAATTTATTTTAATTAACATATACCTTTTATAGATAGAATATCTTCAACACGCAATCATTCATTACAATTGCTAATAGGCATTTCATTGTTTTCAGGTTTCTATTACTATTATCGCTGTTTCGTTTGTTTTATTTTTACTCTCAATCGTTACAAGGAGGACAATCACTTATAAACATATGTTATAGAAAGAATGTACACGTGTGAAAATGACAGAAGAACTTGAGAAGTACCTATCTCGCCATATCGCAGCACTCCTCACAAGGGGACACTTTGTATCGAAGAAGTATGGGTCCGCCAAGCATCAAACTCAAACTCATTTACAATTACTACCAGTTCGCAAGTCAAGTGCGTACAGCGGGTAAGAAGAACTGGCAAGAAATTCTCTCCAACTCTTTTTATTCGCCAAGTTTTGAGTCATACAATTTGTTTGAACTGGAGCAAATCAATCCCAAGGGTCATTTAAGTATTCGTCTAATTTATAAAAAGCTTTATTGATTAATTTACGCTTAACGAGGGCTTTGAATTTATTTAGTGATAATTCTCTAATTTCCCTTGCGAGTTTGTTGTAAAAACTAATATAATGTCCATATAAATAGTGGTTTATCTGCTAATATATACTGTAAATACATAATTATGTAGGAATAAATAAAATAATTATAATATCAAATAATTAACACCAATATGTCTAAAACGACTCGGCGATAGGTGTCCATGGAGTTGCTGAAAATGTCCACTGAATCATTTTTCATCACAGTTTTTTTGTAAATCCGACAATTTGTTAACAGGACCAGTAAACGACGAGCACAAACATGAGACAGGCGTTTAAAAGGAATATTTGTTTCTAGTCAACTGTGTTAGATAAGTTCAACGGTGGTGACTCAAATGCTGTATTTGACATCGTCACCGGTGATGAAAGCTGGATATATTGCTACGAACCCGAAACCAAAAGACAATCAGCTCAGTGGGTGTTTCCTATCGAGGATCGGCCAACTAAGGTAAAGATAGGAAGAAGTCAATGAAAAAGGATGATTGCGTCATTCTTTGGTCGGAAAGATGGAGGGACAGTTACTGCAGACTGGTATGTCAATCGCTGTTTGCCTGTTGTCTTGGAAAAAAATCGACAGCAGCGTTCTCGAAGCAAGATCCTCCTTCACCACGACAATGCTTCAGCGCACCTCGCGCCTGAAAATGCCATAGAAGAGACCCCTAAGGAAGAATGGTACCACTGCTTTTCTCAGTAGTTCTATCGAATGCGACGATGTGTAGAGAAGAACGGAGATTACTTCGAAAAATAATAAAAGTATTGGCAACTTTCTACATTAAGCCGTTTTTCATTTTCTAAACATTTTCAGTGTTACCTAGGTATCAATTGATTTTTGAAAACAATTTTTTAATTCAAAATTCACGTTTAGGTTACTACGTATATGTTTAAAATAGATTTAAGCAAAAACTATTATTTTTAAGGTTTTTTGCAGATTTACGTCAAGTACACGTGATTCTTGAATTTAATGAGAAAAATATGTATATGTATTTAACCTTCAGTATGAGGTTTTGATGATTTTGTACGATATAAATATATAATATTATGTAATACGTTAAATATAAGTTGTATCGTTAATTTAATGCACTTCTAATTACTAAAAAAAATTGTGGCTGAAGCCACTATTTTTCACTGAGGTCGTATGTTTCATCTCCGGCTGTGCACCAATGGACTTTCTTCCATTGTGCGCATTTAAGATTCACTCGAATTAGACACTTATGTTTAGAAACACACCGTTGACTTATCAACGGCATGTGTCAGGCACAGGAGGCTGATCACCTACTTGTCTATTAGATTGACAAATGATTATAAAACAGATACAGAAATCTGAGACCTAAAAAAAGGTTGTAGCGCTGTTTTTCTATAATTAAGGTTACGTATACAAGCAGTTGAAAAGTAACTCCGTGATACAAATTGTAATATAGTTCCAAACAATTTAACGTGAGAACTACTAATTATATAACTGTGAAACGTTATATATATGATAATCGTACAAATAAACCTTGACTACAAGGCAACGCACGCGCAGTTAGTTTAATTACGCCAAGCGCATTTGTTTTTGTTATTGTATTTTTTGTCGCTGACTGCTGTAATAGAATATTTTTGACAAGCTATTTGTCAAGTTCACTCGTTTGGAATTAATTATTATTACGAATTTGTTTTTGTCTAATACTAGGTACGGTTCCTGGGTCATCAAGTGCTTTAAATAATAGAGGATTTTATTTTTACTTCATATTCACCACTCGCGTACAACAATAGAATATAAGCGAAATAATGGTAATTGCTATGTAACGAATGACTGCAATCTAACAGTTGAAGAGAGTGCCTACGTCTGGCTATACTCTCGGGGCGTAATTCGGACGATTTAGGAAATCGCCACGGTTATAAAACTAAGATAGCCTGAGTGAGCAAAATGTACAGCCTTGGCTCGTATACTACTTATATGTCTTCTTCTTTTGGTGCCACTATATTTCTAAAGATCGGCTGTTAACAAGTTGAATTGCCGGGTATCTTGCGCTAGTCTTAAAAGTTCATCAGCGGATGTGATGCCGGTCCACTACCGTACGTTCAGCTTCTTCCTTCTACCAGCGCGTCACTTGCCTTCAATTTGGAAAAAAATATCTTGTACTATCCATTAATCTTCTTTTTTTAAATCAAAGTAGTATACCACAAATAGTTTTTCTCCGCCGAAGAGTTCTTCTCAACTCTGCGATGACTGCCTTTTATCGTCGTCCCTTTCTTAATTTACCTCCCGTAGGTTTAAGATTGAGATTTTGAGGTAAGAACTAGTGCCTATTACTATTACATCACTATAGTACGGCACTAGGTTTATCGACATTTATTTTTAATCATCTATACACTTATAACAAAGCCGTACATTAATAATTAGTCGAAATTCCCCCATTGTACCTGAGAAAGTCCATTCACTCACGTACTCACATGTACCGCTCAGAAATGACGGCATAGTGCTCAGAGCTATTTTCAGATATAGTAACAGCCTACTAAGCGTAATTCACGTTGGGTCATTTCACAGGTATTTTTTGTTCATGGGCTTGTCGTCTATATTATATATGTGAAAATTTAGAACACTTTTGGCGCACGTGAGTCAGACTTAGCAAACGAATGGATAGATTGCGTCGTGATTGTAGAACAATGTCGGATTTGAAAAAAATCAAAATCCACTTTTTATCATATTTGGATACTATATTGACTAAACATTACGCCTATGTTAAAAAAATCCATATGTTTTCAATTTCAATTTGATAGAAACTAGTGATTTTTCTAGAAATTTCTTTAATGTTATTATATTTATTTTGTTTCAAAAAAACCCTTTTCTTGCTTGTATGCCATTTTTCATAATAACAAAATATTAGTTAAAATAGTTATAACAAAAACTAACATGATTAAATTATGTTAAAATGGATGCCCTGTGCCCTATTTGTCAGATCCGTCACTATGACTATGACTTTGGTTATACTAAAATTCGGTTTCTATTAAAAGTCCCAGCAACAAATCAACGTTCCATCAATCTAAGACAATACTTATGCCATATAACTTAAAACTCACTTAAACTAAAACTAAACTAAACTAAAATACTAAAATAATATAATAATTTAAATAATAATAGTCTAATTGCACTCTTTATTTATAACAAAAGCCTTTTATTTTATGTTACATTACCGGTTTTAGAATACATGCTTCAGAAGTATATACGCAGTCACTACTAACATCGCGACAGAAAGTATATTAAAATGCTTGGTTAAAATAAATAATAAATGACCTAATTATAAAAAACCGCATAATCAGACACGTAAAAATAGGCATGCAAATGGCACTTTAATTATAATAATAAGAACAGATAATTTATCTACAAATAATAATAATTGTTGTCAAAACTTATGGTCTAAATACTCTCCCATATTATAGAAGTAAGATTTGGTGTAAAAAAAATATCTAAATATAAATAAATTTATACTAAATTTTTGGCTAATCTAATTAGTTCAAATCATATGATTATTATATATGAAAAGTATCTCTGTAGTATTGACATCGAACTATAATTCAATCTTGTAGTAGCTAGGTTAATAAGGAAAAATTACGCTTTTCCCAATTTGAAAATTTACCAAAAATACATAACTACATTTGATGTCGTAAGTACCTACCTACGCGTCCCTCATGCTGAACGAACTAAGTAGAATTAAAAAAGATCTACCTATTGGAAAAATATTTAGTAAAATTTTTCACAAACTGCATATTTTTATTTAATTTTTGCTCTCAAACATCACACATTTCACAAGGAGGACAATCAGAACTTATTGAATCCATGAAAATGACATGAGAACTGTAGACAGCGCTAGCTAAACCCATACACCTTCTTCACAATCGACTAGCCAGCAATAACGCACACACTCTTTGTATTGATGAAGTCGCATGGGTCCACAAAGCATCCGCGAATATACAATGTAAATACAGAAATATGCAGGAATAAAGAAAATAATTATAACAGCTAATAAATAACCCTGCTTCTAAAAGGACATGGTGAAGAAAAGTTGCTGAAAATCATTTTTCAGCGAGTCATTTTTCATTTTTATTGTAAATACGACACACTATTATTAGGGCTCTAGAAATAATGTTTAAATGGTGGTGCCTTCTTATAAACTTAAAATTACTTCCGCAATGAGAATTTAGCGATATAAATATTATATTTAATAATAAATCTTTGTATATAAAATAAAATCACTAATAAAATGGTTTTGCGTTTTGCCGCATAAAATATTTACCAGAATTTATCTCCCGAATTTTGTGGGATTCTGCAAATTTCCCGCCATAAATCGTGTCGGCAGCTGCGCGCGCCGGAAGCTGATAAGATACGTTATCTGAGCTGATAGCTCTGACACGCGTCACCTGGATATGTACCAGATTATGTACGACCGTGAACCCTTAATATATGTATCAATTTAAGTAAATTATTTATTTAAAAAAATTGTGGCGCTACAATCCCTTTTAGTCTGAACCTCATATCTCTGTATCTGTTTCATGATCATTTGTCAATCTAATAGGCAAGACATCATCAGCCTCCTGTGTCACACGCCGTCAACTTTTTGGGTCTAAGACATGTCGGTTTCCTCACGATGTTTTCCTTCACCGTTCGAGCGAATGTTCATTGCGCACATAGGAAGAAAGTCCATTGATACGCACCCGGTATCAAACCAACGACCTCAGGTATAGGTAGACGAACAAAGAGGGTTAAAAAACTTTAAGAAGCGTAATTAAACTGATTTGTTTTACGAATCAGCAATCAAAAGCAAGACGATTTTGCATTTTGTTTAAACACGTAGAAATACTAGTAGTTAATAATTATAAATGTAATATATCATTCAGAACAACAACTAAGGTAGCAGGTGTTACAATGAAAATAAATAAACTTAAGTTGAAATAGGCCCCATGGGCCACAAGGAACAGAAAAGTGGAAGAAGAAGCAAGAAAGTACTAAACTGGTGCTCAAGGTACATTAAATGAAAAAGACAATTTAGAAAGTGTCAAAATTCAAAATTATTTATTCATATAGGTACGTAACACAACATGCACTTATGAACGTCAAAAAAGAAATACATTAAATGCGACTAATGTTAGTAATACATCTACTGCCAGTTCTCAAATTAATGGCCTAGAACGGAAGAGAAGAACAGGCAATAAACTCTCCGCCACTCTTGATCGCCAAGTTTTTTGTTTTACACAACGTTTGTAAGGAGCAGCAACCATTACACATGTTTCACATGACATTTCAAGTAACTCATCATAATAAAATTAATTAAAAACAAATATTTAATAACTGATACATGACAGAATGGCGGGATTTGGAGGATGCCTATGCCAAACAAAGGGCACACAGATACCCAAAAACAATGTGTTTAAGTGTAAAAAAAACTGAAATAAATTGCGAATTGTAATACATAAAGCTTAATATGAATAAAAACATTTACAAGTCAAGCAAAAAAGAAGTTTTGACTTTTCAATTTAATATTATTTAAAGGTATAAACTAATATATATGTATTATTGCATTAGCGAAAAATGATTGATTAAAACGTCAGATTGCATTCATCACATTCTGACGCTGTCTCGTGATTGGTAGATATTTTTTTTATTCAAATCAGTTTCGTTCATAAACCTCATAAAAGATAGCTATAAAATTTTATTGAAGGCGCCTGTTTATTGTTCCTCGCTCCCTCTGCTGTACCCCAAGAGCCAACGACAGTTTAAGAACGGAATATAAAAAAAAAGTTAATTTATGACTGGTATCATTATGTCATAACAAATAAATTCGCATATTTCTGTTTCTCTTTAAGCTATCACAGTGTATAGTATCCAATTATTAATTATTTACTTCAACAATCAATCGCTCAGCGAACAATTATCGCAATACAACGAGGAAATGCTGCCAGCGTTAAAGGTGCAATGCCACAGGGATCAATTTTTTTAATTTTTATTATTACTATGTAGGTTAAGAATATGGTAAATACTGTATATTTGTGTGTTGGAAATAAATATTGTTTACCTTGATAAACATACTATATTTTTACATATCGCCGCTGTAGAATGATAACCTCGTATGTCCAGAGAACCAAACATTACAGGAAACGAAAAATGTTTCATTTCGTCAATGTTCGTTAAAATATTATTACTTATGTGTTTTTGTCCATAGATTTAGATGGTATAAAGGACTTAATAACATTAATAGGTCCTTACTTTATAATTATACGAGTTAAATGACATAAGAGTCTAAGAAAAAACAATGTTTTTTAGAATGATAACCTCGTATGTCAACATAGAGGTTATCATTCTACAATGACGATATATATCTTTTAATCAGAACTTACAACTATTAAACATTAATCAATTCTGATATATAGATAGAACCTGAGCTTCGATCGAGAAGTTACTTTTTTTTAGATTTACATATATACATTTTTACGATACATAACCTAAATATGACCAATTGATAAATACATTTATTTTTGTACTAAAAATTTTAATATCATAATAACGAAAATCTATGAAATGTGATAGTTAAATCACACTCTATGTGGTCTATACATTAATTTTATATAACTATACGTTATAATATAACTAGTCGTATTGTATTACGAGCCTAGCGACCAAACTGTCTGTGAAGCAATAAAGTCAACAGCTCTCCAACTTGCGCAGTCATTGTGTAACGCCACGGCAGCTACCGGTCGCCATTGTTTGAAAATTCTTTTGTCTTTTTGTTTACATTTTTTGTCTTTTGTTTTTATCCGTATCTATATTTGATGGCTGCGTTTTTATCCATTGTGAAAATTTTGGCTATTCGAATAGTTAAATTTTGGGATTTTAAAGCGAAAGTTTTTAAGAATACACGTTTTATACTTTTTTTATGTCGATGCCCGGGCAACAGTGACCCTTGAAGAATTATATACTTATACCATCCTCATCAATAATTTTAAATACTTGTGAAAACCGTAATAAATTCCGTGTATTAATTCATGAGTTAATCGCGAACAAACAGGCATACCTATAGACACAGCGGAGAACCTGTTGAATAAATATAAAAGTTGGCCATATGCTGACTTTTTGTAGGCATCGTAGCTCTGCAAGTTTTTTCTATAGCCGATCTCTCATTAAAGCTCCAACTTACTATAGAAATCTAACTACCATGAAAAACTCTTTTAATTTTTCGGCTTAATGTATAGGCAATCACAAATAACGTGGCATTGGTAAATATACAAAACTAGCAGGCTCGGCCAAGCGTTGCTGTGGCTAATAGTAGTAAACTATTCAGGGGGTGTTTGTAAAAATTCGACAGGGACAAATATATATTTCATCTTGCGGTCAAAATTGTAGGTTTTCCCCATCAAAACATAACGGCAGGCTTTTATCGACCTACCACGCACTGACGCTGCTTTGCATCCGCTGAGTGCGGCAGTGGGCCTATTTCAGCCCGCCGCGCCCTCCCAACAGGCAGCTGGCGACCCGATACCGCACAGAGCGCGCGCCCGACCAGTTAGTGTTGTGCTATCTAACTGATCTAACATAGCGTTCGATATTATCAACGATGGCAAGCAATACAAGAAAAATACAAATTTTGGAAAATAGAGTAATTCGCCTTGCAGTTATTGACAGTGATAGTGACAGCAGTGAAGAAATATTTTCCACTAAGAAAAATAAAAAGTATTTCTGTTTCCAAGACAGGCATACATAAGTAAATAAATACATTTTTCAGTTCCTTTACGATAATTCTGTTTTATTTTCGATATTTCTCTGTCCCATCACTACTAAAAATATATTCTAGTGCGGTTCAGGTCGATATCGGCCTGCCGCTTTTCCTGCGGCTTTCTCATTTCCTGTTTGCCAGATCCCGGGGCGAATCAAACCTAAGGAAGTTGGGTTCAAGGTCATTCTAACAATATAAAAAAAAATGTGTACATGATGTTTCCACAAAGTTATAGCAATTTAATCTATCCTAGTGTTGTTGGGTCGCCGGTTTGGCCCGCCGCCGCACCTGATGAAAAATTATTATTTTACTTGCCGCAGTGAACGTGTTAAATTGTAGCTTATGAGAAGCGTTGGTACTTTCAACACAGCGCCATCTGTCAGAATTGTGACTGTCAAATAATCAACAAATAATTTGCAATAAAATAATATTGTGGGTATAAATTGAGAAGTAAGCTATCCTACCTTTTAAGTTAGATCAAACTGCACACGGTGTGCATATTTTATTTAAATCGGTTATGTAGTTCAGGAGCCCATAGCGTAATTTATATCGGGTGTTTTTTTTAGAGGTATAGAACTATAAATTGCAATAAAACAACGATGGATTATTGAACTGACATGATTTTTTTTTTATTTGAAAGATAATCTTGTGGCAATACATTTTAAATATGATTTCTGGCATATGACTGCCACGGCTGGCTCGGATATAGTCCAATCTGGACGTCCAATTTTCGATGACTTTTTTCAACATTTGTGGCCGTATATCGGCAATAACACGGCGAATGTTGTCTTCCAAATGGTCAAGCGTTTGCGGCTTATCCACATAGACCAATGACTTTACATAGCCCCACAGAAAATAATCTAGTGGTGTTAAATCACAAGATCTTGGAGGCCAATTCACAGGTCAAAAACGTGAAATTAGGCGGTGTCTTTCAGTAAATCGATTGTGGCACGAGCTGTGTGGCATGTTGCGCCGTCTTGTTAAAACCACAGCTCTTGGACATCATGATTGTTCAATTCAGGAATGAAAAAGTTAGTAATCATGTCTCTATACCTATCACCATTGACTTCTCATTCTGGCCATTATCGTTTTTGAAGAAGTATGGACCAATGCTGCCACCAGCCCATTAACCGCACCAAACAGTCAGTTTTTCTGGATGCAACGGTGTTTTGACATACACTTGAGGATTAGCTTCACTCCAAATGCGGCAGTTTTGTTTGTTGATGTAGCCATTTAACCAGAAGTGTGCTTCATCGTTAAACAAAATTCGCTTATGAAAATCGGGAACAACGGACGGGAAAATTGGACGTCCAGATTGGACTATATCCGAGCCAGCCGTGGCAGTCATATGCCAGAAATCATATTTAAAATGTATTGCCACAAGATTATCTTTCAAATTAAAAAAAAAATCATGTCAGTCCAATAATCCATCGTTGTTTTATTGCAATTTAAAGTTCTATACCTCTAAAAAAAACACACGATATATATTAGGATGTATACCACCCCAAAATCTTTATTTCTGTATAATATAAGTATAGACTACTATATTTTAAAAAATTGAACGTTTTTATAATAAAATCATGTTATTGAAAATGCTCTTTTTTACACAACACTAAATTTTTTTAGGCAAGGCAAGGCAAAAGGTGAAAACAGCGCACTATAAAACAATTTCCTCTATACGTAAATGGTAAAAGGCCTATTGTAACAAAAGTGGTGATTCATTGGCCAATTGGTAGCGGGTCAAGTCGGGTCAGCTCCTGTTAACTCCGCGTCATGCTGCACGCCTAATGTTAGTTTAATGCTCGAACGCCGTGACGGTATTTGTTGATTGGTTCAATTTTAACGGACCACCTAGGGTTTTTGGTTTTCCATTCTTTCAAAGAAGCCAAAGTCATTTACATAATATTGTAATAAAATTAATACAAAAATGTGCCTTTAAAAAAAATATATAATAAAAGCCTTAATTAATAGACATAGACATAACAACACGAAACATGCAACTAAACAATAATCAAAAAAGTATATAAAAAGAATGAAAACTAACAATTTTTTTCTTTTTAAAGAACAAGGTCAAGTGTGTAATGCGTGCTGTGGCTGTAATTGGGCCTGGCTCAGCATTATGTTGAGGAGCAGACTGTTCTACAGCGCTGGTCATTCTGCCAGAGACCACAGCAGCTAGTTATTAGACATATACATACCTATTTCATTTATTACCATTACCTAAGAAAGCTGTAAGCAGCTCTTCTCTGATTAAATTGTATTTTCAATCATTGATATTCCAAGCATGTAATTTTTATATTTTTTTTATAGAACGATGTTAATGATACCGCCCATGGACAGTCTCAATGCCAGAGGACTCACGAGTGCGTTGCCGGCTTTTAATTAAGACACAATAGTTACCTAAGCCGTAGCTTAACAGGTAATCCTAGTTCGGTGGTCATTTACGCAATATCAACTCGTTACTAGAGATTAAGGGATCAAATAGTGGCTTAGTTAATGCCGGCATGTCTGTGGGTTTAAGTTTTGGCGCTAATTGTGTATTCAGAACATTCTCTATTGTTCATTGAGAATCAGTTTACGACGTGACTTGCTAGTCAACTTTTTTTTACCAAGCATTTTATATTGATAACCGATAACGGTTTCTGCCACAAAATATTTATGTATCTTCAGTGGCCAAGAATGGAATATGAAGCCACCTGGGAAAATAAAGAGAGGTCACCCTCTTGCACGGTGGGCTGACGAACTTGGAGAAGATTGGTAGAAAAATGCTCAAGATAGAGAGAGATGGAGTCAGTTGGAGGATGCTTATAAGAGGTTCTTGAAAAAAATAGATTAGTAATTATATAATTATTTATATTTATATATATATATATATATATAATTGTAAATACTGTATACTTGATTGTAAATATAAATATATGTTTGATAAAAATATTAAATATTGTATCAAACATAAAATAAACACATTGGATTTCTACATAAAATTGCATGTGTCATATGTAAAAAGGCCGGCAACGCACTCGCGAGCCCTCTGGAATTGCGGCGGTGGTATCACTTAACATCAGGTGAACCTCCTGCCGTTTGCCCCCTAGTATATAAAAAACTTGAGTATTTTTTGTATTTTTCTTTGAGTAGGTATTTTTTTATAAAAAAATAATAAATTACCTCACAATAAATAAAACTAAGAAATCTGAAGCTTAAACATAGAACGTTATAGCAATAACTGATGAATGTCAAAACGTTTGTTGAAACATTTGTTTGCTTTGATTACATGACTCACTCCGGAAGCCATTGCGCAAACAGTAGGCTGGTCTATGTCTGTATTTCATGAACTTATCTTTTTTATTGTACCTCCGTAGGTTCAATAAAAAAGATTTTCAATTCTCTTTACGGCTTATACATATTAAGTGGTCTGTAAAGTTCGTAGGCTAACATAGAAAAAATCTTTTCTTAGATAGATTTTGATTTGCCTCACCATGTACTCACATTGCCAGGAGACTCGCAAGTGCGTTGCTGGTCTTTTAAGAATTGGTATACAGCGTACCAGTCGAATCGTTGAGTCTAAGTCGAATTGGTTCGGAAATATGTACTTCAGTAGGCACTTGGTTGTGGAACCAAGTGCCTACCTACGGTATGTGGATACCTAGTGGTGTTGCGCGGCGAAATATGAGTTTGTAATTTTTTAAATTACCTATATTAAAAAGAAATACTCCAGTTTTAAAGTCATATTTTCTTCTTTTTTTTTTTTCTTTATTCGCGAATGTCTTGGCAACCGTTCAGGAAAGTTCCAATACTACATTTTCAAATAAGAAGTCCAGAAGATGCTGGTATAGAAGCTATCAATAACGTCATTTTGTGATGTGTAGAATTTATTATTATTATATATATATATATATATATATATATTATAATCGGTACCTACCGAGTAGCGTCTAGCGGCCTTCGGCCTTCACATTTCACACGGCTGGACACTTTTTAATATATATTTGGCAATGGATGTAGTACCTACTGAGAGATATAATATAGCTTTATATTGTGGAATAATTTTCGAAATTGGTAAAACAATTTTTGGTTTGGCGGGTATCAAACTCAAAGTCTCTGGACTATGCACCGTTCAAACATTAGGTTATTAAGTCGGAAAATATAATTACGGCCTTTATTGACTCGGTCAATATAGCCTTATTGAAAAATGTTCACAATTAATTTATACAAAACATTACACATAAGTTATAATTAACGATCGAATAATATGCGAGGTATTCCATCAAAATAGCTGTACCATTATTTACGATTGCTTTTTGTAAATAAATAGTGGTACAAATTGTCTTATGATGTACTTAATAGGAAAAGAATTTTATAACAGCTGCTAGGAAAATATGTTATGGTTATGTATGGCAATGGTTGCCACATACAGCCCATTTGCAGGTACCTACTTCTAAGCTATGAAACTCAGTATGATAATCTTTATCATACAAACTTATAATTTAGAAATGAATGGTCCTTTTCGTGTTTATAAATCTTTTTTCTCCGAAGAGTATCAGTAGAAGTATCTACACTAATATTATAAAGAGGAAAACTTTGTTTGTTTGTTTGTTTGATTGTAATGAATAGGCTCATAAACTACTGGACCGATTTTAAAAATTATTTCGTAATATAGGCTATATTTAATTTTGAACAAAAATAGGGTTCCGTAAGATATTAGGGTTTTTCGGACACAAGGTGTAAAAAATCAACCAAAAAAGTTACTTATTTTGCGTACCCTGCCTAAACTATTAAAGATAGAACCATAAAATGTTGTAAGTAATTGTAGATCTTATAAATATCTACAAAAAAGTCCACGACACACTATACCTATCTATGTCGAGTGAGGCACAATAACCATAAATGATAAACATGGTAAAATGACGTTTGCCGGATCAGCTAGTGTTTTAATAAAAATAATCGCCTAGTCATATTTAGAAACTTTAGCTAGCTTTTTAATCATAAAAACATTATACATATAGTACATTATACATATAGTTTTTTTAGTTGACGATTGTAACTTATTTTGACATAGGGTGGGCACAGAGACTGTGCTGTTACGAATTCCTTTTGCAATTTCTCTATGAACTATTGAATATCCCTTCGTATACGAGTAGTAATACTTTAGCCGAAAAAACATCGCAAGCGCAGCTCGTTTAACCAGTTCCCTGTTCGTAGAATGGGCTCGACAGAAAAAGAGCAAACTGCTCTCGACCCGAGAATGTCGTCAAGGCTTTCGAGTTTTATACGGCCACTGAAACTTTGTAATTAAATTATTGTAAAAACACCAATAGTACATTTATGTAAATAAAATAAATCAATCAGTGGCGCTCAACCTTTTTAGGTCTGGGCCTTAGATTTCTAAATCTGTTTCATGCTTTGTCAATCTAATAGGCAAGTATCTCCTGTGTTATACGCCGTCGACTCTTTGGGTCTAAGGCAAGCCGGTTTCCTCACGATGTTTTTCTTCATCGTTAGAGCGAATGTTAAATGCGGACCATTGGTGTACAGCCGGAATCGAACCTACGACCTCAGGGATGAGAGTCGCACGCTGAAGCCACTAACACTGCTCTACATTTATGTAAATAGTGTCCAAACATAGGTAGGTACTATGTATCACTTATTGAGATAGTTCCTAATCTCCTATTTTATTCAAATTATTACCCATGTCACCAAAGTTAAACTATGAATGATTTTTCTATGTTCAAATTTTATTTTCACAATAAAAGAAGCAATTTCGCAAATTATAGTAGTTAATATGTAAAAAATTATTCTTCATCTAGGTAATTAATTGTATATAGGTCCAAACGATTTCTATGAATACTTCGTTTTATTTTATTTTATTTTTGTTCTCAAACATCACACATGTTACAAGGAGGACAATCAGAACTTATGACAATAAGTTATTGAAAGGATATACACGTGTAAAAATTACATGAGAACCTAAAACTTCTTTACATAAATATATAATTCAATTAACGAGTCTTTAGGTAAATATAAAGATAAACACAAGCCTCTCTTCTTGGTTAATTCAAATACCTATTACAGTTTGAAGTTTAAATAA
The DNA here is from genome assembly GCA_963693345.1 of Pieris melete. Classification (NCBI taxonomy): domain Eukaryota; kingdom Metazoa; phylum Arthropoda; class Insecta; order Lepidoptera; family Pieridae; genus Pieris; species Pieris melete. The sequence goes on along the minus strand of CAVNZK010000046.1, from coordinate 1,621,571 downwards.
CGTACCTACTTTATCTTAAACTTGAAAGATGAGAGGGTAAAAGTTGTTAAGGAAATTGCGAAATTAAGTGGTTCGCAGTAATAAACACAGCATAATTATATGCGCGGTATTTTTTCCAGCAACCGATTCCGCAAACACAGAACTTTAATTAACATGAATTACCTAGTCTGTGAATTGAAAATAAACCTTTTTAACTCTGCGTTCTAGTTATTTGATAACAAAAACATCTAATAAATCGTCCGATTGTCTTATATGAAAAAACATGTCATCAAAGGCTGTTACCATGCGATACGAAAGGAAGTTGCATTCCGAGAGATTTTTTATATGAGTAAAATTTATCAGATATATATGTTTCGGTGTCCATATCTCTCTCTTATAAAATCTAAAAGGTTTCGAAGGAGTATGATATACAGTAACGTAAAGGAGCCTCGACTCAACTCTGACGGGAGCATAGATTCACCTTAAATCGTATAAACAATTGTAATTTACGTAATTAATCTCACAAAAAATTATTCGGAGAATTTGAAATCTCTTCATAAAAGCTTTAAAACAGGCTCTTGCGCATTTAAGATAAATGCGTACGTTTATTTTTACGACGGACGCCATGTTTGGTCTGTGACATACTGGCAATAATTACACGTGAATTTATGATCGGACCATACTTGAAAGAATCGTTTCTTTTAAAAACGTCAATTAATGCAAAGCTAACGCAGAGGTCGCACTGTGGGTGTAACGCTGCGCTTTTAAGTCGCCTGTGATCGAAGAAACCAAACTAAACCCACTGATAATGATGTATTTCAAAAATTGATTCTTTTGAATATGTATGTCCATTATATCATTATTAAATTATATCTAAATATTAAGTGTACACAGACAAGGTGGTGTTTGTTGTAATATAAATAATAATAGTGGCTACAAACTTTTTATGTCTGGGCCTCAGATTTCAGTATCTGTTTCATGATATCAATAGGATAGTATCTAGTTGACAAGATACTATTATAATGGGTCTAAGGCAAGCCGGTATCGACACGATGTTTTCCTTCACCGTTCGAGAGAATGTTAAATAGCACAAGTTCATTGGTGTACAGCCGCGGATCGAATCTACGACCTCAGGAAAGAGAGTTGCACATTAAAAGTAGGCCAACACTACTCTAATAATTAGTTTTTAATTTAATAATACGCGTAAACTGTTCGCGGGTTGAAGCCACAGTGCGGCTGTACTCTTAGATAAGGGGCATATCGTAAAATATTCAGTTATGAGAGCGTGGTAATGGATTGCGGTACTTAGGTTACTTTATAATGTAGTTCAAACAGAACAAAATGTTTCAAGATAATTACGCGATTTTGACTTTGCTGATTTAAATCAGATATTTTTTTTAAGTGAACCCAAATATTTATTGTTATAATAAAAATAAATCAGTCTACTTGCACCGTTTTAACTCAAGTACCTACACAATTGTCTCTTTTCCTAACAACGTCTACACAATTTGACTGAAAGTGACGAAAGAGAAAGAAAAAATCAAATCTCCTATCATATTATCACACAATCATTCTTGAATTTTTGTGTCCTTCGTATTTTAAAACAAAAAAGATCCTATGGCCAAAATAGTTTTTATTTAAAGTTTTACTTATGTTTTATATGACTGTGTTATGTTCAATAATTATGGGTATGGATACATTATCTATGGAAAAAATATAAATACTGTCAGGCATAGCTCAGACATAGATATAATAAAAATAAAACTAGAAGTCTTGTTTACGTCGTTACGCGTTCGAAAAAATAAAAAATAAGTTCGCGCGCTACAAATCTGTGCTGAAAAGTTTTAGCGAAGTAGCTGGTAAAAAAGAATCAAGAAAGAAACGTTAGGGGTTCATGCTTCACCATATTCTAAGATTACCAGTTATTGTGCTGCAAAGAAGAACTACCATTGGGAAGTGGATGAAAAATGTTGATTCCTATAGGAAGTAAGTACACACGCTTTTGAAAACTATTCAATTTCTCTTCCTAAACAGCTTGATAAATACTGATTTGCTTATATTTACCGAAAGATTACAGGTTTTTACATGCAAATCCAATTTTTAATATATTTTTTATCAAACCACTAGTTATGGTTAAGACTTGTTAAAACATTTAAATGAATTTAAAATCATTAAAATTATTTAAACGTAAAAGTAAATTTTCTTACTTTTCATATTAAATAAATGCATTTATTGAATAATAAAATCATTAAACATATCACCTTATCATCAAATTTTGTTTGTATAATCTTAAGGCTAATTTCATTGTACGAAAACATGTTTATTTATTCTGCATTATACCTAACGTAACGAACATTACAGGAATTCACGCAACTGATTATATAACTTATTGCTTCGTTTACGGTCAGTAACTAGTTAATAGCGTGAATTGAAACACCATTCAATTACTTCGCCTGCCGCATACTAATCGCCCGATTAAAATAACTTTATAGCGCGTAAACCTTCCACAAACAAACTTGCATATGTATAACGTGAACATAATCACATTCTTCCTTTATTGGTTAAGTGTCCTTGTTTATCGTATTCAGTCTCAAAGATAATCTGTTGCTTCTTCTTTATAGAACGGACACTTTGAATACCAGAGCTCGCGTTGCCGGCCTTTTTATTTATTTATTAAGTTTACTACATCATACAAAGTATTCATTCTACGGCATATTTTACAAAATCTTCAATGTAAAATGTATGACAATTAAAGTAAACAAGTATTACACAAAAAAAGGTTGCGTGTACAGTTTATGTACGCGCGTAAGAAGTTATATTTGGAATTATTAAAAATAGTTTTTGATTTCATGCAAATAATTCATTACAATTAAATAATCAAAGACTGGAAAAGGAGTCATTATAGTCAATAAAGTTCAGTTTACATTTGAAAAATTAAATAAATAAATATTTATTTGAATTTTGTTTTTAAATTATGTCCAATGCCGTAGCATCTTCCGTGGGCAACTCCATTCTGTTAATTTTGTGTCACGGTGCGCGCGCATCGTAAAATTTCACTCTCATCAATTTTTCATAACGCGCCTAAAGAAGTATAACTTCAAAAAAAATATTAAAAAATAGGTACAATTCAAATACATATATACAAATATCATTATATATTTTCTTGAAGGACCCTAAGTCGAATTGGTTGGAAAAACTTTAGTAGGTAAAATAAAGATATTTTTCGCAGTCAAAGACGTCTAAAGGAGAGATAGATACCTACTGAGCATGAATATGCTGTTTTATGACCAACCTCTAACGAATCTACTTACCTATATATATTGGGAGTTTTAAGAGTTCTATTTAAGTTTTATCCAGCACTAATGGGTGTTCCCTTATTATTGAAATTGATAGAGAGGATTTGTTTAATAGGCCTACAATCGCAGAGTTAATATTTATCAGTCACGATATAGAAACTTTTTCTTTCGTTGCGGAGATCTGAAAAATAATTGTCCTGGAATTTAAATCACAAACCGCCCAACCTTAACTAATTGAGCAACAGCATTAATTTTAGATTACAAATGACGCAAGTTATATATAAATTATAAATCAAGTTATACAAATCACTTAATTGATACAATTTATATTCAACATTTAAATAATCTAGAATAAAAACATAATTTAAGTCAAACAAATTTTCCAAATTAATTCTGATTTATAATTAATACGTATACAAAACCGTTTACTTTTTGCCGCCATTTGGGGATATCGTAAGTTTTAATTAAGTGACGATGAATTTTTTGTGTCAACCTCATAATCATTCATCATACTAATTACATACATTAATCATAAATAATCTACGATTATTTGACGCAACGTATATATTTACATTTAGTATTAATCGCTTCATAACACATATATAAATAAACTAGCTGTTCGCTGCAGGCTTCGCTGTGGCACATTGTGATTGAATGGTTTGAGAAATGAGAAACAAAACAAACAAAACATTTCATATAAGTTTAAATTTGCAATAGGTACTTGTGGAAATAAAAACAAAAATAAAAACAATCCTTGATGCGGATTATATATATCATGCTAAAATTTCAGCTCGATCGGTGTAGAACTTTTTGAGTTTTTGAAGCGTACACAAACCAACATAACATTTTTATATAGGTGTCATATGTAGATTGTATCTGCACAAAGACATCATTTAGACAATACGATCTGGCCCAACTTTAGACTAATAAGTAACTTAAAACTAGCCTAATTTACTAAAACGGATATTTAACATAAGAAAATGTCCAATAACACTACTTACAGTCACTAGGAAGACAATCTGTTCTTGCGTTCTATTTTTCCACTTAACACTTAAGACTAACGTGCACTAACGCTAATTCGATGGGGTCATTGCGAATGGATCAGGCAGAAATATTTAGGTAGATTTATATTTTCACATAACGATAATTATTTATTTTATAGAGACCTATTACGTAAGACATCATTTTTGTAATTTATCGAGTATTATGATATTATATGCTGGTATAATAATATAATAGAAAATTAAATTAAATGAAAAAAGTTTTTTTTTTATTTTCGAGTATTTCAAGTAAAAGAACTTCATCAATACAGGCTCCACAAAAAGTTTGAAAAAGAAAATAAAGCGAATATCAATGTATGTTACCCCACGTTCTCTATTAAGGGTGAGAGCACACGTTGGTGGGTTTCGTTTATTTTTGATTAGTCAACGGCATTTAGAGTCCTACCTTCCGGGTCTTTCAAAAACCTGATCATTTTTACTCGTCAACTCAATGAACATCTCTTTATAGGCGCGACTGATAGTCCCTCTGCAGAGGCTGTTTCAGCGCAGAAGAATCACCCATGTAGTCCTGGAATGCGTGCCTGTGGCATCCCAAAGAACAGAAATCCTCGGAGCAGTGAGGTCGCTCCGCTGCGAAGGGCCCAGGAAACTTCTGAGCTTCTGGAAGGAGATAGGCTTGCTTAGTTAGCCAGGACTTTCCACATAACGGACCAAATGAGTGTCTAAGTAAATTGAGTCCACAGTACATACACGTCACTTCTTCTTCTACATATTTGATATTACCCATTCTATTCCACTATAGAAACTTGGTTACCCGTGAGGTAGCACGATACCCGGAGTCTTTATTCATTCACTGATAAAGAAGATAAACAACCGTATTGTTGTTGATGGTGGTGTAATCGATAATAACGACAGATTTGTACAGGTTTCCTTAAAACCCAATGCAATCAGATCACCTTGATAGATAGAGCCATTAAAGATCTGACCTTTCGAAACTTTGAATTAATGAACGCGTTTATAATCAATGCGAGATTAGAGTCGTGTCAACATGATGTGGTTACAAAATTAATGAACGAATTTGACATCATTCTAGATTTGATATAGCGATCTTTTTAACGAGAACTTTGGATGTTCACAGTCTCGGGTTCCGGTTCCGACAAAACAACACTTGTTTTTGATTGGTAGATACGGGTCGTAAATCGTAAAGATCGTTTATTATTATTTGACTTTGTGCTGTAAAATCCTTTTAATTTAATTTGGCTGGACTCTGATCATATATCTACCTAAAAGTATTACTTTTATAAGTATTTTCATTGGTCAAAAAAATCACCCTTTGTCGCTACTTCTCTTTTGGAAGACACTCTTTTTAAAGCCACAGCCAGTATCGAATAGCTACTTTGAGTTGGCAAATCGGACGACGTTCAGTTTCGCGGTCATTTGGAGGGTAAAGCTAAATTAGCCTCCAAGAACCTTGGTGTTCTCAGTAAGGCAAGACCCTACTTTACTCCGGGCCATCGCTTGCAACAATATACAGCGCAGGCCCCGCATGGAGTTCTCGCCTCTGGGCGGGAGCTCCCCAGTCCCAGCTCCTTCCACTTCACTTTATTCAACAAAGAACCATCTTGATCAACGACTTGATCCCTTGGCGTGGTGTAGAAATGGGGTGTCTCTCTGCTTCTTCTTCCGCATTTACCACGGACTCTCCGTGTCAGTGGATTTGTTCGGATTAATACCTGCAGCTGAGTTTTATCATTGAAAGTCGAGACAGAATACGGAATTCCACCCGTATCACCTCGACGTCTGTCTTTCCAAAACTGAGCAGTTTTTTAAATTGCGTTGAGAGGTAGTTCTAACCACGCACCACCACTAGGTATGTGGAACCAAGTGCCAGATAACTTTAGCTACTAATAGTTTTACTCCAACCAATTCGACTAAGGGTCCTTCCAGAAAAGAGTGTATCAATTCTTAAAATGCCGGCAACGCACTCACGAGTTCTCTGGTATTTTAAGTGTCCATGGGCATTATCATTTATCATCAGATGAGCCTCCTGGACGTTTGCCTCCTGTTCAATAAAAAAAAGGTCATAAATATTTTTTTAATTATAACGTAATATTTTCAACTATCTATCAGTTAGGTGATAAGATGTTTTCACTTTTTTTTATTTATTTATTTCGAAATCTGAAATCCTAGAGCTAACATAAATTATGTACAACTAAATACAATTATATACTAAACTAGCTGATCCGGCAAACGCCGTTTTGCCATGTCATTATATCATTTATGGTTATTGTGCCTCACTCGACATAGATAGGTATAGTGTGTCGCGGACTTTTTTGTAGATATTTATAAGATCTACAATTACTTACAACATTTTATGGTTCTATCATTAATAGTTTAGGCAGGGTACGCAAAATAAGAACCTTTTTTGGTTGATTTTTTACACCTTGTGTCCGAAAAACCTTAATATCTTACGGAACCCTATTTTTGTTCAAAATTAAATATAGCCTATATTACTCGTGGATGATGTAGCTTTCGAATGGTGAAAGAATTTTTAAAATCGGTCCAGTAGTTTATGAGCCTATTCATTACAATCAAACAAACAAACAAACAAAGTTTTCCTCTTTATAATATTAGTGTAGACATATAGCCAAAGATGGAATACATAAAATATATTTACAAAAAGGTTCAAACATTTACGTTTAAATCAATAAAAATATTAAATACATTTAACTAAGTAATACCTAATTTAGCTGTGATGGTGTACTTTGAACAACATATTCTTGCCACTGTTTTCCTAAACTAAATATTCATACTATTTCTAGATAAATTTTTATATGTAGGTATACGAGTATGTCAATTATACGGTGCTGACTGTACATCACCGAAGTCACGACATAAGTGTTCACTGATCATAATCGAACCCAAACATTCGTGACAAGAAATAAGTAACACTTTCCAAAAAGAAGTAAGATATTATTAAGTCATACTGTCATACAGAAATGGCTATCAATAAGATTTTTCTCTTTTGGCAGGTCATACAGGTACTAGCTGCCCACTGAAGTATTTCCAAACCAATTCGACTTAGGGTCCTTTAAGAAAAGATAGTACCAATATATCTTAAAAGATCGGCATCGGACTTGCGAGCCTCCTGGCAATGTGAATGTCCATGGGCGGCGGTATCACTTAACATTGCCTCCTGTTACATTAAATAACCCAATTTTGACATGACACCAATATTGATTACAAAATATCTAACTAAGATACGTCTTATGCGATGTTTTTTATTAAAATTTAAGGACTGAATTTTGAGTTTGTTTTTTCCCCTACAAGTTGGTGTGAACCAATAATCTGAAATATTTTGATGAAAGCTTTCAAAGCCAGAAAAAGCTGTAAAATAAATTTTTCAGACTACTTTGTTCTATATAATACTCTTTTTATTTTCTGATACATAAGGAAATGATGAAAGTGACTGACGGCTCAAAGCTACCTATGGAGGTACGAAATACATCTCTTCCAAAAGAGACCCTAGAGAGGTTACCAACGCACACCAATGTAACCAGTTTCATAGAAAAACGTGGTTTTGTGGTTTTAAAACTGTGCTGTGAAGTACGGTCGTGAGAGAGTAATAAAATCATCAGTAGATTCAATTGAGGAATATACAAAAATCTTTTATACTAAGAGATACAGAGCTAAATAACATATATTTTATAAAGAATTAGAAAACTGATATTTTATTCATTAATATTTGTGGCCGTATCATTTTAAATATCATATAGAGAACTCTAAACAGCATGGGATATTTTTTTTTCTTTTTGAATTGGATTTATCGGTGAAAGGGTCTAAACGAAAAAGAACCAAGAAAGTTGCAAGGACGGGAAAAATATTCCCTTTTTAGAGCTTCTGTTAAACTAACGCAAAAAATGTTTGATAAAATTGTTTCTCTTGAATTTTTTTATAGTGTGCAAACGGCAGGAGGCTCAGTGATACCGCCGCCCATGGACACTCATTAGAAGGCTCGTAAGTGTACAAGTAAGAAAACTGCACAGGGGTGTGTAGGAAACTTATATCAAAATCGGTCCGAAACAGAACAGTGCAATCAGCTAAAAGCCAAATGATTTTCCAATTCCATTTCCTCAACGCGTGGAAATGAACAAAGGCAACCCTCGCACCCCCGTATTCGCCACCCCTTTGCCCCTAAACCCCCGGGGGTTACTAATTGCACGACTAACTAGGGTACCTACTCCATTTTATAATAAGCAGGACTCGGCCATTTATTTTACTTAGGATTTATACGGTTTTTTGTCTTTTATCATCCCCAATTATTATTAATGATGTGATTAAATTGTGTTAATAAATAACGTAGATTAATACTGTGTTTTGTAATTGTGTCAGAATTCAGATATTGTATAAACTAGTTGTATAATCTAGCTTCATTCGTGTTCGAATTCGACGCAGCGTTGCTTGATAAATGAAACCCAAAAGAAATCTAGACCGATCGAGAAGTTCTCGAGTTAGCGCCTTCAACCAATTATATATTTTAATCAAATTTGCAAGACGAAAAATAACCTTGTTCCTGGATAATTTTACAATTTGAAGCGTATCCAACAAAAAGAATTTCAAAGCGAACCAGAAGTTGCCGAATTAGCACCTTTTCAATTTTCAATTAACTAAACAAAGTGTTTAGCTTTATAATTGAAATTAGATATATTTTAAGTACCTATATAATGACGAAAAATATCCCGTGTTAGGTTCCTGGATATTACAATTGCATGTATCTGTTTCAATCTATAACGTAAGTAATCGCCGTCCTAAATTTGTCGAGTCACGACTCGGCCTACGGGCTACGGCAGTTTGAGGTACGGAAATCGTACACAATTTATTTCCAAACGACAAACAAGTTAATATAAGCAATATCGGTGCGGAGCTGTCACGCACAGGCTGCACAAAATATGCCGACTCACGAACTAATGCCACGGTACGGAAAACCGACATAAAATCGGATTGAAGCGCCGTAAATAAAACATGCTGCGCCGGTCGCCCTTCAGAGCGTTCGCATTATTGAGTTACGCGATCCCCGAAGCATTTTGCCGCCAAAACAACGCTGTGCCTCCCGGCGCGTAAAACGTACCCGAGAATGAACGAGAGCGAGGCGAACGAAAAGGGACGGCTGATTAATCTTTTATCAGTCTCAGCGGAACGCAAACGATATTAGCATACAACACGATCACTCTAAGGTCGAGAATTGACCGAACGGTTCCGCGATTGCGTGTGTGCCCTTACGTCGGTGAAAGGAAATAACAACCACACCCACGTATAATGTTGCCGCAATAAAAAAAGTGTGAGAAATAATGAGCGGTTACTCGCGAGTCGTGGCTCGCTTTTTTCTCACTAATTGATTAGAGATGGTAACATTCCCGTAATGAATGATGGATGAAGGGATTTACAATTTAAATGATTCAGATCAGATCTTGTTGAAATGCAATGTATGTGACGATAGACGTCATACTTGAGATTGCGAGAAATCCTTTGTTAAAGTGTCATTGAACGTGTTGCGATCTGCAATTACTATGTAATGCACGCAACGCATTAGTTTCTCTTTGTTTCGTGCACGGCTCAATTAATAAATCAACAAAAATTAAATCAAATACTGAAATTCATACTCCTCGCGATGTATTTAGTTTTATATTTCTATGCCAGCTTATTCATTCAAATCCCTTTGATCCACATTTAAAAACGTTAGAAAATGGGGTTTGTAAAAGTTTAATGAAATACGCTAAATTGAGGCTTACTTTTAATATTTGATATTAGCATATAAATGAAATACAGCAACTTTTAGTATTCCTATACTGATTCATTTAAAAATGCTTTTAAAATTAGTAGTTGATATCTTGAATATTCGTCGTTCAGATTGGCACGTTTGTACAGTCAAATAATAGATTTGGAATAATCACCCGTCAAACATCACACACAACTTTCATCGTATTTAACTAAACTGGTAATCGAACTCTGGACCTCCATGTCATCAACTAAGCTATGGATAGGACTTCAAAGTGTATTGACACCAACTAATTAGATTCTCGTATCACTTTAAACCCAGCACAAAGTTTCCTTATCGAATATGTAAATTGGTTGTACCGGACCACTAAACGAATAGACAAATATTGGAACACGAACTTACGTAGGAGGGTTAAAAGTTTGAGCTGCATGTGAGGGAATGTAATGCAATTGATTAGTTAAATTTTATATTATAATATTTTTAACATATATATCTACCAGAGGCGCTACAACCTTTTTAGATATTGGCTTCAGATTTTTGTATATGGAATGATCATTTGTCAATCTAATAAGCATGTAATGATTAGCCTCCTGTGCCTGACACACGCCGTCCACTTTTTAGGTCAAAGACAAGCTGGTTTGCTCACGATGTCTTCCTTCACCGTACGAGTTTGAGTCAAATACGCACATAGACAGTCCATCGGTGCACAGCCGGGTTTCGAACCTGAGTGATGAGAGACGCACGCTGAAGCTACTAGGCCAACACTGCTTTCAATATCAATATTAATACATAGCTAACTTTCTTTGATTCTCCGGGATGCTATAATATTAACGTACGTCAAAGAAAACTCCGTAATTTTCTCACAATAATAAAAATACTATGAATTGTGTAGGTAAGTTATTAAAACTGCGGTATTCCGTAAGTAATTTGTTATTGACGTTTACCTCGCGGTCAGTAACCCTAGATACGAAATTTATATTGGCTTCGGCTGGAGAATATAATAATTATCTACTTACTAAGAAAATTATCGAAGTTTATGTATTTTTGTTTGTTTGTGTGTTCACTATTCATCTTCATCTCTAGACTGCTTTGTTGATTGAACTGTCAAAGACCTTGGCTGAGAAATGGTGCTTTGTACCTATTCAAAAGATACTTTTCAGATGAAGTTCCATAAATTGAATATTGCATGGCAGCGTCGTTATTATCCGCAAATACTAGGCGTTCAATCAAAAGACAATGAGAATGACGCAATTATCTTTTATGAAATATTATTTTATCTAACGCTAAAATACTCCTGAATCCTTAAAAACGCGGCAAATACTGCGCCATCATCTTCAAATTTATAGCGCTTGAGAAGTTCCTTCAACCGCGGAAATACGTATAAAATCCTAGGAGCTGGTGAATATGAAGGACGTTCCATCAATTTGAAGCCGGCTTCTTTCACAAAACAATTTTAGCGAGTTTACCAAGCTGTTTGTGTATTTCCTCACGCAACTTTGTTATTTGTCCTGCGTATAAAATCCTTGTAATGGTGTCTTCATGATTAAGGCGGATGGAATAGCCTTAAATTTCTTCGAAGTTGGACATGCCGGTCTCTTCTTAGTTATGGACTGTTTTCTGTGTTTTCGAGTCGTAATGGTGAAGCCATGTTATGTCCATCATGAATTGAAAGAAAAAAACAATCAACATCTTGTAGAAATAATTCTGAACACCCAGCGCACTGACACTTGTTTCATACCCAAATGGTTGTGTATTATGGATACTCTTCTTCTGCTATAAAACAAATAGTAACACTAATCCGGTAAGGCAATGTTTTCAAATGTTATCATTTGTTCAGTCATGTTTGGCTTCCCGTGCGGGGCACGTCGTTGATGGAAGTTCTTCTTTGCACTCAGCACACCAACGCGGAACCTTAGAATATGGAGAAACATAAACCCCTAATGGTGCTCTAAAGTTTTGATTTACCAGCTCCGTAGTAAAATTTTCCAAGCAGACATGTTTTATTACCGCGCGTACTTCAGTTTTATCCATTTTTAAGAACACGTTTCGACACTACGCAAACAAATAACTTCTATTTTTACTATTATGTCTAATGTCTGGGCTATGGCTGTCATATTTTTTTTACTTTCCAAGGATAATGAAGAACGAGCAAGTTTGAGAGCGCTGCCGAGAAACCCCGATTAGCCAGCAGATCGCGCAAATGGAAATGGATAGTACACTCCCATCATATTCCCAAACAGGCGCTTGGAACCAGCAAGGAAAGCGGAAGCGTGGCCGTCCCAGGTAAACCTAGCGTCGTTCTAGATGAGGCAAAGAGCTGAAAATACTTGGAGGCAGGTGAAATACGAGGCTGATCGCGATGGAGACTCTCTGTAGACGCCCTCCACCTAGAGGTTATACTCGTAGGGACATTAAGTCAAGTAAAGTCAAAGAGAATCTATCGCATTATCACTATAATTATTAAACACACATCGTATGTTACATTCTTTGATAGAAATACTGATCTCACCGCAGTGTGGCAGTCATTCGCTTATAAATTAGCGATTTATTAATTTATATCTCTAAGTAAAATATTGTAAGATTATTTATAAATTCAAGTTTATATTTATATGCCGCGAACGAATCACCAATTATCCCCAATAAGAAAAAAAAGCAATATTGTCTCTGTCTATATCGATTTAAATATAGAACCTAAGTATCTAAGTACATATATACATTATACATATATATAATATGTATATAAGTATACTTTTAGCAAATCTTAGTAACGTTCGAAGCCATAATTTGTGTCATATAGCAGCAAACTACTTTCGGCGTAACAAAACATAGGTCACTGTTTAGTACCAAGGCTTTAGCTTAATTTTAAGGCTTTAGCTAAAACTAGCAACGCAATCGCGACCCCTACGGCTTTGCCAATCCATGGTCTATCACTTAACATCAGATAAGCCTGCTGCCCGTTTGCTACTGCTCCATAAAAAACATATTTCACTGTATAATCAATTAATTTAATTTAATATTTCCATAGCTTCTCATCGTAACATAAATATTAGCTTATCTCTGAAATTATACATAAGTATATAATTATTAATTCAGTTTATATTCGCTGTTAATGTCCTCTGTCCGTAGTAGTTAGGACTCAGTTTCCGTACTTTCATTTAGTACATTGTACGTGAATTCCTGGCTAATAAAGCCAGCCTAGCTCCTTCTAGAAGCTCAGAAGTTTCACTTCGCAGGCTTTACGGAGCGACCTCACAGCTCCGAGGATTTCTGTTTTCTTCACCACAGCCATTCCAGGACTACGTGGGTGACTGATTCAGTGTCGTTAAATTTCCACGTATTTCCTTTATACGGGTCTCTAAATATATAAATTTAAAACAGAAGGCAATAGATGCTATAGTAAAAAAAATTAATTATTTGGAATTAAAAGTAATAAAACCTTCAATGCCTATATTAAAATGTCTATTGCAAGAGCATTACAAATCTCGCATAATTGGACATATGCCCATCTAAAGCGAATCACGCCCGATCATAATCAGTCCGTAAGTCACCAAATACGGTCAAGTGATCGCCTCAAGCAATAACACAAACGAACTAACGAAATACATCACATCTAAAAATACACTTGTTGCTCCAGGGTAAGGCCGCCGCGACCCGATTTGAAATCCGAAGCCATACGAAACACGATAGCGGCTGTGCGCGTGTGTACGAACGGGGTTAGTGTGAACGTGTGCGTGAACCCGTGAGAGGGTTTTAATAATTTTATTCGGATCGTCCCGGTTTCTCGCTCTGAAAGGGTCAAGTGCGTGAATGGCTTTATAAGTTGTCGCCAGGTGACGTGGGAACGATTTATGATCGCTATTATTTGTTATCCCTTCGATTTACTGCCACGAGAGATTGACAGGATACACTAGGTGTAAGTATTTGCTTGATATATCATTATTCTTGGTAAATTTATCGAGTCATCAGTCACGGCTCTTAAAACATTTCCAATTTTTTTTCTACATATTTTCATCACTCGGCAATGGTGTATCATGCAATAATGTGATGGCGCATGCTCTTGAACCCCATAGGAATTAATTAAATCACCTTGATTTGTGAAATTAATGAAAGAAGGTAAAAATTTTTGGTTTTAACCAAACCCAAACGCTACTTAGAATAAAAAAAACCTAACCTAATCTAACTCACTGGGACCGACAATATCATTTACATAATGCATGTAATATTATCAGTTTTTTAAGGGGTCCAAAACCATGCGCATCCTGTAGTACTTGAGGTACTACATACAACTCGTAAAGAACGATAGAAAAAAATTGGTGGACACGGCAATACGTTGTTTTGCTATGTATATTATTTCTAGGAAACATTTTTTTAGTTCAATAAAAATAACTGTAACAAAAAAATAGGGGTTGATCGTAGAGGGGTGAAAATTAGGGATTGTATGTATTTTTGTATGTTGTATAATAAAAAAATAAAAACAAAAAAATTGTCTAAAAAATAAAAATATTTTTTTGGGGTGGACACCTCTTATCACTTAGAGGTTTGAAAGATAGATAGTAGCCGATTCTCAGACATACTGAATACTTGTAAACAAATTCATAAGAATCGGTCGAGCCGTTTCGGAGGAATATGGGAACGAACATTGTGACACGAGATTTTTTTATATAGGTATATACGTAGAGATTTATTCACATTTAATTAATGATGTGACAGTAATGATATATAATAGTACTTGAATACATAATAGTTATTATACATTTACATTATTTCTTGCCCTATCAAGATATGATACTGCGGCAAATTCTTGCTAAACTAGAAAACCTTTGCTATTTGTAGTAGTAGTACCTACTTCTAACTATAACTTTCTTATATGTCTACGCGAAATTAATACATTATTTACATAAGTTTTCGAGTGCTTTTCAGCATTCTTTATTTTATTTACTCGCGAGTCGCGTGTGAATCAATGACTAGATTGTTAAATTATTCGTGGTAAATTTTTACCGCCAATTCGGATGTCATCTTATCAAGACTCGATTCATTGACAATAGCACTGGCTGCCTTGTTTTAAACGACTTTCCAGACCCAACATGTAAATTGTTTATGGTAAAAGACAGCTCTTTCCTTCATGTATGTGTCAAATAATTTGATTGCAAATAGTTACTATATAAAAGATTATGAAAATGGCTGGATAGTTTCAGGTATCTCCCGCAATGCAGTGTCAATCATTCATCTATAAACACGTAGGTAATCTATCAACCAAAAACTATACTTGAAGCGGTTTCATATTTAACATTAACTATTTATTATCTATAGTTAATATCGTTGACACCCAATTTATATTATCACCGGAAAAGACAATTACATATTAATATTACGAATAAATAGAAATTCATGCAGGTTTAATTGTCCTAACGTTATTATTAAATATTACTTTGTTTTTGTTTTATTCATCACCCTATATATAGACAATAACAATTCCTTGAATATGACGATCATAATTCTGGTTAATGAATTAATAACAAAGGACAAGATGTTCATTTAACATTGGCTATATCACATCCTAGTTATTTAATTTCCTGGTCTATTCATTTATATCTTTAAAAAGAAGTTAAAAAATATATAAATAAGTCACTACAAAGTTTGACTCCACTCTGCAATTTATGGTTCCAGAGACATAAAGATAAGACATACTGATGTTGATGGCCATTCGCAAATAAGACGTGGACAAAGCTTATGCCTTATGGAATACCGGCTTCCGTACTTGAGACATGCGCATCTGAATTGTCTCCCATACTGACACGCTTGTAAGATTTGGAATAAAGTCTTGTTGAGGTTGAGCCTGTGTCCAGGAAAGGCAGCCGTGCCGTTCCTATTAAATATCGGCCAATTTCGTTGATCTTTGTCTCTGCAAGATAATGGAGCGTTTATTGAATAGTCGCCTTCTAGCGCATTTCGAAGAATATGACCTGTTGACCGATATAGATTTCACCGTAACCAATATATAGATAGCATTCTAATTCACGCATCTTACCTAATGACCTTGGAATGCCATGGTGAAGCACTTGCTGTATCCCTTGACATTTCTAATGCCTTTGATAAAGTTTGTCACGCAAGCCTTTTAGGCAAGCTCTCATCATTTGGGTTACCCGATGCAATGGCTCCAAACGTCTGTCCAGTTCTGTAAAAAAAAGGAAGATATTTTGACCAGTATTTGGTGCTGTAACTTATCAATCGGAAGTCGACACCAGTAGTTAATGTTCATATCAACTCAAAGGGTAAATTAACATATATATACTTTATTTAAGTTTTACTACGTCAAGTAAATTTGAGTAAATACCCAAGTAGTTCGAAACTGATATATGAAAACTAAAAATACCTAATCCTTCGTAATCTCAATTGCACAGTATTCGTTATCAGATAATATCCGTGGAGTTCAATTGTTGTTGCCCGCTGATGATTGCGATTGTTACTTCATTAGTGTGATATTTTGTTACAACATTTAACAATATATGACCGAGACCACCCGGGAATAGAAGAGCAGGTTAAAAAGAAGGGGGGGCTGATGATTTCACAGAAATAGCAGGAAAAGACTGGCAGACTATTGACAAAGATGGAGACATTTGTAAAGCGTTGAGGGGTCAACAGGCTGGCGGAGAGTTTCTCGCGAAACTAAGATTGTTGATAAGGGAGCGTTCAAGTATTACGTCACGCAATTTTTGAGATTAGTGCAGAAATGTTCTAAGCTGTAAGCCGTAGAAAGTTTCCACCACTTCCAAATGGTAAAAAGCGTCAGGTATCGCTAATGTTATAAAGAGGGTACTTCTTACTTTATTTAGAAGTACCCTCAATGCAACTTTATTCATTCTAATCACTCACTCACTCCATATAACTGTATCTGTCCTTTAGCCACAAATCACATTCATTCACCCCGTCAAAACTCCGGCAACTTCCGGCAACGCACTCCCGAGCCCTCTGGAATTGACAGTAGGTACCCCTGTATTACTAACATTATGCAAGCCCTGCCTGTTTGCCCCCCGTTCTATAAAAAAATGACTGTTATCCTCACTCATACATTTTAACCGTGCTTAAATACTAAGCCGCTGACTTCATAGGTTTCCGGCAAAAACAATATTTTTTGAGTTTCGAGGGTAGCTGAAATAATGCCGAATATATGTGACCAGGGAAGCATATATCATGAAATGTCGAATTCCCAAGGCATAGTGCACACTTACCCAATCATGTTTAATAAAAAAATGATTTCTACAACTATACTGATCTATCCACTAGTAGGTACAAAGTATTAAAAAAGCTTCGATTATCGAAATTCTACGAAATGCTACCAGCGTGTGCGCAACTCGTTAACGCCGGAATCCTGTCTCAACCGGTCTGGTCGCTCTATGTAGACTTATTTAGGTATCCGTATGTGTACCAATTTAGAAATACTTGTCATGGCACTATGATTGTCGGACCTTGACTCTACGAGTAGTATAAAATAAAAAGTATACAGAAATACCATAAAGCCGTTTAAAAGTACGTCTATTAGGTATAATAATTTGTGATCGTTATTATATCAGGTACCTATTACTCATAGATCCACAATAAGATATCTCTAATCGTATCAAATCAAATCCATTTATTCATATAGGTAACACAATGAACACTTATGAATGTCTAAAAGAAATACATATTAAATGCTATGCCAATGCTTCTACGACTCTTTCTTCCTTTATATCTCTACTTTACAAACGTTACCTGTCCACATCGCATCCCTAACTTTCCTACTAACTGATGTGAAACTTACGTTAATGTTTCGTTTGTTTACGCAGCGGCATTTCCACGTTGGAACTCATATTCGAAAATTTTATTTTTACTACAATATTGTATTTGCGCAAAAACAAAAAGTGTTTTAGTACATATATAAATATATCAGTGTTATACCTACTACTTACATTAAAATACCGTGGGAATGATTTAAATATACAAGTGAATCATTAGAATAATATATGCAATAACATACATTTAAAAATGAGTGAAATAATACATATACTATAATAATATGATAGTGTCCGAAAATAAGACCGTGTGGTTATAGACAAATAGTGATTGTCTGGAAGAGAGTGGTTACCTGGAAGAGATCGCTCGAAAGCAATGAGACCGCCAGTTGCCCTCCTTTTTATTTAATTATGTCAATTGTATTATACTTCTGTACCTACATGCTACGAAGTGTTAATAAGACCAGGCAAAATCTTTAAGAAAAATACTACAAATTTAAATAAAAATCCACCATAACCAACAAAATAACTGAATGTAAATAATTGTTTCGCATTTATATCCGTTACATTGTGAATATAGGTTATTAAGTAATGTCATTTATAGTCTGTATTTTAGCCGCGAGTACTTTCGCATCATACCACAGACCACTTTCCTAAACCACAGACTATAAATTTCGGGCAGCGATGCATAGACAATTACTATTGTATTAAATCTAATTGTTTGTCGGACACGGGCCACATGGCTGGCATATGGCTAATCACCGTTTATGGCGAATAATGGCGCATTGTAATTCTTAAGTTGGTTTAGATTTCAAGGAGATTACGCGATTTCTTTGTTTATGCAATTGTACTTAGTTGACGTCATCAAAGGTGTTTTGGCGTTGGTACATCTTAACTGCCTGATGGGTTTGACAGATTTATCCTAATCTACTATATAAAAATAAGTCGGGTTTTCCTTCCTGACGCTATAACTCCAGAACGCTCGAACCGATTTCCACGGTTTTGCATTCGTTGGAAAGGTCTCGGGCTCCGTGAGGTTTATAGCAAAGGAAAATTTAGGAAAAATTTCAACAGAAAAGCGGGATCACCAAACGAAATGTTACATAAAACGAAGCCATCTGGTAGCGAAACGGAGTTCACCGAGTTTGCTAGTTATTAATAATAATTATAATAGCCTTCATTACTGTAAAATTCTTATCCTAGTACTTAAATATGAAGTACTTAAATACTAATAATTAATAGGCAAGCCCGTTAATTTTTACAGCTCGTCCTTGGACAAGGCCTTGGCCTCTAAGAGTTTCCATTCTTGTCGGTGTCCAGCTATACGTAGCCACATAGGGCCAGCTGCTCTTCTCTAAATAATAATAATAAATAAAAATATGGGAAGATGATATATCTTCCCATATTTTTATTTGTCTTCCTGGTTTTCTTTTGTCATAGCTAAGAAGCCCTTATTATCCTCCTCTTAATTATTAGTAGGAGATATATATTGAACGTTAGTGTATGTTATGTTAGTTATTTCAATTGATGGTGGAAAAGAACGAAAAGAAACAAAAACTGTCCTTGACTTGACCAAGAATCGGACAATTTAACAAAAAAGAGAAGAGTATGGTTACACACCGCGCTGTGTTGGCCTAGTGGCTTCAGTGTGCGACTCCCATCATCGTAGGTTCAATCCTCGACTGTGCACCAATGGACTTTCTGTCTATGTGCGTATTTCACATTCGCTCGAACGGTGAAGGAAAACATCGTGAGGAAACCCAAAAGTCGACGGCGTGTGTCAGGCACAGAAGGCTGATCCCCTACTTGCCTATTAGATCATGAAACAGATACAGAAATTTGAGGCCCAGATGGTTGTAGCGCCATTGCCTATTTTTTTATTTTACGGTTACACAGTAATCAGGTATGCCTTTTGATAGTTTACACAGAGTAAAAAATACTATCGCATCCAAACAAAAGGCAACCTTACCTAGCTCTATGTACTTATTAACTATATTTAAAAAAAAATTATCATATAATATATTATCTTCTGCCCACAGCTTTGGCCGCGTGTAATTTGGTAAGATGTCCATTTCAACAATAATTCTATTTCAGTCAAAATACATAAAACTATATTATGCACCGGCCTGCATATAATAAAAGGCCGTCAACGCACATGGGAGCCCTTTGGCAACGTGTCTATGTGCGGCGGTATCACTTAACATCAGGTGAGCCGTGAGCCTTCTACCCGTTTGCCACCTGTTATATAAAAAAAACGATTACTGTATCTTCGGTCAAGCGTAACGGATAGGTATGTTGAAAGTCAAGTAGTTGATTTTCTTTTAATTTATTTTGTAAATACATAATGTCATAAACAAAATTTCATGTTGACAATACTGGTACGTCAGTTCATTGATCTATATGATATATTTAATATGAAAACTTAAAATATATGTATTTGTGAATAAATAAAATAATGCGTAGCCATTAAGAATCAAGGCAAGTCAAGCGCTATAATAAAGTCTAAAAAGTCTAAAGGGGTCGTCAACTTGTCATTCACTGAAATCTGACAAATGACGTTAAAATTTAGAAAATTCGAAATTATGTAAAATTATTTCGCGCTTTATAATTTATAATAATATTTAGTAGCTTAATAAATATACTTCAAAATATATATGAAGTCCTATGCACCATTGAGGCAGACACATTTCTGGATATTTTAAGCATGAGATCAGCTTCTAACCAATCCTACGTACGAGTGTCAGCCTCAGTACTCTAGTGGCAAATCAATGGCGGCAGTGTTAATTATTTAATATTGTCTAACACGTTAACAATATTGAAAACGAGAAAATGCTGGGAGCCCTTAAGAGTGCCCCACTGATAACGCAGGGGTAGGCTTTTCAATTTCCGGTCCCTTTACTCCCTCGCCACCCCTTCACTGTCGAGTAATTTCATTAAAGTCGAGTGAATATCTTTTGGAGCATTCGTTTTAAAAAGTACTCTTGAAATTTATTATTGTTATTTTAATTCGAGCTATTGGCAAATAGTAAAACTGTTTTTGTTTCAGAACAAGACGCATACTGAAAGAAGCTGCGGGAACCAGCTCCTATCAATATAATAATGCTTGCCTTTACTATAAGTATTAAGAAAAACAACAATTTGTATCTTAATAAACTCAGAAGAGAGAGGAAATAATCAGAAATTTAATTGAAAAAAGTTTTATAATTAAAATAATTTTCATATAATTTTCTTATAATTTGTAGTTCTCCTTTCAAACACGATCTACCTTCTCTAATTCTCAAGCAGAATGTTACGATCGTTAATTAGGCTTAACACAGCTAGGTATATTTTTTTATTTTTCACCGAGAATCGTTTGGCCACAATCCCACCTGATGATAAGTTAGGTGCTGCCTATTGGAGGGCACGCCTGTCCAGGAGATGCCAATTTAATCGCTGCTTATGAACCAATATTAAACTGTCTAGGGCAAGGAGTTCATCATTTTTTTTTTAATTTATTTATGTCCTAAAATATGACTTCACAAATACATATATTATATTATAATACAAAATAACTACAACTAAGTAGAAACTTAAACCTAATTAAGAAGGTGATAAGGATCTCATGGTTAACTTTGTCAAACGCCTTCTGAAAGTCAGTATAGATGACAATTTGCATTCTATTATGCATTGCCTCTAAAAGATATAATATATTCAAAAAGGTGATATAAACACATAAATACCTTTTTTTAAATGTTGCTTTATTATCTATATTCTCTGTTCCGTGACAGTTACAATGACATATGTCTAGAGTGAGTTGCAAGTGTATATCAGATATTTTACGGTTAAAAATTCTAAATGATTTGTTTGTTAAGATAAACGGTAAAAATACAAGCTTATGGTAAGCGATTCCCAATTCGTTATTTTTGTGTATTTTACTCTTCGAAAGTAAAAGTATCACAAGCAATCTTTTAATTTAGTGTCCCGGTATGTGGTTAAGTACAAATACCTTATTAAACATTAAAACTTGTTCGTATAGTTTTAAAATTGCATTATGTTATCGTTATTAGTATATATAGTATGACATATTTTATAGACATATATAAACACTATTTTACTTTATCTCATCTACATCTTTAATCAAAAAAAAAAAGGTGCGTGTACTTATGTACGTGCGTAAGAAGTTATACTTCTTTGGCAATATTAAAAATAGTTTTTGATTGCATGCAAATAATTAATTACAATTAATTTGAAAATTTGAAAAATGATTTAAATAAATATTTATTATTATTCTCTTACATTAAGTGTAACATAAATTCTATTATTATTCGAATGTTGTTTTTAAACTTCATTCTGTTAATTTTGTGTCACGGTGCGCGCGCATCGTAAAATTTCACTCTCATCAATTTTTAATAACGCGCCTAAAGAAGTATAAATTCAATAATCCCCATTCAACTTTAAGATGCTGTCCCCAGTAAAACTGTCCACTAGTTTTGATAGTTTCATACATGTATAGAAGAACCCTTTTTGTGTTGTTAAACATATTATAATTGTAATACAAATATTAAGTTTTACTCACCTAAAATACTCGTTTTATCAGTAAATTAATATGAAAAAAGATTAGAACATAATCTTACGAGACAAGAGCTAATAAACGATTTGTTTAGTGTTGTCGCAGTTTTTAACTGCATTTTTAACCAAAAAATTGAGCAAGTACGTTTTTATTTTTTATAGAACAGGGGGCAAACGGAGGTGGCAGGAAGATCTCCTGATGTTATGTGAAACCGCCGCCCGTGAACACTCTCAATGCCTGAGGACTCGCAAGTGCGTTGCCGTCCTTTTAAGAATTCGTACGCTCTTTTCTTGAAGGACCCTAAGTCGAATATGTTCGGATATACGGCAGCTGGTTCTACATAGTGGTGGTGCACGGCAAAAACTGCCTTGAAAAACGCTCAGTTGTGGAACGACGGACGTCGAGGTAATTCGGATGGAATTTCGTATTCTGCCTCGACGTCAGATGATGAAACTCAGCTGCAGGTAATAATCCGAACAACTCCTCTGAACACTTTAGATTTAAATGGTTTTACGTATAAAAACTTTTTTTGACAATAAACTAAGCTATATAATTCACTTTTTAATACATTTCTCAATATATCTCTTAGAGTAGGCACAATAATTTAGTTACTAAAGCCATTATTTATTACCTTCAGTTTAAAGTAATAAGACCGAACCATTAAATTTTATAAGTGTCAAGAACCAAGAACAAAACAATTGTAGAATGGGTAATAATCTGCCAACAAATCATCACAGAACCGCCTTCGAATAAATAAGACAATTATTTATGATACACCGAAAAAGTTTCTATGTGCACGCAAAAAATCGTATCAAATTTAAATACCTACCTAATGCCCGGTCTGAATGTCAAAGGAAGGGAAACTTTTGTTAACAATACAGCTGAAAAGCACCCTGTCAATTTAACGACCCGTCGTGCGAGTTTCAAGCGCGTAAAGCTTTCGTATTTTATTAGGGAAAACGGTGAAGCGCTTACATCGCTGTTTTGTGCAAACATCAGCCCGATCCCGAAGCAAATGACTGACGGCTTCGAAATATTAAATCTTAAGCAATGCCAAGGAAAAAGTGCTCTTTTTAGTGGGAAGTAGCGCTCAATATCCCTTGCAAGACACAACCCTTTGTTGCTAGAAGCTTTAATGGGGGAAGCGAGTATGGACAAAATTGCGCGTCGTTATTATTCAGACAATAGGTGTTCTGAGAAAGGAGCCGGTTTTTGCAATTTCTGTGCAAATTTCTCGTCGGGAACCACCATGTGGTTTCTGCCTTACAAAGGATCGAGACAACTCTTAGCGATTACCATGGAATGTTTGGATGGCGAAGTATTTACTGTTGCTGATGGCGGGCATAAATTTAATCATTTTTTTACATTTACACTGTAACGAATCATCATAAATCGTGAAAATTTGTCATTATATGACTTATTGAGCGTTCAAGTATTACGGCACGCAATATTTGGAGATTATTGACCCCCCCCCATG
The DNA here is from genome assembly GCA_963693345.1 of Pieris melete. Lineage (NCBI taxonomy): Eukaryota > Metazoa > Arthropoda > Insecta > Lepidoptera > Pieridae > Pieris > Pieris melete. Next base: position 1,597,724 of record CAVNZK010000046.1, on the reverse strand, counting down.
TAACGCGCCGTAACGTTTTTCTGTACCCAAGTATAGTAAAACGTTTCGTGACCACCTAGTGATTCTTTATACCTAAAAGTTACCATTATGTGGTGTAAAGTACTGGAAAGTCGAAAATAATATTAATAATAACGGCTTAATTCAATCCCTGCCCCGCATCGTCATGTTTTACCCCCCGCCCCCCAAATCTTGATCCCGTATTTCACTCCAAGTTTTCCGGCTCTCTTTGCTCATCTGCCACGCCTCCGCTTTCCTTATGGGTTCCAATCAAGCGTCTATCCATTTCCAAGTGTTTCTCGACAGTGTTCCCAAAGCTCGTGAGTGATTATCTCGGGCCAGTAGATTCCCAGAATACGGCAAACGCAGCGGTTGAGAAAAAAGACTTGGAGTTCGAGTATACATATGATATGCTAATAATTACTCACATTATATAAACTAATTTGGTCCCAGCAGCACCCATTTTTTTATTGTTAGTTGTTACCTACTAGATAGAAACAAAAAATCAGGGCCTAAATCCCGTCTAACAAAGTATTCTATATCAGAGAAAAAGAAATATTAAAATTAGTCCAATTTTACCCCAAGAATATACGTGTTCCTCTAAAAAAACACTATTTGTAGGTAAAACCACAGCCAGCATGTTGCTGTTGACATATCGAATGGTATTTAGTTTAGCTGTCATTTGTAAAGACAGGAAGAGAAAGAAAGCTTGGCATAAGAGCTAGACGGCACGTCACTGCGCAAATGCGGCTCTACATGGAGTTGTATTCCCAACTCTGGGCGGGAGCTGGTACAGGGCAGTGTCAACAAAAAATGTGTGTGGATAAAACCCTTGGCGTTGCGTAGAGTTGTGGGGTCTCTGTATCTTCTATATTTTCCATGTAGAGGTCGAAAGAGTTGTTGCGATTAACACCCGCTGCCTGCGGTCGTCGAGACAGAATACGAAATTCTACCCGTAGAGTCGCCACTTTTAGATTTATCCTAAAAGTGACCATGAAACTACTTGAGAAAGACTAAATAGGGTTTGGAACTTCATTCCTTCGTCGTGAAAATTAGATAGGTCTTCGGACCGCGCTGCCTCGGAGTTCATAACTTTCGTTACGGCTGCTTTATTTACAGTTTATAAAACAGTTTGATACTGTTTAATAACTAAATGTATACTATAACGGTATCTCTCTCTTCAGTCAGTAGCTCATATCTGAGCATTGTGGTCAGCAAGGAAACATCTGGAGCCGACTGTTTCCGCGGGTTTTCAGCGCCTCTCTTATGACAGTGTACCTATAGTTAAGAGGACGATGAGTCTTTCACTTGGTCTTGATCTTTTGCCTTCTGCGTACCAACCACGATCAGTTTCAAAATTTCAAATTTCCAAATCTCTTCTTCTGAAGTATCTCCTGCCGTAGATCAGTGAGTGATGAGCTTGAGATGTAAAGACAGTAGGTACGAGAGAAGTCCACGCGCTGCGCTTCGTCGAGCTGTGTCTAACTGCGGCACCGCGCACGCATCCCATCTAGAATATTAATTAATTATGCATTTAATGTTGACTAGATTTTTATTTATAGAGCAAATGACACGGAATTATCTAGTTTAATTTTAATACTAAAAACGTTGTCTAAATCATCATAGAACACATCTAAAAATTCGGAAAAAAAAGTCGGTAGGTATGACATTGATTTGTACGTGTAACGTACGTTACGTACGTTAATTGTTCGTTAAAGCATACGTAACTAAAACAATGTGGCTTATCTTTTATATGAATTTAATTGTTATACTACTAAACAGGTTTAAAATAGCTCGATGTGACGTCAAATTTTATTACCCATATCGAAAATACTATGTATATATATACGTAGGTAGTTCACCCGAAATAAGATATAATTCGTTCTTTAAATAACACTATAATACATACCATTAAACGCGTAAAGAATAATAAATAGTTTTAATCTCCTTTATGTAACTGTAGAATTCATAAAATGAATTTTTTTGTTGCAATTTTTAAACATTAAATTTAGTTTTAAAAATACACATCAGAATGGGCCCATTAGACTAAAATTGGGCTAGCTGATGGCGACGTGTATCTCGTTCGTATATACTTAATATTAAATTTCTCATGTAAATAAAAAATAATTTTTGTAATGAGAAATAAAGTTCTTTAAACATTAGTTTTCGTATTCTGTCATCATGACAAGTCGTTAAGGATTTTCTGGGCCGTTAATTTCGCTCTCGGAGCGAGATAAGAATCTTTGAAATGGTACGGTGGTTTCGGAAACTTAAGACAAAAAACTTACTGATGTGGTATTCGCTTGCTAGTAGGTATCTATTTTTTAATCGCGCCCCAAAGCGAATGTCCGAAGGTGTAATATTGTGTAAAAGATATTTATAATTTCTACTATATTCAAAATTAAAGGGTCTGATATAATTTAAATATCCATGTCTAGAGGTGGAATTCGTCAAAAAAGTTTAATTTTTGTTCTTTTGGGATTTTGTATTTGATTTCAAAGTATCGCGTACCTAACGCATTACCAGCATTTCATATGCATTATTATAATTAAAGGCAACTATTCTATCATTTGACAAGATTATGTGGTATTCATGTACCTATATAGCCAGTCCTAACAGCGAGTTATGCGCATTCAAATCCTGCCAACTAAAAATAAGTGGAGTAATATATGAATAGCTTATCTCTGCGAGCTTACACCAAATTCTTGGCATAGATTATATTTTATTGTAATTACACTTAGTATTATCCTGAAAAACTATGACCTTTATTTCTGGATCTCCTGTATGTTTCGTGATCATTTATTTAAGAGGCAAGTAGGTTATCAGTCTGTGCTTGAAGCATGCCAGTTTCCTCACGATGTTTTCCTTCAACGTAGGAGTGTTAAATGAGCAGATAGACAGCAAGTCCATACGACTTCAGAGATGAGAGTCACACGCTGAAGCCTATCACTACTTAGATATTTAATATAAAATTCAAAAATCATTTATTCATATAGGTAACACAATGTACACTTATGAACGTCAAAAATAAATACATATTAAATGCTTCTAATTTTACATTTACTGCCAGTTCTCAAATCAAGGGCGTAGAGTACCTAGTGGCAATAAACTCTCCGCCATTATTTTTAATCGCCAAGTTTTTGTTTTTTAGTTAGTTACTCAATGTTTGTAAAGGCTGTAATCATTACACCATGTTCCACATGGCATCTTAAGTAATTATACAATAAATTAAAAACAAATATTTGTCCTCTATTAGCGGGAAGCATAGTGAAATAGGAACACGCACTTACATTCTCGTGGCAACAACACGTAAATACAAATATAGAACTGACCGTCACAATCTTTCCTAAGATTTTCATTTGCGGGGATGAATTGGACCTAATTATGATCCTATAATAAAATAAATATTAAAGTAAAGAATAATTTATAAGACACCGAAGAAAGCAGAAATCCTGCGTTCGCGCATAGAGTTTGCTATCGGTTTTGCATCTTTCTCGTCGTTTTTAAATTATTTCTGCTATGTTTAATTATATAGAGAAACAACTATATAATATAAAGAAACCCTATATCATTGACGATGATTGAGTCATCTGGTATTTCAGATGAATCATATACCTATTCCTGATAAGCTGATGCTTGTCACCCTATTTTATATCGTTACATCTCTTTCATTATACATTTTTATCCAAGCAAATAGATAAGCTACAGTGCCGAGTCATACGTTTCACGTTTTATTGTTCACCATAAAGCTTCTTGGAGACTAAATTAGACTACAAAAAGCTTGGTGTGCTTAGCAAGGTGAAGGTTCACATTATGAAGCGAAACTTCGGCCTCACATGGAGTACTGTTCTTACCTCTGGGCATCCCCAGCACCAGCTCCTTCCATTTGACCGTTATTCCATGAGCGATTCATATCGTTGACGAGCAGTCACTTTTTTAGCAGTGGCTTGATCCCTGGCTTTCTGGCGTTTCGTTGAGATGTGTGGTCTCTCTGCATCTTCTACCGCATTTACCTACGCAGTGTTCAGAAGAGATGCGTTTGACTTAATACCTGCAGCTGAGTTTCATCATCGGACGTCGAGGAGTATCAACTCGACGTTCGTCGTTCCACAATTCAGCCTTTGCCGCGTACCACCACTATGTGGAACCAGCTGCTCACTAAAGTATTTCTGAACCTCGACTTAGGGTTTTTTGAGAAAAGAGCGTACCCATTCTTAAAAGGACGGCAACTCACTCGCGACGCCTCTAGCATTGAGCATCAGGAGAGCCTCATGCTCGTTTACCCCCTGTTCTACATTAAAAAAGCAAATATACTGGGGTGGTGTCGCCTAATAGTCTATTAATCCGTTGGAGTTTTATTATCAGCAATTATCGGCCTGGAAATAAAAACACACCAGTTCTTTCCACTTGATGACATTAAACAAGACGTCATTGACCACTTTCCGAGCGGCTTCGGCACTGAGTTGTGGGCACCTGACTTAAAACATCTTTGAAACAGAATACCAATCCATATCTGATATCACCTTCACGTCTGTCATATAAGTGTTTCTTATAACTTTTTCCGCGTATTACCATGGGGAACCAGCTGCCAATTCTACGTCCTTCAAGAGAAGTCAATTCTTTGACTACAAAGCAAAGCATAACTTCGCTAGATTCTGTGTGTATCGCTTCTTTTAGTGGGAATTAACTTAATAAACTCCTGCGCAGTTCACGACAGCAGTTTAGTGTTGGCATTCTATCTGCGCGGTAGACACGCGTTATCCGAAATAATATAGTTTCTATATGTTACGCGTCGTTTTACCACTACTTAAAGTAGAAATGATGACATTTCTCGCGTTTGCGATGACAGATAACTCTAAAAGATCCTTACTTAAAATGGCCCAGGAGGAAGAAAAAAGAGAATAGGTACGCCCACCTGGGAAGAAAGCAGATTGGAAACAATCAATGTCTAGTGGAGAATTCAACATTTTAGTGCATTTTATTGTTTGATCTAAAAGACGCCATTTTTATTCCCTGTCATGACGCTTTGTTTGCCAGATTACTCAATAAATAATCAGTCATCCTGTATGAATCATCTTGAGACGTGAGACAGCACTTATAACTGGAATGCCCTGTTCTAACTCCCTTTAAACAGTCAAGGAGGAAGCGAAAATGATAACCGAAGAAGAACTCATAAGACTGAAGAGACTGTTGTGTATGGAAGGACCGGAACATTTTCTTAAAAACAACGAAGATGTTGTTTGAGACTGGTTTTTCCTTTATATCGCTGAATGCTAGACAATACGGACATCTGAAAGGAGAACAATCGATGCTACGGAAATGTGGCCCTAAAGGCGGATGCTACTGCGCTGGACAGCTAAGGAAACAAACGTGTCCATACTAAGACGGTTAGAAGTAAAAAATCGTCTTTCGACACTTTGTTACCAACGCATCCTGAGTTTGGACGTGTAACACGCAGAGATCGAAAAGGCTAGAAAAACTCATCGTGACTGGCAGAGTGGCGGGCGCCAGACCTCGAGGCCAACTCCTACTCGCTGGACCGATCAAGTTAAGGCCCTTATGGGTCTTACCATTACCCAGACGCAGAGGCTTGCCGAAGACAGGGAAGAGTGGAGGAAGTTGTGCGGCGCCACTACCACCTTTAGAAATGAAGAGTGCGACTGAAGAAGATTCTATCTCTGACAAGTTCCTTGGCTTGGCTGGATTCGTATATAGCTCGAGAATTTAGTCATCACCTGACAACAATATCGACTTATTTCGTTTATTTTTCGCAAGGATATACTCAAATTTATGTAAAGATGACACGCCCTTTAATAAAGACTCTATTTTAATACATCTATAAATGTCAGGTTAAAAATACAAGATAAACCTTAATTACGATAGCGGCAGTTCTATTTCACTTACAACATTCATAAATTAACTGCGTCGTATCAAAGATACGCCGCGTCGCTATCGGCTCTTGAGTCGGCTAGCGAGCTGAGTATATTTATCTTTCTATATCTCCCTACAACATTTGACAAACAGAATAAATAAACGTGTTTGCCGCGCCCGGATCCAAAGACCCTCGCATGGCTAATCCAAAATGTCGGTTCATTTTTCTATGTGAGCCCGCGATACAAAAAACAACGCTGAGATCGAACGAGCCGCTCATTTGGAAAGGGACGGAAGAACGCGGCAACCGGTCTGCAACAGGCGGAGCGCGAATACAACGGCGCCTATTGGCCAGCGGCAATCATCGTCCGCCGCCTGCGTCAGACGGGCCTCCTCATTGGCTGCACACATACCCCTCCCGCACATCCCGCACCCCGAAATGCCGACCTTTCACGACTGCTGCTCCGATTCGATACGACCGAAAATGCCTTAGTTACTTCAAGCGAGCAGTGTGGTGTAGACGTTTTCTCGGTCGATTTCAGCAAATGTTCTAAAACCGGTTTCTCGTTGCCACGGACCTAAAATATGTTATCTCTAGTGACATTTGTGGGTGAACTCTGAAATTTACTGGATTTCCTTTATTAACTCAGGTAATTTAATTATAATGCACACACTATTGTATTATGATAGGCAGTAATCGAATTATAATGTTGTCGTAGTTAGTTCTGCGATAAAATGACTTCAAACGCAACTAGCGAGTGTAATTTATTGCCGGATGATCGAACGTAAAAGCGGTGTCCTCGTAATCAACGTAGGCCGATCGGTGCGGCAACGTCGCGCGTAAATAATAGGGTAGGCGCTCGTCTTTCTCTCGCAGCTGGCGCGGTACGGCAACGTCGCGCTATCAGACAACCGACCGTGCCTCCACCGCGCGCCGCCACTCTGGGACATCGCACCGGGGCCGGGGACTGGGGAATCGCCCGCCAACTCAGCCGAGACGCATTTAACGCTTTTAAAATACCTAACTACTGCTCTATTTTTTTATGGGAATGGCCTGACTATAGTTAATTACTTCGCGTGATTACTCGCATGATAAAAAGTTATTAATATAAATTTACATAAGCTCATTATTTACCGGACTTATATACTATTGGTATGAATGTTTTAAACAATTGAATAACAAGTTGTTAGAGTAAGCAGCGAAAACGTATACAGCGTTCAAAGATATAACGCTATTTTGCTGAAAATTCAAAAAGCCTATACTAATGTTGAAAATAAAACTTGTTTACAGATAATATCGAACGGGTGTTTGTGAATGCGTAGCGCACTCTGTTGGGGACCGGCGGAGTGAGGAAGCGAGACGTGCGGGGAGAGCGGCTTCTTCCCCCTTCCCTTCAGTTTGCCCGAGGATCTTACGGCGAGAGGACGTTTGAAGTTTTGTCGCGCGGAAGGATCGTTCGCGCGGCAACTTTGAACAGTGTCAGTGGAGGAACATTGCGTTGTGATAACAAATGTGTGCGGGATTGCAGTGAAACGCTAATTGGATGCAGTGACAGGATCACTTGTTGGATTGCAGTGTTTTATTGGATATTATAAATCAAACAAACTGGGGATGCACAAGATGGAACTGGGCGACAGCGTGTACGCCGCTGAGCGTATAATGAAGAAGAGAATTAGAAAGGTGAGCTTATTTTTGCGAAAGCGAACGCAGCATATACCGCTTACAACACAGATCACATATCACACGCCCGGTATTTTGTGTATTGTGTTTCGCAATGTCTTGCATTGCCTGAACAACGTAGTTGCATGTTTTTAATACGGCATAATCCGTGCATTGTGATCCCGTAGCAGCTGTTGGGAAATTATCGCAAGGGTTTTGGTATTCAGGCGTGTTCCCCTTACACTTTGTAACTGAGGGCTAAGATGAATACTATGGTTCCCTTCTTGAGATCGTATTTAGTTTGACAGTAAACAAGTTTGGGGCTATTCAAGTTAACCTTGCGAAGATTTCTTTATTATTTCATATGGATCAATTTGATGTGTATTTCTTTTGCTTGTTACTAACTTCGTGCTGAATCCTTTATTCCTGCTTATTGTTATACTAAGAAATAAAGAATATGCAGTTTTGCAAGAATAAAACGCGTTCTTAACTATTAAAGTTGAGTTTAACGTTTTTATTCAATAAACGGTTAATTCTTTTTGATGTATTAGTCCTGTAAAATTTAGATTCGGGCTTGTTTGACCGTTGTTTTACGCCTTAAGGGATTATGGAGATAAGGTATAATTAAGTAGAATAAAGGCGGCTGCAGAAAAGGTAAGTGTAGATAAGAGATTATTATTTCTTGTTATTTAATTGATTGGAATTACAGTTTTCTTGGACCTGTTTATAACTAAAATAATTAAATGTATAGGTAAAAGTTTTAGGTTTATCTCTTGTTAAGAGTTTAAATATATTATGTATGGTTACATTACATTATTAAATATAGTTGTAGAGATGAATTATATTTTAACATAACATTGGACATATGTCTAGGAGACGTTTTAATTTAGCTATTTGGTTTAATACTATTTTCAAGACTATAATTATAATTGAAAGTCTACCATATTAACTGAAAATATTGATTAACTTCTTTTACACTCATTAACCTCTAGTACTTTTTGGATGTGCAATAGGTATTTCGTGCTCCTTCTAGAATGTGTTGAGTCTCTTTTCTATTTCGGTGAATAATATGTTCTTATAACTGCCGCAAAGCCTTCTCTACCTCTCACCTCCACCTGGAGAAGTTGCAGACCTCATCATGTGCCTTCCAGATGTATCCTATGGCTTCTTTTTTTATATACCTGTATTCCATGAAGCTCCCTCCGCAATTAAAAAACATGTAATTTAGAGGTATGACAGACCTTCTTCGGACCTTCCAAAGGGAAGGAAACAGACTTTGATGATATTAATTTTGTGACTGATTGAGACAAATAATTAAATGTTACACCCTTATCTATTTATTAGATTGGTTAGATGAATTTTATTGGTTACAAAGTCAGTATTGACCTTAATTATCTTTAATTTGCTAAAAAGTAGTTACAAAATGTGTAAATTCCTTTTTTATATAATAGGGGGCAAACGGGCAGGAAGATGACCTGATGTTAAGTGATACCGCCCATAGACACATTGACAGAGGGCTCGCAAGTGCGTTGCGGGATGTAACATTTGTAACATCTTATAGTTAAAGAAATACTTATTATAAATTGTTATATGGAAAACACAGTACTCTCCGGGGGTATAGCTATTGTGTATAACGTTGTTTATATTATTTTCCAAGGCTGTACATTTTGCTCACTCAGGCTATCTTAATGTTATAAGCGTGGCGATTTCCTAAATCGTCCGAATTAAGGTGGAAACATACTACTAAAACGCCACGCGACGCAACGTGTCGACACCCGATGTCCATCGTGCACATTACCAACACGCGACACCACGACATAAATCCAATTCGTAGAAATTCCACAGAGTATGCATTTTCAGTTAGAAACAAATTTAAGGAATATTTTGGTGGTGAAGGCGCCGTTCCCTGTCAGCTTGATATTGTGAGGAAAGGTAGACAAAATTAAAAACTTGCAACTCATACAAAAGTCTTTTAATATTATATTTTAATAAAACTTTCCGCTTGTATTCATTTGTTCGGCTATTTCTTCCCATGCATTATTTCTCACAGTATGGTCGCTGTATTGGGCTAATCTTATGTCATATAGAACAGAATATTGTTTCACCAACTCAGTTAATTGTTGGTAGTTCATTTCGCCAAATAAATAAATCCAAAAATATGTAAGTATATAAATTGACATTTGTGCCAAAAACTCGAACGTTTGACGCTTGGCGTCAACAACACGACAACACGCTGATCCAAATCGATTGGATGTTACCGCGTGTGATCACATGGCGTGTTGTATATGTGCACCTGACCATATTAAATATATGGGATTGATAAGTACTGACATGCGTCGGATGGCGTGGTGTAGCGTCGCGTGTTAGTAGTATGTTTCCGCCTTTACGCCCCGAGAGTATAGCCAGACACAGGCACTCTCTTCAAGTTACAGTAGGTACATTCTTTCGCTTATATTCTGTTGTTGTACGCGAGTTGTTAATATAGAGTGAAAAAAATCTTCTATCTAAAGCACCCCGATGACCAAGGAACCGTACATTTTGATCCTTCGAGCCGGATAGCTTGTGTAAACTATACTATAGAAAAATCGTTGTACGTTGCAATCAAGGCAATTGTGAGCAGATTCTAAGCCATGGGTTATATATGATAACGTTCTTTAACGGGTAAACATCTATGCTTCTATCAGTTCTGTCTGAATTCATGATTAAGAACTTGGATTTTCTTGTTTCACTAAACCGACGCAAAATCTCTTGGTCTTCAATTTTAACATTCTAAATTAACATTCTAAATGGTTGTCATTGTCCTGTAACGTCCTGTTTCTATATCCAACATTACGAGTCGTTAGCACCTAGTTAAGATATTGAAACAAAGTCTAAGAGTGCCACTTGAAAAGCTTATAGCTAGATTGGCTATTTATAGTAAACGTATAAAGTAGCTAATCTTATTTATAGTTAAAGTAAAATAACTACTTGTATTACTGTCCTAGTCACATTCAAGATTTCTCGTCAAGCGTTGCGGCGTGCGGACGTGCATATTGCTAGTGAATCATACCTTTCGGATTTAATACTAGTTACAGTGATTCTCAATCATCGCTATCTATTTTACGCTATGTCTAACTTGTGTGGTAGCTGTGGTGTGGAGATCAGGGACGGAGCTTCCTGCTCTGTCTGCAAGTTGGAATTTCACTTTCAGTGTGGAGGCATTACTGAGGTAGGATATCGGAGACTAGGCGATAGAAGATTCACTTGGTGCTGTGCCAATTGTAAAATCTCTGCGCAACCTCAAGCAGTTTCGACATCCGCCTCTACATCACCTCTAGTGAAGATGCCTGTTGAATCGACTATTCTGGAGGAAATCAGAGCTGTCTCCTTAAAACTCGCCCCTTTAGAATCTTTGGTAGAAGATGTCAGATCACTCAGAAAGGAATTATCGGAGCTGAAGTCCTCTTTCAGTGAAATCAATGGAGTCGTCGGCGAGTTCAAAACTAAAATAGAGAATTTTGAATCCCGTCTGTCCAAGGTTGAATCTGACAATCAGAACATCGTAGAACAGTATAGTACTATCCAAACTAGACTGGATAAGCTGGAGAGCGAAGCGGACGATAACGAGCAATGGTCACGAATTAATAATGTCGAAATTAAAGGAGTTCCCCAGAGGGATAAGGAAAACTTACACGATATAGTTAATTCTATTGGGCAATTAATTAACTATACGGTCCAAAAAAATCAAATTAACTTTGTTACTCGCGTGCCAGTGCGAGATAGTAATCAACCAAAGCCAATTATATTGTGCTTCTTAAACCGTTACGCCAAGGAAGATTTCATCGCGGCAGCAAGAACCAAAGTCAAGGACCTAGCCAGATCGAAATCGTCTATAACATGTACCAATCTGGGCCTTAATGGCAATCATAAAATATTTATAAACGACCACCTCACTCCCAAAAACAAAGATCTGCTGAACAAAGCTCGCAAGGTGGCCAAAGATCATAATTTTCAATACGTTTGGGTGAAGAGAGCTGTAATTCATACACGGAAGGACAACACCTCACCAATAATTTATATCCGCAATGTAAAAGACATTTCCAAAATAATATAATCATTATTATTTATATTGTTATTCATAAGGTCTTATTACATTTATTTTTCTCTGCACTTAACATGTTGAGAACAGCTGGCGGTGAGTGTGTGATGGTACGGCATGGTACGGTTTTTTTCTCATTCATTGTTCTGTGTTGTGGGTTGACTATCGAAACAGGTTTGAATTGCTTTTGCTTATTTGCTAATGGAGTGCATACCAATAATGATTCTAACGCTATTTATATAAGATCGATTATTTGTTATTTCAAGACGTTGCTTACGGCATTTAAGTATACCTATTGTCTCGCTTACGTAAAATATTTATTGAATAGAATTGTACATATTTTAGTTTGTTTGAATGGCGAGTCGGTGTATTTATTGGTTATATTGCTTTGTCTATCCTATATAAAGGCTTCGATAAGTATAGGTAAATATATTGTTTTTATTGTCTGTTTCTTCAATGATTAAGTTCAAAAGTCTTATTGGTTACTATCAGAATGCTCGGGGGCTGCGCACTAAAACGAACGTATTTCTGGCTAACTTATTGTTAAATAATTATGATTTTATTGCAATCACTGAAACATGGCTTCTTGACAGTATTTTAAGCAGTGAATTATTTGATTCTCGTTACATAATATGGAGACGAGATCGTGATTATGCGCGGACAGCGCAGAAACTAGGTGGAGGAGTATTGTTAGCGGTGCGGAAAGATCTTATGGTTGTTGAGCGGTCGGAGTGGAGGAGCTCAGCAGAGGACATTTGGGTGACAATCACTTTGAAACGTAGGAACCCTTCTATAAACTATAATATACATTTATGTACGGTTTATTTGTGTAATGAAGGAAGCGGCAATTCTTATAAAACACAGTTGTTAAATTTTTCGAATAAATTAGGTGAACTAGTATTGAGCCACCCCTCGGACGTATTTCTTGTAACAGGTGATTTTAATTTCAAGGATGACATCAATTGGGTTAGGTCTGAGGGGTCTACTGAAATGATACCTATCGAATACAAATCTGATTATCTGAAAAAATTTCTTGATATTATTAATACTTGTAATTTTTGTCAATATAACGCACAATCAAATATTAATCAAAGAATACTGGATCTTATATTCTCTAACTCACCTGTGAATGTTCAAGCGTGTATGTCACCCTTGGTTTCAGAAGATGAACATCATAAATCATTAATTTTAGATATAGAATTTGTTGAAATACATACTCTAGAACAAGTTAAAACCTTAAAATTTTTATATAACCGCGCCGACTTTAATTCTATAACATCAGTTCTCAATTCGATAGACTGGCATTCTTGTTTGTTTAACTGTACTGTAGACGAAGCACTGACTTTATTATATGATAAACTTTATGAGCTACGTGATAAGTTTATTCCGTCCAAATTTGTGTCAAAATGTTTGTATCCACCATGGTATAGTTCTGCTCTGATCAAAATACTAAAGGAAAAATATAAATATCACAGTAAGTACAAAACTTATGGTAACATTGCGGATTACTTATCATTCTCAACTCTGCGTGAAAGGGCAATCACAGTAGAAAAGAAGTGCTTTGAGGTATATATAGACAGAATTGAGGCTTCTATAGTTCGCGATCCTCGTACCTTTTGGTCGTATGTAAAATCCAAAAAAATGTCCAACTCTTATCCCAATTTTATGTTCTACAAAACAACTGGTGCTACTGCAGATTCTGGTGTAGGTATTTCTAACCTGTTTTCAAGTTATTTTGAGTCTAATTTTCTAAAACCTAATGACACTGTTAATGTTAATAATAGTCCTGTTCGTTGTACTAGTGCCGTTAGCATCTCTACTGTGTCAGTTACACATGCGAAGGTCGAGAAACTGATTCGTAATTTAGATTTAAGTAAGGGTGGTGGTCCTGATCTCTTGCCCCCAGTCTTTATAGTCAATTGTGCGTCTGGCTTGGTAGTACCTTTGACCATTATATTTCAGCGTTCGCTCTCAGAAGGCATAGTCCCGAAGATATGGAAGAGAGCGTATATAACACCTGTATTTAAGAAGGGCGATAGATCTAATGTTGAGAATTACCGCCCTATTTCTAAATTATGTTTATTCGCTAAAATTCTTGAAAAACTTGTTCACAATGATCTATATGCGGCGCTTAAACCTTCTTTCGGGGTAGAACAACATGGTTTTCTCAGAAGCAGATCAACCGTCTCGAACCTAATAATAGCGAATGATTTTATTACTGAGGGAATGGACAGTGGTGGTCAAGTTGAAGTGATATACACGGACTATACTAAATGTTTTGATAGAATTGATCACAGTGTTCTCTTATGCAAATTATTGGCTGCAGGTATCCATGGTGACCTTTTCAGATGGTTCGCATCCTACATAGATAATCGCTGTCAGGCTGTTGTACTGCAAGGATTTTTGTCTAAGTGGGTCTCCATTCCTTCAGGAGTTCCTCAGGGATCGATCTTGGGCCCTTTAATGTTTATTCTGTTCACACTGGATGTGGGTGATTGTTTCCTCAATTCTAAAATATTACTGTTTGCCGATGATATGAAAATCTTTAAGTTTGTGCATAACACGGATGACATTAACCTACTGCAAGCCGATTTGAATAGATTTGAGCATTATTGTGTCCTAAACAAGTTGGAACTCAATGTGTCTAAATGTCATCACATTAGTTTTAGCCGTAAACCTAGTCCATTGATAGGTAATTTCACCTTCTATAATCAGTCAATTTCTAGACTAGTAGAAGTTAAGGATCTTGGGGTCATCCATGACAATAAATTGCTATTTGATAGACACATTGATAGTGTAGTTTCCCAAGCCTCTAAATCCTTGGGTTTTATCATTAGAACATCAGCTGTATTTAAACATTTAAAAACTATTAAAATATTATATTGTTCTTTTGTGCGTAGTCACCTAGAGTACGCCTCACAAGTCTGGAATCCTCAATACCAGGAATACAAGGCTCGTCTCGAAAATATCCAGCGACGGTTCCTTCGTTTTCTTGACTTTAAGGCCCACCAGCATTCTGATGGTTACCATCACCGTTGTCAACGTTACCATTTTTTGCCCCTTGAAATTCGAAGGAATATATCTGATGTATGTTATTTATTACAGATTGTTAGGGGATTCGTTGATTGTCCGGAGATGTTAGCAAAGTTCAACTTCCGAACTGACTTATTATGGTTCAGACACCGCCCTCTTTTCAAAATTCCTCTACTTAATACCAACTATAGAAAAAATACATTTATGATTCGAAGTGTACAGACCTACAACCAATATTCAACCCAGTTTGATATCGATCTTTTCTGTTCTTCCATCGACTCTGTGAGACGCACACTCACATCCAGCTATTTCCATTAGTATTTCCATTAGTATTTCCATTAGAATTTCCATTAGAATAGTCATATTTAATTTTATTTAATTTTTTTTTAATTTACTAAAGTTCTTTAATTGTTTCATAAATTCATAAATGTTAACTTTATTCCTCCTATCTCCTTAAGGTATTTATGGATTATCTATAGGTGGAGATTTGTAATTAGTACTGACTTTATTTTATTGTAATCATAATTTACCTTCTGTTAAAATACTGTAAATCTTCCTAAAATGCAATAAATAAATAAATAAATAAATAACTTATGTGTTAGGTTGACCTAAGGATTTGACAGAAGTTAATTAGATATATCTATTTTTAAATTAGTTCGACACTCGTAATGAATAAATCGAAAATAAATAAACAGAAACTTGTATATTACCCCTAATCATCTCAATATCTCGTGGATAATCCATTCCTAAGCTTAGATATATTATAGGCTAACTAACTTACAGAAATTTAGCACTACTGAATTGGATCCACTTTTAATATAATTCAATTAATTCAACCATTCCTATAGATTATTACTAGCTGCCTAAAAGTTTATGAGACCTCTGCTCTGCTAGCGCCCGTGTCTAATTTGGGAAACTACTTACTAGCATAACATTATACTTTAACACTAAAATAAACTTAATGCTTATAAAAATAAGAGCTACCATCGAATGAACACGACTCACCTTGTTATCTGCAGCTAAACGAATGAACATAATTGCTTCATAGAATTTTGGATCTTATGCTTTGAAGTTAAAGCTCAAATTACGTTGAAAGTTGTCTACAGTAGAGCAACTCCTACAGAGCGCTGTGGCCCTAGTATCTTGTACCAAACGCGCCAGTATTTGGTTGTGGCCAAAGCGAACGACGAAGGCGCATGCTCCCCGCCATTACCGCCAGCCAATCAGCGCTAAGCAATTCTAGTGTCCACGCGCTTAGTAAAAAATAATGCTATACTTGGATTCCAAACTTATGCTATCATTAAAAATGATTAGATAACTTTGTCACTATAATAAATAAATTTAACTAATAATACTTTTAATTATCCTATCAATCATGCATTAACATCGCGTTTGTATTCCTCTTTTGCTAAATAATTCTTGCAATTTCGAACAGATGGCGCTATTATAAATTTTCATTTGTTAGAATAATTTCGTAAAAACGTCATAGTGATAAATAATTTTTGCTGTCTATTGAGCGACTCGCTAAAGAAATGGCCTATGTCTTGAATCAATCTTATAACGGAAATTACGTAAAATAAATAGTTATAATGAAAACTAAGTGTTAATAATTCGATATCTTTCGAAAGGTGCAATTTCAAACGGTTATAAAAAAAATAACCAAAGTTGACACGCGACGTGAATGTGAAACGAAGTTGGAAACGACACAAAGGAACCGAATTTTCTAAAAATAATCGTCTGACAATGCCTCTTCGTAATTTTATCCATCCCGGTTTTAGAAATAAAAAAGTGCAACCGGAACAGGGGACCCTGCGACGCCTATGGAGTCGATTTCGTTCTATTTTTATTATTAGTTTAATTTTAATTCGTAAAAATCTTAATAAAAGCGTACTTACGTAGATATTTAAGTTAAGTCTTTATTTCTTAATTCAGATTTCTTTTTCTTTGTTTCTCTCAAACATCACTCATGTTACTAGGAAGAAATAGGTATAAGGAAAATATATTATTGAAAGGATATACACGTGTGGAAATGACATGAGAACTAGTAGGCCAAGCGCTCCATGCAACTTCCTCACAATCGAAGTAGCCCGCAATATAGCAGCACAACTCATGAAGGGACTCTTTGTATTGAAGTAGTCGCATGGGTCCGCGACACTGTAAATACATAATTATGTAGGAATGAAGAAAATAATAGCAAATAATTAACAGCAATGTTCCTAAAACGACTCGTAGAATACTCCGTAGAGTTGCTGAAAATGTCCACCGCTCATTTTTCATCAGTTTTATTGTAAATCCGACTTTCCCACAGTCGTCCCACTCGTTTTAAAGGCTTTACAGACACATTAAAGGTACGTAAAGGTGTTGTATATATGAAAACAGGGCCTTTATATATATACTGATAATATATGATAATGATAACGCGTCACGCATAATCAATAATAGGTATTAATCTACTTGGACAACACATTAATATACTGATATATAGTGAAACAGCACTTTTATTTGTCTATCTGGTACCTAATATGCAATGTTAAGTAAAAAGTTACAAGTAAAATCTAACTGAAATATGTTTACCATATTTGTCATGTATTTTAGAGTTATAATATATATTGTAGATATAGCATTATACATGAAGTAAAAAAAAAAACATCGAAAGATACTCCATGGTTCGCGCTGTTCCTTCTGTAACGGGGTCTTATATACCCTTACGTAGGTACTCGGGTGGAATATAAAAACTTATATCAATGGGTCCCCTATATTTAGAAAAGCATTAATTGTGTAGGGAATATCAACGTGACGTCATTGCGACCCCCACTTTAAACATTCCGTTGCAAATTCCATTCCGTAATATTAAAATGCGGTCATCTACGCGTGATCATTATAGATTTTGAAAAATTAATACGAAATTCTAAATAGGAAATGAATCGTTCCGAAATGCATGCGCAGACGCAAGTTTTATTTCATTCATGGGATGACTGATCAGGGTCAGGAGACGTGTTCGGAGACCATAAAACGTCAGTCGCGTCATCAGGCCTTTAAGTTGGAACAGAATATCTTCAGGTAGGAACCGCATTTCCCCTAAAACCCCTCGTGGGGAAAAAAAGGGGATCGTGCGGTCGTTATGCCATTATGTAAATATATAAAAATGGTCGGCGTTTTTGTCTGCCCCTATCTGATGCAGATAGGAATTGTAATTAGTAAGATATGACACGACAGGTGATGTTTCCCACGTTATTTTAATGCTTCGAACCGATTCGACTTAGGGTAAGGACCCAATTCTTAAAAGGCCGGCAACGCACTCGCCAGCCCTCTGTCCATTTGCGGCGGTATCACTTCACAACACAACATTTCTATAAAAATAAAATTGAAACTGTAACTTTTATTTTCTTCCTTTGTAATTACTCTCGTGACCCAACTAGAGTCTCCGAAATGAGAAAGGGGGGAGGTTTTCTGTCGATCCAGAGATACCTAGGCCGGTCTACTGGTCTCCGAACGGCCGGCTTCACCACCCAATCTTGGCTAATGCTTCTTATGAACGTCAATAAAGAAATATACATTAAATGCTTCTAATTTTACCTTTATTGCCAGTTCTCAAATCAAGGGCGTAGAATGAAAAGAACGGGCAATAAACTCCGCACTCAAGGTGCCCCAGCGCACCATTACTATGTGGAACCAGCTGCCCACTGAAGTATTTCCGATCCAATTCGACTTGGTCCTTTCATCATTAGGGGTTTCGCATCCCAGTGATATTTAGTGAAGAGTTCATCTTTGGGTCCACCTTCGCTAATTCCTGACTTAGGATTATGGTAGCTATATCCTCAGAGTTTTCAGCAAATGTCAAGTTTGTCAGTCATTTATCATGTCAAATAGCAATTTAAAGACGTTTTCAGGAAAGCACTGTGTTTTGGGGATTCTATCTCCCTGTCTTACGCCAGCCGAAACTTTGTTTTATCGTGTAACACATAAATCAGTGGCGCTACAACCTTTTTAGGTCTGGACTTCAGATAGATTCATTTGTCGGGTAATCAGCCTCCTGTGCCTGACACACGCCGTCTACTCTTAGCGTCTAAGCCGGTTTCCTCACGATGTTTTCTTTCATCGTTCGAGCGCATGTTCAATGCGCAGATATATAGAAACTCCACTGCACAGCCGGAAATGAACTTAGTATCAAAATACCTCAGGATATAATAAACTCTTCTTTTTACGACACTTGTCTCTTGCTGTCGGAAATATTGCCGTTACCAAATGCAGCAGCAGGGAGTGACCTAGTTACATTCTTAGCATTCCACTTCCTGGACTGACAGGGCTGATGTGGTATTTGCAAGCACTAAAATAGTTTTAGTTGCGATATCTTTGGCGTAGACAATGAAGAACTAAGTTACGAAACAAACTTCGGTACAAGTGTTTGCCTTGCGACTTAGTGAGGGTCGCCCTTTGTGTTTGGAGACCCTTTTACCTTCAAATCCTGTGAACAATTTAATTATACGTAAGATCTGATGGTAGATATAAACCCAAGGTCTCTGGTGCTGGTTCTGTATCGTTCTTATAGGTGTAGCTGATTTGACTAGATTTTTTGGTTTTAGACTTATGTTAGTTGTTACTCATACTTTTTGAAATTATACTTCTCTTGGTGCGTTAGGGAAAAATGATGAGAGTAAATATCTGTTCAAACGTCGGTAAAACAGTCTGGGCCGCTAGTGGGCGCTTGCACTGTTTTATCGACTAGTTGCATTGTCTATCATGGCGTAGAGATTTTCAGAGTCGTGTTTATTTAAACAAAAATAATGATTTCTATACGCGAATACCCGCTCCAATGTGATAAAAAAATAGTGTTTATTGTAAAATATCATGATTAATTATATAGTTTCGATTGGAAGTGACCATTAAAATGGACAAGAAAAATGTAATTCGTATATAGAAATACACACAGTTTCTTTTTGTGCTGGTTCTCATGATGTCTTCACAGCAAACATCTATTGGTGGAAGCCCTTCAGGCGATTGACCACCCCGGCGGTCTATGCCGAGGTCTGAAACCCGAAATCCACGCGCTAGTCGGGATACCTATCTATTATCTATGCGTAATTTCGTTCGGAAGTATTTTTAGCGAAATGTCTATGGATTATCTGTTTAATAACAAAGGAATGCAATCAGTGTTATGAGGGGACCGGAGATGAGGGTCCAGTCATCCCTCGCGTCAGAACCACCCGCTTTTGCTATTGTTTTGGGGTTATCCCCTTAATTGAGTTATTAGCTCTTTTTATCACATTTTACACTCATAATACATTAGTTAAAAGTTTTTTGCTGCCTTTTTTCTGGGGAAACTTTTATCGCCTCCTGCCCAGTGCACCTTTACGTCATTGGCTTTTAGCTGCAGCAGTCCCTCCTCCGATTTGTCTACCGGTACCAGGTACAAGTTAACTTCCCGATTGTGACCCATCCGATCAAGGTAGTCGTGGTATTCGCCTATGTTGGGCTACCAATTCTTCTCTTTCTAGTCTAGGATTTTACGCTTAATCCTTCTATATGAATATCCTAGATCGAAAAGTATATAGGAAATATTTACATAATTAATTCTCGTTGAAAAGTAATAGGTATTTAAAATCAATTAGTGCCTGAAAGTAAATAATAGAATATGTAAACTATATGAATTGTATGAAAGTATAACTGAAGTTATCGTATTGACATATATACGAAATACTCTATGAAATTTACTTTGACCATTTGTCAAAAGTCAATTATCATTTATCCGATAAAGATTGTAAAAAGTAAAAACCTACATTTGTTTCTATTAATAAATTTACTTGAAGAAATAGTTTTTATTAGTAAATCCCAATTAAGTTTCTACTGAAGATGTTTTTCACGCTGTTCCTTAGTACTAATTGATGTAAATCATTTGGAAATTCTCATAGCTGACAGTGACACGTCCAAAAGTAGAAGTCTAAACGATAAATTTATTCGTCGCCAAGTACTTTGAAATCTTTTTACCCTATCACTCATGTACCCACCCACATAAAGCTATCTCTATCTAACGTTCCTACCCACCTCTTCCTGCGGTATATCTCGAACCTTGTCTAACACGTACGTACGCCTATCCTTCCCCCTCTCACGAAATTTATCTCGTCCCACAAGTAGTGCTGTCCTTGTCTGTCATATAAATAAGTTATATGCTATCTACCTACTCTACAGTACTTCTATGCTCCTGGTAGTTTTGTTACGAAAGAAACACTGATTTTGCAACTCAATTGGGGATGGATGTTTTCTTTTTTTTATTTGGATGGATTTTACGATAGTTTAGTCCCACAAAACTTGTTTTTATAATCTTTTTACTACTTTAATATGTGCAAACAAACAATAGAAGTTTAAAATGAATAGTCTCAGCACGCACAACTTCTTGGAGGTCTTTGCGTGCTTCGAATATTTGATGTATTTTGCTTAGAACCACTTTAAAACTGTTCTGCATGTCTGCCGTGCATCAATTAAATAGTTGACAGTCAAGTTTCAATTATGCGACAAAATATTGTAGGTATAAAAAAGATTGGAATATTAATAAAGCATCAAGTTATTACTTCGCCCGCGGCTCCTCTCCACCCACCCTTTTAACCCTCGTTGCCTTGCGGCGACTGATAAAGTAGAAATTGAATTTTATTTAAATAAATTTACGCCAACTGATGAAATGATTTTAGTAATTATTTTACAGACTGCAAACAGACTTCGGTAATACCTTTTTTCATTTATTAAGTCCTTGTATATTTTTCAATATTACTAACAATGTACGAAAATGCTCTATCTAGTGTTGATTATAATAATTATTATAGTCCGCCAACGCAAATCCAATTAGTGTGCGGAGCACGCTTCGTGAAAGCAAATTAGTGGCTACCTCGTACCTCTCTGCTCTATAGAAATATGTTTTAATAACCAAACTTTGTTAACAATGTCTACTTGCTAGTTATGTTGGCCTAGTTGTCGGGCGCGACTTCGCTTACGTAAAGCGATAATATAAAAGAAATAAAATATATAAAGTAGTTAACAACTCTATATGAATCTTAAAAGTATAATATATAAAGATATATATATCTTTTGAATAGTTAAAATATAATAATTTAAGCCATTAAAAGTATATTTTCGTACCTATTCAGTCTCAGTGCAGGTAAAGAACAATGACTGAGCGTAGTTTTAATCTTATACAATCCGCTTACGTTTATTGTGAACCCATTGAACTCGACGTGAGCCATAAACAGACTTATAAAGGTTTTTCTATATAAAGCCATTTTTGAATTGCGTTTGATATATTTTTTGTAATTTTAATAGAAGAAGATTAAATTTCGTAATGGAGCACCTACCGTAGAACTTAACGAAAAGTCTACTGAAATAGTAGTCTAATTCTCTTATCTAGCTTTATATGTATGTACTTGTCTTCTTTCTCCTCTTTATTAGCTAAAAAAAAGCTATTTCAATGGTCAAACGTAATCTCTAAAGATGTTAAAGTTTCGGATAATATTCCTTTGAAGAAATAATTGTGAATTATATTGAATGATTTAATATTTATAAGACAAAAACGCATTAAGATATTGTACTCAATACAGCGTACGGTAAAGCCATAAAAGGTGTGTTAATTGATAGTCGTGTCGTCAGTCGTCACGCTTTCCCCACAGTCACGCGTGAGTGTGCCATGACCTGACTTCACACCATTCAATGACAGATTTCATGTTCACAGAATATTTACTTATCTCGGGAGTTATTCTCATTCACTAATAATAGTATAAAGAGCAGTGTTGGCCTAGTGGCTTCAGCGTGCGACACTCATTCCTGAGGTCGTACGTTCGATCCTTGGATGTGCACCAATGGACAAACGGTGAAGGAAAACATCGTGAGGAAACCGCCTTTGACTTAGACCCAAAAAGTCAACGGCGTCTGTCAGGCACAGGAGGCTGTTCACCTACTTGCCTATTAAAGAAATGATCATGAAACAGATACAGAAATCTGAGGCTCAGACCTAAAAAGGCTATAGCGCCACTGGTTTATTTACTTTAATTATAGTACCTATTATTTTTAGTTCATTAATAGAATATTTTCCTACGCCTCTACTCCATAGCTATCTAGATAGGGTAATTGCTGCCAAATCTGATTAAACAATAGACCATTAGGTACACAAATTATATGCTGGAATTCCAGCAAAGACCTTCCCAATATTCCGTACTAAGTATTTCTCATGAACGAAACTAAATTACATCACAAACGCCGTAACGAATGACGTCTCCGTATATTGCTAGGAGCAATTTGAGAAGCGCTTAAACGTCTGATCGCTCCCCACGGGCAATCCCGAGCCATTAATCCACCCCCTGTCCACCCTGGATTCACCCCTGGTCTTCTAGGGTTGGCAGTGGTTGAAGTTTAACCAAAATTACTTTACATTTTATATTTTTATGCATTTACGAACTTGTATGCCTAGAAGTTACGAACTGTTTCTATTTGTAACCCTTTTTGGCCTTAAGTGGAAAGTTAAAATAACTTCTAAGCTAAGTTAACTAATCCCGTAATTTATGTTATTATTTGATTACTAAGGTTAAATGATTACATGGCATATCAAAGCAGACGTCTAGACATCGATGTTTGCGAATATGTTCTTTAAAAAAAATAATGCGCCAAGGGTTTTATGAGTACCTAGTAATTTCTCGTCCGTTGGTATTTTTTTTTTAAATTGCTTCTTTCTTAATATTACTTATTAATTGAAAGAATTAACCTAAAATTGTCTTTTATTTTTTATAATTTTTAAAAGGAAACTGAAAGCCCTACGCCGAAGCTTTGCGAACCCATTTTTCCTCAACAATTATTATTTCACAATCGTTGTTTGTAATTCTTCCTAGAAAGATATTAGAGCAACTCATGGCCATGTGTAATATCTTTTCAGAATCCATATTAAATGCGCCAAAACTTGTAATACAGGGTCACTTTTCGGTAGAGTAATTTTTTTTCACAGTGGGGTCCGAAGTAAACAAAAAGTTTTGATTTGAAAAAAAATTAAATCGTATAACTTAATATTATCTTCAATACACTCAATAAACAACTATAAATAGTATGTGTTAAGCAAGAACTCATCAGTACCAATCTAGTGGATATTATGAAAAACATACAGGATGTAGATTTTATCGAATTTTAATAAGAATTAGTAAAAAAAAGTCAATTTTCTTATAAAACGCAAAATAAATCATAACTTTGCAGGGGTTGACCTTAGAGACCTCCCGTAGAACAATTTTTTGCCGCTGATGACCTCATCTATCCCCTATTTGCGTTTGATCCACGACTTTTTGGCCACCCTGTATAGTTATCAAAATGTCTTAATATACAAAACTTCGAAATCTAATTTAGTTTGAGAATAGCCTGGCCAGACAAATAGAAGAATAGCTTGATGATAGATATGTTAGTGCAGTGTTGGCCTAGTGGCTTCAGCGTGCGACTCTAATCCCTGAAGTCGTAGGTTTAATCCCCGGCTGTGCACCAATGGACTTTCTTTCTATGTGCGCATTTAATTTCGCTTGAACGGTGAAAAAAACATCGTAACGAAACCGGCTTGCCTTAAACTCAATACGACGGCGGGTGTCAGGTACAGGAGGCTGATGATCACCTACTTGGCAGTTAGATTGACAAACGATCATGAAACATATACAGAACAGAATCTGAGCCCTAAAAAAGGGTTGTAGTACCTACCACTGATTTATTTTTTTATTTAACATAAATATAACTTTACTTAATTTCACGTAGACCATAGCGTCTAATAAATAAATCGTACAACTAGTTGGTTTGATTATTTAAATTGTTAAACATGCGGGTACCTATTAACATTTGATTTGTGATTTACGTCTACCTTCAGTCAATAACGTATTGTTATTTAAATTATAACAATACGTAATAGAAATATATATCGGTGCATTTTCTACGAATGATAGGTGTGCCAGACAAAGAATGAAAGTGGAGTAATGCCGTGGAAATGATAGCGTTGAGAAGTGCGTGCGCAATTGGATAAGTAATAGATGTGTGGGTTAAAAGAGGACGAAATATGCGAGGCAACCGTAAATGGTAAAGTCAGGTTAGGTAGGCCTTGTCGTACATACCTGGACCAAATCCAGGAACGGCTAGGTACAAGTTAAAAGTACCTAGGTACACATAACCGAGGAGCATGCCTGGTGACTGTAATGAAGTAGAGATCCGTGGTCTCTGTCAGCAGGCGTTATGCATGTGCAAAACGCCTGCCATTTTTTTTCAGTTTTCCCAAACATGTATTGTTGATATTCATTTGCAGGCGTTAAAGAAAACTACTAAAATTTGCGTACCTATATTTTGAGTCTGGAATGCTCTAAAGTAGTTTAGACTTATATCTTGTCCCAAAGAAGTAAAAAATCGCAATAATTGTATAGCATTGATACTTACAATAGCGGAAGCGAATTTGACTTCAATATTAATGCCTGTGTGCAATAGATATATCAAGATACATTCTCCATATGTGCACTGTCAAACATGGGCCTAAGTTTATGTACCGCGATCCTAAAACTACAACATCACCGCTACGATGTTGTGAAGAAAATGCAGAGTACCTACAAGCGAAATTGTTGAAAAAGATCAGTCCCCAATAAATTCCTCATAATCTTCACAATATTTGCTGCTTTTAGATTTAAAAAGTCTAATCAGTGATAATTCTTCTAGATGTAGTAGCGTAATAGGAGCCAGATTTGAGCAATATTTCTTAAATGTCATAAAAATCTCACAATTACCACAGAAACATATTAATTAATTATAGCTCGGAATTAATTATGCAAGTTCCGATCGGCTCTAATTGGCGTCTACGTCGAAAGACGCGTTCCGCCCATGCCGATTATTACCATGACTCCGGCACCGCCCATTCAAAGCAAATTGAGTCTTATCAGTACGTGATAGGGACTATAATATGCGCACAAGTACCGTGGTGTAGTGGGCAAGCCCCGCCCATCGGCCAATGAGAGTGCGCCGCGCAATGCACACTTTGTTAACACGTCCCAAATGCTTTTTTTGAAGTTTTTTGTTAAGTTATGATGTCTTGGTGTTTTTATTTGGTTTTATTATTTTATTCACAGATTTGGTGATGTGTGCTTTGTGTGTTTAAGTTCTATGATATACGATGATATCTATGAGCCAAAAATACCTTCATAGGATAGTTGGTCACTCCGTCAACACAAAGAGGGCAGGCCTGGGTTCCATTCTCAGTTCAACCGTGTAGGCAAATTACTAGAAAATTTATCACTCACGTCATATAGGTACCATAAAGAAAAGACAATTGTTGGAGACACTTCCTTTGTCTAGTTTTCTCTATGTTTACGATGTTTGTGTTTAATGGGTACAGATAACAATTAATTAATACTTCTTCTTATAATTATGTTTATCTCTAACTTTTAACCAATTCTTACAAAACTGTATATAAGGTATAGAAAATATTTCAGATTTGCCTGAAGTGTTATCTGAGGTTCCCTTCTTCTCTCAACTAAACTTCTTGTATTCCTACGTGATAATTTCTGTTAACATTGAGAAAAGGGCGATTTGTTTTAGAGAAGACAAATACAAAATGCAAAAAATTTATGTGTGCGTGGCGATTCTGTTTACATATCTTCATTTTCTATCAGCTTATAATAAAAATAGTGTTAAAACCAAAAAATAATAGAATCTTAATTAGACGTCACTGCAAAGTAACGCGAACCTCTCTCGAAGCTGACTCACCCTTCGCCAGTAAAACCAATAAGGCGCGAGGGTTTCAAAGTTTAGCCGAGTTCAGCAACGCCCTATCTCACTAGGCCCTTAAAGAATTATGTACTTTATTTCATTGTAATAAGGTACGAAATAGCGAAGCACATATGAGCTGGTGAAGTGAAAGGTCGTTTATAAATATGCAGGAGATTGGGTCTCTGCGGTTTAATGAAATCACAGGTGTACGCCGTGACCGGATGAGACCGTATAACTTCCTTTGGAATATTTCTTTCGCAGGATAATATTAGATAATTTTAATTAAATACATCCTTCTATTGTTTGATGAATTTATGCATGTTGAGATTGTTGCATGTGTATAACGGCATGTTTTTGACAGCAAGGGTATGTTAGCCGATTCCGAGGGAGATATCGCGACAGCTGTGTTGAGCAGGTGCGCCGAAATAAACTCGCAAACGGCCCGCCATGCTTGCTCGACTGTTTATGCGTTTATTTATCCAATATTATTAATAATCTTAAATTGCTAATTGACTAACGTTACAACGTAATTGACGCGTAACTCTTTGTGTTACCTATATTTTATAATAAGGTGTGCTAATCCCTCCGCGTTCTTGCCAATTAATGTGCGAAACCCGTTCAGGTCATACGAATCGCAAATTAATCTGTAAGCTCGCGTTCCACCCTCACCGGTCCCCCGCACTCAGTCACGCCACACCGGCCCTCCGCACCACACGCTACGTAACCGAAATGATACAAATAATAACCGACACTTTCGCTCTTTTCAGAACAAAGTCGAGTACTACGTGAAATGGAAAGGCTGGAAACCGAAACACAACACTTGGGAGCCGGAAGAGAACATTCTCGACCCCAGGCTCATACAGAGCTTCGAGAGAGGAGAGGAGCTGAGGAGACAGGGCCGCAAACGAGAACGAGAACACTCCCCCGTCGAACGCGCCCGCAGCGGCTCGGAAGAACGCCAACCGCCCCCCGGAAAGCGCAAGGCCGAAGTCCTATCGAAGGAGTCCGGTAAAATCGGCGTCACGATCACCATGAGCCCTCCTGCCAAAAAGCACGACTCGACGAAACTGAACGGCGGAAGAACGCACAGCCAGCCGCCGCCGCTCGCCGCGCCCCCCGGCGGTGCCGCTGCGCCCGCGTCTCCCGCGGCAGAGGCGGCCGCGCCCCGCACGGGGCCAAGAAGGGCGCCCCATTCCCCCGAAGAAGCGGACGCTCACACTCCCCCCGAGAGAGAGCGACGCACCGACACGCAGCCCACGGCGACGGCTCCGGCCGAGCCGAAGGGAGCCCGACCTCCGCCTCCTACGCCGCAGCAGGAAGACGAGGACTCCTGGGGAGAGCCCCCCGTCACCCCGGCCCCTCCTCCCCCTCCGCCCCCAAAACGAGGGGCGGCCTTCTGGTCCGCTCGCTCCCCGGTCGCCGACCAGATCTTCATAACCGACGTGACCGTCAACCTACAAACGGTGACCATAAGGGAGTGCAGGACACAGGACGGCTTCTTCAGAGCACGCGAGGGTCGGCCGCTCGACGTGACGTAAACGCCTCATTAGCCGAATCGCGGCCGAATTGTGTCTAAGACGTTGTTTTCGTGTACATACCTAGGTAGCTAGTATTTATTTGTCAGCGTCGACTCGATCGAACCGCGAACTTGTGATGTGAAAGTTTTGGAAGTCGGTGAGGTGAACTGACATTTGTGCGGTTCGGGGTGATGATTGTTGATGTGATCCTCATTAAATAGTGATGATGGCGAGTCGACTTTGAATACGATTGGTTGTTTTTTATCGGCCCCTGAGCCCCAATGTACCTCACTTTTGACCACCTTTTTGTACATAATATAGAAGAGCTATTGTCAATTGTTAAAAATTGTCTATTATTTGTTGAATTATTATAAACAATGACTGGTTTCAGTGCGTACCTGTCGATGTTAGCGATTAATATATTATAGTAAATCGTGTGTTTATAATTTTATACTACATACAATAGATAGTTAAGTAAAACTATGTAAGAACTCTCAGATAAATCCATATTGCAATAGCTAAAACAACCACCATAGTGTAATGAAAGTCATACATATTATTATTCAAAATAAAGTTGGAATCTCTATTATTATTATTAATTCGTGTGACGCGTTGCAACAAGTGGGTTCTATGAATTATCGTGGGAAAGTCGATATTTTTCTCCTTATTAAATTATACGGGCTATCTCAGGGTTGTAATCCATCGAATAGGGGTTAACATTAAAGACTTCTTATAAAGTTCTGTTAACCTGGTACCTGTGATAGGGTTTTCAGTTTAAATGCAATCCGTGAGATAGCCTTAGCCTAACTTATTAATTAATTCGTTTTAATTTGTTATTGTTATTTATGTTATTAATTTTGCATTTGATTACAATGTTAGTTTGCACGATGTCATCGAATCGAAGACCTCAATAAACTGTATCTTATTGATAGTTAAAACGCTAACTTTTGTGTTCCTTATTGTTACGTAACCTATTTTTTTGTTCCTTAATATTCCATAAGTAATTTTTATCTGTAGAGGCAGGTAATTTTATTTTAATAATTTATGAGTAAATTCCATATGTCAGCGATATTTTGTTTTCGCTTACGTGTGAATGTTACTCTGCTTCAGAGTTATTTCATTGTCGGGTTTGAGATAATTTAACGATAAAAACACAAATTAAATTCATTTAAATTTGATCTGTAAACCTGACAATAACTCCGAAGTAATATTATTCGTTTTAAGTACTCCCTTGATTTTAATTGTTCGTATTATTCGAAAAAAAACTCAATCTAGATTGAAAGATTATTTATGAAATAAATCGTATACACAGTGCAATGACAATCCACTAGTGATTTTTCTTAAATTACCTACCTGTATAATATTTTTGCATTTTAACTGTGACGATAATTGTAAATAATGTAAATATTTTAATTTTATTTTAAAGAGCACTTGTTCTATATTGTGATAGTTCTCACATACTGTAGTTTGTAAATAAATGAGAATGAATAAGATATCTTTGTTATAATTTGCCACCATCCAAAGTGAAATAAAATGTTTGAAAAATCAAACCAATAATCAGTTAAACTGGGGACAGCCGTTACTGATTTTTACTGGCGTAACTAAAAAAATTACCTTCGTTCATTTTAATCTGTAAATTTGCCTGTGTTGAATTAAAAACTATTGAATTGGCTCGCTAACGCTCCTTTTGTCGTTAAAATTAAAAACTAGACGTTTCATGGTTTGTTTATTATTTAACAACAAAATAGAACAAAATTATAAAGATTAAAATAGTTTATTGAAATAAAATAAGTAGTTAAATGAAAAAATAACAGAATGCCTTTTTGAAATGAGAGCCATCTAGTTCTATTTACCAAAAACGTATTACTCTGGCTTTGACATAAATAATTATTATTAAAAAGCATCATTTCTATTATTAACTTAATAAAATACTACAATATTAATTAAATATGAAGTGAAAAGTATCCAATATAAACATTACGTAGCGATAAGCCTGAAGTTCGTTTTCAGAGTAGGCAAACTTCACAACAAGTCTTGCAACTAATCAATAAACTGGATCCGAAATCGCAAGACCCAGAATCAAGTTGTCAAACTGTGTTGTGCAGTAAGAACTAAAATTATTTAATACCAACTACAAATTGCTTGATCGATCGCAGGTTGAATCCAGTGTATTATTTTACTCTTTCGAAATGGAATGGTCTCGAGAGAAAACCTTGAAATTAGTCGGATTACTTCAAGTAAATGCAGCGCTTTGGAATCCTAGTAATTGTGAAACTAGGCGCGAGAAGCAAAAACGCAAACAGGAGCTTCGTTCTATTGCAAATATATTTAGAATATCGGTTTTCGACATAACAAAGAAAATACAGCATTTGAGGACTCAATATAACAGAGAATTAGCTCGAGAGACTCTAGCCCGTTCTCAAGATCCAAACGATAGATACGTTACAAATTGGTATGCCTATGATTACCTACACTTTTTAAAGGACTCAAACAAGCCATTCAGACTTGTTCATTCGGTAAGTTGTATTTCTATGAAAAATACATTCAAAACAAATAAGATACTGTCATAGCAATTATACAATTGGCCCAAATCGTTATTAAGTCTAGATAATTAGTAATAGCTAGTATTTTAATAGTTTACTTAACATATATTCTATTGCCCAATTTAGGAACGAATGTGACATTCAAAGGACAACTTTATCTCCTATTACATTTTCAGGATATTTATACATTTAACAATACATCAACTGATAATGCAATATCACCCGATGAGAATAAAAATGATGCATTATCACCACCATCTAAAATGACAAGAACTGAAAATATATTGGACCCCAACTTAGTTTACTCATCGACAGCAAAGAGAGATGAATTTTCAGTATTTGGTGAGTACATTGCAAATGAACTGCGTTCACTAAAATGTGAAAGAAGCCTATTACTTGCAAAAAAGCGAATGCAAGATGTAATATTTGATGTCAAAATGAATATGCTAACTGAATATAGTCTGAAACCTACCAATGTCTTCACAACAGCCATTTCTCAAGCTGAGCCAGTGCGGAATGAAAAATTATTGTATACTGTACCTGTTATTAACAATAATGAAGCATTACCAACATCTCAAGCACCTCCAACATCGGCAATTAATGAGATTATTATTAATGGATCCTGCCACTATTCAACATTCAAAGTGGATGAACAATAGCAATGCCAACCACTTCCCAATGCAGAAGTGGATAAACCTGAAGAATATGATATGAGACATTGAGTTATTGTCTATGGAAATATAATCTGAAGTGATTTATGAACTTGTCCTAAATTTCTAAGGTACACAAATAACTTGTATTTTAGAAGAAACATGTTATTAATGACTTCATAAATTGTGTAGATTAGTTGTAAATGTAAATAAATATTTGTATATAAGATTCAGTATTGTAGACACAGTATTATAAACTTACGCCCATATTCAATATAATCAGTGTAATTGCACTATCTTAACTAAAGTATTATTTTCTCTGTCTTTGTCAAATTGTGTTAATGTTGTGATATTATGAGCGCTTTAGTTAAAACTGTACAATGACACTTCTAGTCGTTACTAATAAAAGTGATGTGAATATAATTGTATTAAGTATATAAAAATTACATAGGACTATGTATTTATGTTCAATAATTTTAAGAAATAAAAGTGTATTTATCACAATTTTTTATAATTAGTTTGCCTATATACAGAAGATAAGATGTTACTCAAACAACTAATGATAGTACTAAGAATACTTAAGTTTTTTTGTTCTACTCCCCTGGTATTGTGTCCAGGGACTTTTTTCATCTCTTATATTGTTACTAAAAAGATACAAAAAAATAAAATCATACTTTGTGTCATCGGTAATATTATTATTTACAATATTTATGGCCGAGACCCGTTCTTTCATTTTTGTTTGCCTCAATAATTTTCTCGCTGAACCTTTCCAGGCACAGTCTGTGCTTTGTTAACATGTTCTATAGGCCGTTACGGTCAACTGTCATCATGTTGCTCCAGGTCGTTCCTGGACGATGCGAATATAGGGCAATGTATTAACGTGTTCTACAGTTAATTCGACATTATTGACCTGTGCCCTGTAACAATTCGCGCCATCTGGATTCTGGTGTGAAACGCTTCTCTATAATTAACATCTCCAATAAATGCAGCTCAAACATCTCCAATAAATAATTTTGTAGTTCCAGCTGTTTCACCCCAGGTAGCGCTCATTCCATACTTCTAACGTCTTTTACCTTATCTGGCGTTTAATATATGACAGGGGTATAAGGCGTATTCAGGTTTTTTTCTTAGTTTTTCCGCCGCTTCTTTTGCTAACGTGTCCGCCCTCTCGTTCCCCGGCGTATCAACGTGCGCTAGGCTCCGGCGGATCTCGGCTACCTGAGGATCGAGAGACCCGCCACTCACAATTGCATCTAATGCTGACCTACAGTCACTAGATTTTGCATCACGCTTAGTTTTATTAATACGTAGTTATTCGCATTTCGCAGCGCTGTCAATTTGGCTTTAAAAACTGTAGTGGGGTTCCATCTTCATCTTCTGGCTCTTTATTTCCGTTCCCTCTTTCCATTGCGTCCATGCGGCGCTTATACGTCTACACATTTTCGTGAAAATATGGCCCGTCTAGGAGCCCCTTTAGAGGTAGAATATTATATTTCGTGGAAATGTTGGAGGGACTGGGGCTGCGTGTGAAAAATAATCACACTCGGCGTGTTAAACGGTCGCAATTGCTTGCAGGGCCTCGACTATCGAGTGCGTACAAATTTACGGACGTCTTGCGCACCCTGAATATTATTGCTTGTAAGACGGATATATTTAGTTGCACACTGGCTGAATTCACAAGAATTGCATTATATATAATTATTTATAACTAATTGTGTAGGTTTTAAATTTAGTTTAATTTTTACATTAAAAAGTTGTCTATTGTAGGTACATATTAGTATTCAGTTACTGTAAAATTAGAAAATATGGAAATAAATGCATTTCTTCCGTGAATTTTATCCAATCAGCTTTTTAGTGTTGTATTTTGCATTAATTATTAATAATAACTATTCAGTGATGATAGTTATGTGGCGAACGTTCCTTATCACAATTCACAAGTTATTTGTTAGTAGATATGATTTAAATAAATGACGGATATTATGTTGACCAGTGTCAAGTGAAGTCTCGACTACTAAACAAGCTATTGAATCTTGAACGGTATGTTATTTATTTTATAACGGTCTACAAAATTAATTTAGATTGTTTTATTAGTTTTCAAATTACATATTATTATTTTTAATCATCATTAAAAGATCGTGGATGCAGTGGCGTAGCTACCCAGGGGCTAGGCGGGGCAGTGCCCCGGGGCCCTCAAGCTCAGGGGGCCCTCGAATCCTTACCAGAAATCTCGATCGTTCTGAACTTTTTCAAAAAAAATATGACAGGTTGCAACCCCACTTTAATCAAGACATTAATTTGAGAGAAATTCAAAAGTTAAGCGTGGGGATTTCCCCTAAATTCTTTCTGTAGGTTGGCAGTGTTGTCAATTTGACGGATAGTGATATTTGCATTTTATTATTCGAAGATTTTTTTTGAGAACAGTTAAAAATCTCATGCTATATCAGGAGTAAGTAAGCTAATGTCAATAAACTTTTTTGTACTGGTCAATATAGTGGTTCAATTTTATTTGATTTTACCGCACATATTGATGTCCGGTAAAGTCAATAAATCTTGTCAAATCTAAAGATTTCGCCTACAGCTCATTTTATAATGAGAATTAGATAGCAAATGAAAACAAAACCGCATTAAGCCTGGATTTTAACGAAGTCATTGATACTTTTGCGAAAACTAAAGCTAGGAAAAAATATAATTGTTATTTAGTCAGTTGGTAGGCCCGACCTTTATACAATAAACCCTTGAATCTTCTCTATTCCATTTATTTCGCCAAACCTACACCAAGTATTAATTGTAATTTACTAGTATGTTGTTACTGTTTAATATGTTTATTACCTGCCCTGCACAAAAAAGAGCTTAAGTAGCTTAGCATTTTTAAATTTTGTGTATATTTCATATTTTTATTTGATAAAACCTAATCAGTTTACATAGCAGTGGGGCCCCATTTTTTTATTTGCCCCAGGGCCCTTGGTCACCTAGTTACGCCACTGCGTGGATGGCATAATTATGTAACAAATCATTTGAAGTAAGTAAGCCTGATAAAATATTTAAGGGTCTTTGTGTGTAAACGGTAAGTAAAATAAATAAACCCTGAAAATACTTTTTAATTAATAATAATATTTTTGTAATATAAATATTTTATAGTGCCATCTAGTGAAAGAATTAAAAGAACAAATTATCTTGAGACCGTTGAGTACATATTGACAATAAACTGGCAAGTTTCAAAATATCAGTTATCACTGGTTCAACGACATTTTCGAGTTGTAAAAAATGTAAACAAACAAATCGTTTTGAAGATAAGTTTTCCTGTGGTATTTGGTGTTTTTAACACAAAGCATTAATTTCAGGATGTTAAACATGTTATATTTATCGTTATGGTGCATAAATATAGTAATAGCTTCAATAAATGGTTATAATGATAAGCAAAATGTAATTGAAGCTTTTGAATTAAACACGAAACGTTATTCCTCTGATTGGAAAGATCTCGATACACGTCCACTACCGGAGTGGTATGATAGAGCTAAAATTGGAATATTTCTACATTGGGGAGTGTTCTCTGTCCCAAGTTTTGGGTCGGAGTGGTTTTGGAGTAACTGGGTTGGTAAGTATTATTTCTTATTCTTGTCGCAATTATATTAAATATGATTCTATTGTATAAGTGTATGTTACAGTACACCAGACTTAATTACTGCATTAGAATAGATCTACAATTTATATTTATAGGAGGAAACCAAAAGTACATAGATTTCATGAATAAAAATTATCCACCTGGTTTTACATATCAAGAATTTGCACCTATGTTTAAAGCTGAATTTTTTGATCCTGACGAATGGGCTACACTATTTAAGAGAGCTGGAGCTAAGTGAGTAGAGAAGTTATTTGAGATAGTAGAGCTATGAAAAAGTGTAGTAATTCCTTACAATTGAACTATATTGTTTGTGCTTTTAGATACATTGTTTTAACCAGTAAACACCATGAAGGTTTTACATTATTTCCTTCAAAACGGTCATTCAGTTGGAATTCTGTTGAAGTTGGTCCTAAACGAGATCTAGTAGGTGATATTGCTCAATCAGTTAGGAAACAAGGAATGAAATTTGGTGTATACCACTCATTATATGAGTGGTATAATCCCATTTACTTGGAGGACAAGCGGTCATTGTTTTTAAATAAAAGTTATCCATCAACAAAACTGTGGCCTGATATAAAACAACTGGTCAATGATTACCAGCCGTCTGTGTTGTGGTCTGATGGTGATTGGGAGGCATTTGATGCTTATTGGAATTCAACTGATCTTTTGGCGTGGTTGTATAATGATAGTCCTGTGAAAGATGAGATTGTAGTCAATGATCGTTGGGGGATTGGGATCCCGTGTCATCATGGAGATTTTTATAACTGCGCTGACAGGTATAATCCAGGTAAGATGCAACTCTATATACTCTGTAAAGCTGTATATGATTATGATCAAGACTTACTTAGGGTTGTCTATAGAAGTGTTTTAGTGCAGTTAAATTTTAATTTATGTAAATTTGAACATTAGGGCTTGTATTAGGGTGCATATTTAATTGTTTGTAAATGGAAGGTTTAAATGTTTATACAGGAACTCTTCAACCTCATAAGTGGGAGAATGCATTCACGGTTGACTCAAAATCGTGGGGCTACAGGCGAAACATGAACTTGTCTGAAATACTCAGTGACAAACAGTTACTCAAAGAAATTGTGTCTACTGTCAGCTGTGGAGGTAACTATTATAATAATTTAAGAAATTTGAATTCTGTTTATTATTTTAAACAAAAGTACTGCATTAGTGTTATTATGTCCTTGAACTTTGATTCTTCTCATTTACTGTTTTTTATTTTACAACAAAAGTTTCTTTAAAAAACGTTAAGTAAAACTACTTAAAGTTTTTTAAATAAATTATTAAGTTAGCAATTTTATAAAAGAACTATTAGACTAGTTTATAAAGATTCAATATATTACTTCTAGTATGCTATACTTGTGTATATTTTCGCGTCGCGAAATCGCGTTAATTTGCAACATTTTTTATTTGATAGAAAGCAGATATTAAAGTCTGTAAAGCATTCGAAGTATTGTTAAATTAAAAAAAAAATGTTATGTAATAGATTACATTGTTTTATCAATATATAGTTAAGCTCTTGATATTTCTATCAATAAATTTAAATGCAATTCTAGGCAACGCTCTTATCAACGTTGGTCCAACAAAGGAAGGCACCATTGCGCCAATATTCCAAGAGCGTCTCTTGACTCTTGGTGATTGGCTTCAAATAAACGGTGAAGCAATCTACGATACTTCTCCATGGGTACGTCAGAACGATAGCCTTAACAATGATGTCTGGTACACGTGCACAAAGCAACAGTATGACGGGTTTAACCCCACATCTAAACCGAAGGCAACAGATGTGACGGCGATTTTCGCGACATTTTTCGAGTGGCCTAAAGATGATGTACTCAGTATAAGGGATATCGTCATTTATCTACATCGACATAACACTTTGAGCGTTACCTTGTTGGGAAGTGATAGGACATTGAAGGTGAGTACTAGTACTCAGATTATGTGACCTAGGAATCAATCTTTGATAATTGACCTATTTTAGTTCTTTGTGTAGTATCTAAAGATTATTTTATAGCTTTGCCAGCTTTTAGGTAGTTAGTGTTAGGTATTAACATGCCGGTTTTCTCGCGATGGTGTTTATACTATAAAGCTAACTCTTGAACATTTTAAACATTTAATGATACATGAAAAATTCAAGAAATATACATATAGTCGACGATTACGATACGGCATATTAGTGATTTTTTCAGTCTTAACAGAGTTTTTAATTGTTACTAATAACTATCACATGATAACTAAATCACAAAAGGACTTATGCAAACAAAACCAGCCACTGCTGACGCAATGTATCGTAAAGCAGATAGTAGAAATCAAATTGATTTCAAATAAAAACATAATGTCCTGTGATCTTGTGAGTCACTTAAAAAGAAACTCCTTTATTCATAAGAAATAGATGTGTAACAGCGCTGATTTTACAAGTACACTGTTTTTATTAGAAACGAACAGACTATTAAGAACACGATTAGACTATTTTTTATAATTTAAATAAACTGCTTGAAAGTTCCTATCTATGTGTATTTTATTCTTCCTATCTCCCTAAGGTATTTATGGAATATCTATAGGCTGAGATTTGTAATTAGTACTGATTCTATTTTATTGTAATCATAATTTACTTTTGTTAGTATACTGTAATAATAAATTCCTAAAATGTAAAAAATAAATAAATACCTGTGCAGGGTTTTCAGTTTTTAGTTTTTATGTAATAATAACAGCAAGTGTAAATACTTTTCATATGTATTTCTGTTT
This sequence comes from Pieris melete, assembly GCA_963693345.1. Lineage (NCBI taxonomy): Eukaryota > Metazoa > Arthropoda > Insecta > Lepidoptera > Pieridae > Pieris > Pieris melete. The sequence continues at coordinate 1,560,260 of CAVNZK010000046.1, read as the reverse complement.
CAGTGGAAGATAGCATCCGGCGTGGCATACATCGAGTTACCCAAGGAGTCTGTCAAGTCCAATGTTGGATGGTCACTTAAATTTTGTAATATTTAATCTTTAAATACATATTTAGAATAAAGTATGGTGTATTATTTCCTTTCAGTTTAGTAACAATAGTGCGTTCGTGATAGGTTTTGTTTTAAAAAATCATGTGACATGATATGTTAGGACAAAAATATTGCGCTACAATATTTTAGATCTGGTATTTTGTATCTGTTTCGGGATCGTTTTTTTTCTAATAAGCTATCACCTGATCACCTTTTTTTTATATCTGAAGTGGAAATGCATGGGCCGCGGCGCCCGGAAGCTACAACACCAAAATCTCTGATATTATTAACCTCCGCTGTAGTACACACTGGGTACTAGACGACCCACCGACACTTTAACTTCATTAACAATAGATGCCGTAAGGGCCCTAGTCTTGCGACCCCTTATTGAGACCATCATAAACTTTTTTATCTACTGGGCATTGCACAAAAACTACTTGGCTTCCACCTTGACCTCCTAAAAGAGAGCCAGCTTTAATCACATTCACCTATGGCAGCTATTAATTGTGTGGACTAAACGATTATGATTTGGTTGATCTTCATAGCCATGTTCTTGCCTACCACACTGTTAATCGTGCTTTGTATTAGGTACTGCAACTCACATCAACACTGCAAAAATCTCAGTTTTGGATCGCACTGCCCGGACATACAGCGACCAATATTTGCTGGTTTAAGCTGTTGCGGAATATGGTCAAACATTAAAATGAGAGTGGATGAAAAAATTAAGAATATCCATAGCGTTTAAAAACCTGAACCTGAAAGTTATTTTCACACTAACACACAACAGTCGACTTAGGTATTAATACTCAGTTAAATGTATTTAATAATTCTTATCGACTTTTGCTTCCGGAAATGTTTGAACCTTTTTGTATATATTATGTTTTTTGTTATTTATATATTATTTTGTTGTTAGTTGAATTACGAGGGAAGTAGGAAATCAAACTGAGAATAATTGAGAACATCTATGGCACCTCAATACCAGTGCTAAGTGCTACTGGTCGTATATCCATCTATAGAAACCGTATTCGAAAAACTTACAATAAAATATAATATATAATTCTAGACAGGAAGATATTAAATTTTTCAAACAGGATAAAAAACAACAATAATTGTACATAACGTTTATTTTTCAGGCTTACATTCAGTGCTTATAACTATGTTATATAACTCCCTGGTATATACATTAACGTAACTTATGAAATAAAGCGAAATTATTTTTAAGTATTGCACCTCAAAATAACTCTTATTTACTTAAAAACAGTTTATTTCATGCAGGAATTTTATAACAAAATCTCGCTTCTACATTATGAATACAATTTTGCACCTATACAAATAAGTTGTGCCACAAAATATTAGCAAAAATAATTTGAAATTTTAGCGTGTAAGCACCTTTATATCGAACCCTACAATACATTATTGTTCAGTATAAGAAATTCTTATAAGCTCGGCACTTATCAGGTACCACAATTTTATTTACATGACGCATGTAAAAAAATGTTAAATCGAATTTGTGGGACAAACATGACAAAATCTATATTCGATAATCGAATGAAGAAATTGACAATTTTTTTAAATAAATATATATATATTTCGGGTTAACTTTGGAATGCCTCAGTGCGACCTAAACGTTTTGTTATAAGTAATAACATAATTTTTTAGTAGTCAAACATGATAATGCCAGATTTTGCATGAAAGTTTGGGAAAACTATGACTATTTATCTCATTTGTTAACTAGACATCCAAGTAAAGGGGATGAGTATGAAAATGAAAAAAGCAGACATTGTGTAAAACCACCCTAGGCTCTAAGATGTGTTTCCCAATAAATTTGCCCCTTGTAATTGACTTCTAACACCGACAAAGGTCAGAGACGTTAACTGTCGTATTGTCACTTGCAAGAGGTGACATGTGTATGATCCTTAAACTTCTGCCGCCCTAGTCATTATTTTTCTGTTTATTAAGCTTTGACGGACAGATCAACAAATTTAGTTAAAAAAACATCGATTTAGTTTATGAGTAAGGAAATTTTTCAAGTCTTTATTAAAAAGTACATACTCTAATATCTGTTAAATTAACACTTAACACTATGCTCTGAAACTCTTAGCAACTTTTCTTAATAAACAGTAACAGAAAAAGGTGTTCATATATTTTGTACTATGCATATAATAATAAACATATACGTATCTAATATGGCGTACATTTATATAATGTTATTTCTATCACAAAATTAATCTTATCTAGATATCGGAATGTTAGTAAATATAGTAACTTTTATAACTATGTATAAGGCATTTACTGAACTAGTGCGGTACTTAGGAAATCAATGTTAGCTTTACTTATAAACATAGCTTATCTTTGCAAGAAATATTTACCTGATTGACTCGTCAAAATCAAAGTTGAGAGGCGGCTAATCAATTTTATTACGTGTTTATAAGATTATCAATAAAGTAAACAAAGCCGCAAAACTGCAAAAACTTGACTAATTTTTTCACAAATATATATATATATATTTGTTCTTTAATCAATTTGGTTGTATTAAAATAACATCAGAATGAGAATCTATACGTTATATTAAAATAAGGCATATAAAAAACATTGCTTTAATTTTGATATTTTTTGTTATCGAATATAACTTTTTTCATTATCTTCTTCTATCATAAGAACTATTGAATTTAAAAAAAGCATTTTAATAATGGTGGTCGGTCCTTAATATTAAGTAGCACGTCTCAACAGGACTACTCCGTATTCCGCGATCCTTGCCAAGTTTATTATTTCTGAACAATAGAGACGCATGGTGTAAATTGTCTATTATATGTAAACATATTAATTTATTTGTTCAAATATCGCTTGCCCCGGAGAACAAAGTCGTAAACTATTACGACTGTTTTAATATTTTCTCATTTTTTACTTTAAGCGGTGACTAATTGTAATTTTTTTCAGAATTTCTGCAAAACACGAGGATATCTTTATTCTACGGAAATTATTTTCTGCCCAATGTTAGTAATACTCGTTTACCTAATTTCCTTACCTTTTCTGATATACATAGCGACAACCATGAAGATATACCACCTAATAATCATAAATGTGAATGCGACAGTTTTACAGATACCGGCAAACATCTTGAACATTAAACAAAGGTGTGGGGAAAAGTTTGCGCAGCGCACACAAACGTCAACTGATTTTCTAATCACCGATCGACGCGTCACTCTCCCGCCGCCGCGATCTCTAAAAATTGCTTCTGCGCAGACAAGGACATTTGTTCAAGATGTTTGCCGGTATCTGTAATCTATGTTTCACCAAGGTCATAATATTTCCGCGAAAAGAGTGGTATTAAATTATTACGTACTAGACATTCGTCAAAATTACCCTCGTAATGTGCGGTTACTCGTCCGTAATTATGTTTAAACATTGAAACAATCGTAACACACTTTTGCTCTTCAGACTAATTAAATAAACTGTTATGTTTAGTAATTTTATAACTATTTACACTAAATACATAACAACAATGTTTTAAGCCTCGAATAGTAAGGCTTTCATTAAAGATATATATATACATATTTGTAATGTACTTAGTATCGTAGTATTAATAGCATTACTGTTATTTTTCCTGAAAGTAATAGATTTTTCTTTTACGATTTTGTTCCCCCGAGCAAGCGATATATAAAATGTCGAATTATATTTTTGAACGTAACACGTGTTTGATGCGAGACATTAATTTTGTACAATAACATAGGTTTTAAACAATTTACTAAACATCTTTTGAGATCAGATAATGTCGCGGAATCGTGAATACCCCTACTGGCCTCAAAAATAGCATTCAACTCAGCTAAGAGACGTATTGCAGCCTGTCTCTCTGCCTCAAAGCTTCGAGTTGCGGTAAGATCGAGACCTGCTTACTGAAGAACTCTTCCAAGTCCGCCTCGGCTAACATTGTGGCTAAGAATTGTTCCAACGTGATAGACCAATCCTCTGTCGGGTCTTTTTCGTCTTTACTAGGAGACGGCTGCGCGCACGCTTCCTCTAGGTTGCCGTTTCGATCGGGCTGAAATTTTAAACACTGTAAGTAATAAAAATATCTAACTTATTTCAGTGAATATTATTTCCAAAAGTAGTACTATATACAAATCGACTTAATACTTTTGGAAATTTTTTATATCGTGATGATGTAGTGATAAAATAATATAAGAATTGACTATAATAATATGACCCATATGTAATTGTAACTTATATTCTACTTTTTAAGACAAACTTACACGCCATTATGTGTGACAGTATGTTCGAACTTTAGATTGTACCATCATAACATTTTTGTACCATATTCTTGCAAATAAATTATTATTATAATTAAATGTATTTACAGTCGACTCTCTATAATTTGACACTCGTTAGTATCCGGTTTTCCGATCCCTTGAAAAATACTCGATAAATTGAATAAAACTAATGTCAATGTCACCTCGGTAATTTGAAGTTGAAGGACGAAGGAATATTACGGACGTCTTTTTGAAACAAAAAGTTTGTGAATAATTGTATTTAATTTTTAGTTAGGAAATACATAATAATAATATAGAAATAATCACGAATTTTAATATAGAAATAATGTAAAGAAGCCTTCAAATATTACGTAACGAATTTTGGGGTGGGGGGTCCTTTTGCAAAACGTTACGATGCGGGGCGGGGAAATTTCCCGTACTTTACACCACATAATGGTAACTGGTGAACTGTTGGTAATATAAATTTTTGGTAATTTGAAAATTATCTCTGGTCCCTTGAGTTTTATCGAGAATTGATTGAATATGGCATTTGTTATTAGGAGTGCATGAATCATGAAGTATTCGTTTTAATCAAAATAAACCTATTTTAAATTGAGAATTCATACCTCGAGTGCCGAAGGCTGAGCGGCAGCCGCCAAGTACAGGCTGTCCTGCGACATCTCCCGGTCCAGATTTGGTCGGTGCCTTAATTCGCCCAATTGGAGAAGCAGAGTCTCTGGAAATTTGGAATTAATTATATTTTGCATGCATTATAAGAGAAGCCATTGATTTTTTGTAAATAATGTTAATTAATGCACGGATAAATCTCTAATAATCAAAACGATTTCTCAGACCTACAACGCACTAGCGGCTGGCCGCAATGCGGTCTGCCGTAGAGCGGCATGCCGTATTCCGGCTAACCGTTCCTATTGCGGTCCGCCGCTCGTCAGTGCTTCTTGAAATATTACAAATTAAAATTTAATGACGTGGAATAAGTGATACATGTATCTTATGTTCCATAATAAACATATTTATTTTTTACTCTTTTAAAATAGGTTTATAATATTTTGTTTACATTTGTAAAATAATTATATGTGATGACGTTCGAACCGCGCCGCAGCTCCAAATCAACCGGAGCGGTTGACGGTTGTCCGCAAATGAGTGCGTTGTTATCGTGCGGTTTCATGTAATAATCGATGTGCGGCCAGCCGCTAGTGCGTTGTAGGCCTTAAGATTACAAATTAAATGTACATACAGACAGTTTTAAAAATACGTTTTAATACCTGCTCTAGCGACAGCCTCGTACAAGGGCGTGGAGTACTGCGTGAGGTCGTGAAGGGCGGCCAGCAGACGTAGGAAGTGCGGGCGAGGCAGGGCGGGCGGCGGAGACGGCGGCGGGGGTGTGCCCGGCGAGGCCCCGGGCGGGAGCCCTAAAGCGCACACGCGAATAGCCTCCGCCGCTAGGGCTTCTGCAACGAGGGCGAAGATTGTATTACCAGGATGACAGACGTTGCGAGAGATCATGTATTGAAAGAGAATTTTCTAGTCCCATAATTGATACTATTTTTTCCTATTCCTAATTGTAAATTAATTAATTAATTTTGGTAACATAATGGAACGATTTAAACTATAAATTAAATATACACTCACCGTCCGGGGAGTAAGTGCTGTCCGTTGATTTGTCCATTTGTCCGTCACCCACGTCACTAATAGATCTCTGGATAGATTCGGATGGCCGATCTATACTGAAAAGGTTATAATAAACTATTATAATCTTATTTACAAACACAAATTAAACCTGGCATGGACACTCACATTGCCAGAAGGCTCGCAAGTGCGTTGCCGGCCTCTTAAGAATTAGTATCCTCTTTTTTTAGACCCTAAGTCGAATTGGTTCGGAAATACTTCAGTGGGAAGTTGGTTTCTCATAGCGCCTGTGCAAAACTGCCTTAAAAGACGCTCAGTTGTGGAACGACGGGCGTCAAGGTGATACGAATGGTATTTTGTACGTCCGATGATGAAACTCAGCTACAGGTATTAATTTGAACAACTCCTCTGAACACCCTCCATGGTAAATGCGGTAGAAGATACAGAGAGACCCCACATCTCTACGCATCGTCAAGGTATCAGTCGCTTGGAAAGTGACTGGTCGTCGATAATTCGAATCGCTCTTCGTTGGCTATGGTCAAGCAGAAGGCGCTGGTACTGGGGAGCTCCCGCCCAGAGGTGAGAACAGTACTCCATGTGGGTCCAATTTTGCGCTTTATGCAGTTGCAAGCGGTGACCCTGAGTGAAATACCGTCTCGCCTTACTGAACAAACCAAGCTCCTTAGAGGCTAACTTAGCCTTTCCATTCAAACGATCGCAAAACTGAACCTCATTGGTACATTGTATGATTATTCGATTATAAAGAAATACCTGTCAAAAAAGGAAATGGCATCGTCCGCCAATTCCTCAACCTCCGTTAGCTGCGCAGACCTGAGCTCCAAATTAGATAACAGCGGAGGCGCATGCGCACAATACAACGCACGCAGTCGTTTCTGTGCCTCCGCTCTCGTGCTCAGCCCGATGGCGAGCGACAAGCCGCGGGCGCTCACGAGACCGTCGTCATCATGGTCCATGAGCTGGAAGGATTCTTGTTTATAGAGACCTGGAGGTCTACCGTGAGCTTTCTTAAAACGATCCAGTTGCTGATGAGTTAAAGTTTCTAATTGAATAGCATTTTTTCGTCCCATGACATCATAAACTGAAACGTATTGTAAACGAAAGCATCGTATTTTATTTGTGGTTTCTTTCTCTCTCCGACATACGATTTTATGATAATAAATGAAAAATATCTACGGATTTTTATTGAAATGAAACAGCGGTGGACTGGACTACTCGAATACAGGAAATACAATTCATGAACATTATATCTAATATATAAAATTCTCGTGTCGCGGTGTTTGTAGTTAAACTCCTCCGAAACGGTTTGACCGATTCTCATGAAATTTTGTGTGCATATTGGGTATGTCTGAGAATCGGACAACATCTATTTTTCAACCCCCTTAATGTTAAGGGTAGTCCACCCCTAAATTTTTTTAAATTAATTTTTAGATAAATGTTTTATTTTAATTTTGTTATGATACAGCATTAAAAAATACATACATCCCCTAATTTTCACCCCTCCACGACCAACTAGTATTTTTTATTATAAATGATATACATGGCAAAACCACGTTAATAAACGTCCACGTCCACGTCATATAAAATTCTCGTTTCACAATGTTCGTTCCCATACACCTCCGAAACGGCTCGACCTATTTTTATGAAATTTATGCATGTTCAGTAAGTCTGACAATCGGCTACTATCTATCTTTCAAAGACCGAAATGTTAAGGGTAGTTGCCAAATTACCTTAAAAATTCTAGCCGTAATGGCCTCGGCGTAATCCCCCTTAGCCCATGGGGACAGGGCCATGTAGATCGTCTTGAACTGCGCGAAGTCCACTCTGTACGCTTCGTAAGGAGCCTCCAGTCTCTCAGCCGGGACCCGCTTCGCCCAGAAGAGCTCTTCGCGGATTACACTTAATAATTCCTGAAGTAAGTATAAATTAAAATCATTCATAGAAGCATGGGGCAATAGAGCTGAATGTTTAAAATCATAATATTAAATTCTTAAACAATTATTTTACCAAGAATCGAAAATGTTTTTATAGTGAAATGGTAAAAAAACACTTAAATTCTCGTCTTTTATAAAGAATTTTACGCCTTGTAGCAATTATGGGTATATTTATTATATATTTATCATACAAAAACATTTATATATAAAAAATCAGTGGCGCTACAACCTTTTTGGGTCTGGGCCTTAGATCTCCGTATCTGTTTCATGAACATTTGTCAATCTAATAGGTGATCAGCCTCCTGTGCCTGACACACATTGTTGACTTTTTGGGTCTAAGACGAGCCGGTTTCCTCACGATGTTTTCTTTTACCGTTAGAATACCGAAAGAATATTAAACGCGCTCTTTAGAAGTCAATTGGTCCATCGACCTGCCGGATGTGAGTCACACGCTAAAGCCATTAGACCAACATTGCACCGATTATTAAAATTTTCCCAACACACAAAAAAGAATACAAAAAAAACAACAATTAATAATAAATAGAAGTATTTTAACAAACAAATCTATAATGTATTGTCAATTACAAGTGGAAACGTAAATCCAAAGCAAATTAATAAAATAGCAACTGACCTGCAACTCATTAGCATCCAGCAGTTTGTCCTGCTGCAGAGCCCTCAAGGTGTTCTTCTCGAGGCTGTCCTCCAGGTGCCGGACCACTCTCAAGCGGTGCTTCAGCCTCAAGTGCTCGATGCACTCGCTGCTGACGTTGGCCCCGTACATCCGGTACGACTGGTACACCAGCTCTTGGATTTTTATGGTCTGGAAGTTTTAACACATTTGTATGCATACTATATATGAATATACAAACTATTTATAATATTTATAATACCAACATTTCAGTATTGCAAATATTTTAATTTAAATTCATTGGAATATCGGCGGAGTCAGCAAGATTTATTATTTTTGTACGCTATTCTTGATGAGCGGATAGATAGCCACTATTTGCTGTAGTTAATTTCTCTAAGAAACTCTCCACCGTATGCGACAAGATATTCACAATTGTTCCATGTGCTTTGAACGAACACGAATTATCTGCGTAATTAGCTAATGTATCGGGTTTTAGCTAACTAACAATTTATGAAGATGTAGACATTTTCCACCTAAACAAAGAGGTTGTGAGGAAATTTTACGAAGCGAGAGGAAGCAAAAGCAAAACTTCTGTTTCGTATATTTTCTTTAACAATGTAAATCTGTTTTGGCTTTGTATATTGTCCAAAAAATGTTTTCTTTTATAATCTAATATATAAAATTCTCGTGTCACGGGGTGCGTAATCGAACTCCTCCGAAACGGCTTGACCGATTTTGATGAAATTGTTTGTGCTTATCCGGTATCTATGAGAATCGGCCAACATCTATTTTACATCCCCTTAAATGTTAGGGGTAGTCCACCGTTAAAATTTTTTTTTTAATTTTTAGATATTTTTTTTTGTGAGTATTTTTTTTATGATACAGCATTAAAAAATACATACAACCCCTAACTTTCACCCCTTTACGATCAACCCCTATATTTTTATTATACATGATATACATGGCAAAACGACGTTAGCCCGGTCAGCTAGTATGTATATGTATGTGTATCTGTAACTGAAGATTCCCAATAAATACATTTAAGAAAAAAAAATATATTAAAAAATACAACTCAAAGTTTAAAATAATACCTTTTTAGTATTTCTCTGACCTATTAAAAATATTTTCTATACGGTAGTAATCCAGCATCCGCCGATGAACTTTTTAGACTAGCGCAAGATTAACTTGTTAACAGCAGTAGCAGAAGAAAAGAAACATTTTTTGTAACTTTTATGTTTACCATAATTGTCATATATTTTAGAATTATAGCTAGTAATCATTGATATAAAAAAAACCCAAGATGCACACTCAACGTCTAAAAAACGTCCTCAAAAAATGAGCGCAACATTCTAAATTGTGCGCTCATTTCAAATAATCTCGCGTCTAATAAATGGAGTCGATGTTATTTATTTGTGTTTTTTTTTATAAATAAATTTATGTACTTTAGAACTTTTTTGTGTGTAGTTTTTGACAAATATATTTACGCTATATAAAGTGTAGGTCAGGAGGTAACCAATTTAACATATTTTTTTAATTTAAAGAAAAAACTTTTTAACCGGATTAAAATTATGTATTATAATAAATTTACAACTATTTAACATCCAACATCTTTTGTCTTCAGTCACCGTGACCACGCACGCTGTAAAGCACCCGAAAGGTCGGATAAATTTAATATTATGTTAAATAGTTGTATATAAAAAAGTCATGTTCGACTCCACTCAATACCTTGTCCTACCGACCACGGTCGGTCGTAAAATTTTATTGATTTAAGTACGTATACACTGCGTTGTAATAGCAACTTTAAGCAATTCGCGTAAGGTTGATTTTGCAATAATATATGCTTGTAACATATACTGTAATAGACATACTGTTATAGAAAGGGACAGCAATAGTGTTTCGGGACACTTTCGAGTGTTACTTTTATTCGAGACTGTGCATCTTGGGTTTTTTGTATATCAATGCTAGTAATATAAACTGCCAGTTTTTCTGTACATATGTTCATTAAATATAAAGAAATTAATTAAATTTAAAAAAATACCTTCTGAGCGGTCCTCGGCTCGGTGGAAAGTGCCATGGCTTCATCGTTGAAGATGCCTTCGAGATAATCAGTCAGAATTTGCACCGCTTGCCCATCTTCAGTGGATTTGAGAAGCTTTTCCTTGTTTACGTCCAGTATGGTCAAAGTCACCTGGAAACGAGATTGGGTCCTATTATAAATTATCTGGCATCACTATTATAATTACTTTGAGTTCTTGTAAACAGTGACGCTACAACCCTTTTAGGTCTGGGCCTCAGATTTCAGAGATCATTTTCAATTTAATAGGTAAGTAGGTGATCAGCCTCTTATGCTGTTTCCTTACGATTTTTTCTGCGCGAGTGTTAAATGCGCACAAATAAAATCCATTGGTACTCTGCCGAGGATCGAACCTACAACCACAGGCTGAGAGTCGCACTCTGAAACCACTAAGCCAACACTATTCTATTAGAGGTTACCTGCATTTAAAAAAGAATACTAAAATAACAAACAAAGTGTAAGAATTTTTGACAAATTGGTAGCGAACACAATTTGATTTTTTTGACGTTTATGCTTTGGACCCAAAAAATGCTTATTGCAGCGGAAGTCGAACCCAAGGGCCTTCAGGTTGAAAGTAATAAACTTGACCATTACCACACTATCCTATCTTCCTATGTACTAGGGCACTATAAGCACTTAAGAGTATAATACTAGATTAACTTTCGTCATAACAATATATATACCTGAAAAATAACTTTAGCGCCATCATAGAAGAAGCAATCCATGACGTTTACGGCGCACTCGTACGGCATCACGCTGATGAATAGGGTCAAGAACCATGACAAGGAGATCATCTTCATCATCCCCAGTTCGTCCAGCTTTGCGTGGAGATCGGGTAACTGTGATTTTGTCAGCTCTTCTAGAACACCTTGGTCCACCTGGAATTTTTAATTCCTTTAATGAACTGCTTGTGATGCATCCAATCCGGAAGTATATCTCACGGTACACGTTAAAAAATCTTGAATAGAGACTTCGAACAAAAGAACGCGCGGCCGCCCACTAGTACTGACGACATCGTCAAGGAGGTTGGCTCCTAGTGGATACAAAGAGCTTTACTGGAGGAAAATGCAGGAGAAAGAAATTCCGTAACGAAAATAATAACATAACACACGATGTAATATAGGTGGGGCAAATACGCATTAGAGTGGACAGGGGACAGAACGCATACTGCGTCTCACATCGGTCTGGCGTAATCGGTGACTTAGCTCAAGTGCGTTAGAGTGGAACTGAACGCATACTGCGTATTCACATTTCTGTGTCGAAATCGGTGACGTGGCGTAAGCGCGAGTGAGACAGACTATATAGGCGTGTTTTCTGAGTCTGGTGGAGTGGTAGATTGAGTTAATATCAAAGAAAAAAAAATGTGTGCGTCTTAACGTAAGAAGTGAAACTTATATAAACTTATATAAGTCAAAAACATACTATATGTCATATTTTAACGCCGATAAAGAAGTTTGACTTCAAAAAGCAACATGGCGTGTAACGGAAAAATGTGATGCGTAAGGCAAAAATGAATTTTTTTCCAACCCCGATAAAGAAGTTTCACTTCAAAAATACGAAAGTTTATAAAAAAATGCTACGCAAATAGCTTTACGGCAGTCCCCGACTGCTGCACGTTTTATTTTAAATAAATTTCTTATTTAAATCGAAAATAAAAAAATATTTAAAAAAAAAATAACTTACCAAAGCACCAACCACCCTGGTATTGTAATAGTCCGGGAGCAGAGTCTCGCAAATGGTAGCAAGAAGCCAAAACGCCTGCTCTTCCGGACAATATATTAGAAGAACGGAGGCCACGATGTTCATCGCTTGACAATATCCGATGGTAGGGTTCTTTAGTGCGTACGCGCAGAGTACGCGGCGAAGCGCTGATATGCCTGAAAAGTTATAAATGACCTTTAACTTCGACATACTTTAAATATAAACCATACTCTAGTTTTTAATTTTAAAACTGTCGTGTCAATTTTGGAACTCTTCCCAAAGGAAGACCCAACAGGATTTTGACTCTAGTGGCGAGTCGTAAAGTTATATACATTCTTAGCTGTTGGAAAAACTGTAACCGCGATCCCGCCGGTAGGGCGCTGATGGTACCTACCCTTCCGCATTTTTCCAAGTAAAAAAAGTCAAAATATATTATGTCTTAAGCACATTTTTTAAAAAAAAGCTCATTTCCATCTAAATTTCTAAGTATATATCTACTTTTACCGTAATTTAATGGGCAACTTCTTGTATGTTGTGACTTATATTACATATGACTCACCAACATCATTCTGAAACGCCGGATGCTCCGGAAGTGATCTATGTAGATCTCTTTCTATCTCATCGTTGGCCTGGTTCTTCGAAGACAGGGCCTCATTCACCAGCTTCTCGTACAGGCCCTTGCTTTGGATCTTCTGAAGAATGGAACCAGAGAAGACGCTCCACAGTTCCCCGCGTAGAGATTCAGGTATACCTTTCACAACCAGTTCACTTCCTTCTGTCGTTCTGTACATACTTACACCACGCCCTACTTCTGCCATGTGATCCTCCCACTGTTTTTCCTGATACAAGAAAATTAGGATAATGTGTTTTTTTTTAAAGTCGGTTATTTATCAGCTAGAGATATTAAGATAAATTCACTAAATTAAAATAGAACTCTCAAATTCATTAAATACGATTCAGCGATTTAAAATTTAATCATTATTAACATTAGTAGATTGTTAATAAGGCAATTTTTGAAGTAAAACTTCTTTAACCCAATAATAATAATATTAGCGTCACGAAGATGTGCAGTGTTTTTATTGAAGAAAAGGGAGAGAACGATTGAGAAAGAGTGAGAAGGGCGAATTACTTTAAAGATAATAAAATATTTTTAAAATTAAAATTTCGTAAAAAGAATTTATGAAATATTATATTTTATGCAAAATAATTTATTGAAATCTCAATTACACAATTAAATTCATGAAATTTCTAACATATCTTCCTTTTTTCCTCCCTCTAAGTCTCGGAAATCTAAAGTTTTAGATTTGTATAAATATGAACAACACTTAAAAATTAGTTTGCCAAAGAAGTTTCACTTCTGACGTGTGTACTTTGTACGCACGCACTTTCTTTATAAATACCACATACATACTGAAATTAAAGTTCAGTTGATCCTACCTACCTTCTTCTGCTGTATTTGCTTGATGCTGGAAGTCTGGTGGGTCTTGAACAGAGTCATGAGTGGAGGCTGTGGCGTCCATTCCCCTTCAACGCGATGTCCCCCCACGGCTTTTCCGCTTTTCTCCCTGAATACATCACTGTTCAACATCTTAGAAACGAATTCAGACGACTAACATTGTTAGTAGAATGTTAGTTACCTTTGAACCCGAGTAGAATTATTAACAACGCCATGCCATTCAACAGCAAGGGTAGATCTGGCATTCACGTAAGGGTATGTGACAGTCGAAGTTATTAATATAAACACACTATTTTGTAGAATAAATATGAAGTAAATTTTGTTATAAGCCCGTTCTGTTCTTGAATGCCAGATCTGCCCTCGATACAAGTTAAGAAAGATAACACATTGATTAAAATCCCATAGAGCAGTTTAGATTACTTAGAGAAATCAAAGAAACTACAAATATTTTCCTTTAAATAAAAGCCAAATTTTAATACTAAATTTTGAAAAAGGTGTGAATAAGACTGCATGCGATCTAATAGATGGAGAAAAAGTGGAACAAGTTAACTCCAGATGAAAACTATGATATAAAAAGATGAGTGAATGCTGGGAATAGAGTAAATGGGGCGTTGGATTCCTTTATGTGTTTAAAGAATCTCGAACAAAGCTTAACTGGCCGTACATAGGGTTGTGCTTATCCTGACATGCGGTAAAGAATGTTGGGTGTGGCAGAGAAAGAAATAAAAACAAAAAAAAGAAGAGAAGTATGTCAGGAACGTAGCAAGAGCCGTAGTCTCTGCAACCACTTCGGGAAAAGCCGTGACAATTTAAATAAAAATAAATATAATAAAGAATCAATCGATTCGACCAATCATAAAACATAAGCAATGCGATTCAAATAAGAAATGAATTTTCTTTAAGGTCACCTGAAAATAACAATTTTCTATGAAAATATTTAATTGTATATTAATGGTTTACTTTATTGAGTCATTCTTAAATCAAATTTAATATAAACTTTGTTACTTTATCTTATATAGGTATTTTTATACTTAAAAGGGTTCCCAAATTTTACACAATACAATGAACTGTTGTCAAATGAATAAACACATTTTTTAAATCTAAATTTGGAGAAGTTTTTTATTTGAATCGCATTTCTGATTAATATTTTACATAGCGATAAAAGGCTACAAAAATGAGTAATTAATTACTTTTTAAACTGTTAATTAAATGATAAACGCATAAATTGGTTAGATATAGAATACATTTTTTTATAATTGAATAAGCGATAAAAATATTTCATTAAATTTGTAACCATTCGATAAGGAAAGAATCGGTTTAACCAAATGTTACAAAAAAACAAAAAATTTCAACAATTTTCAAGTTTCTGTTTGTGTTTTTTTTTGTTCGAAAAAATGATTAATCGGGAGTCGAACCCAGGACCTCCACTGACACGCTACGCCACTTACTTGGGCAATTTGGCCAATAGCTCCGATATCTTGTGTACTATGAAGTCCCTGTCAGATATATTTCCAAACAAAAAGCTTGTATGATACGACGTAGTGAAAAGAATGCTCCCAGACTCGCCGGAACTCCCCGTTCCACCGGAATCAGCCTTTTCCACTTGGTACACATTCCGTAGCGGAATTATAAGCCTCACCAAATTCGCTACCTGAAAGTTAAATTAAAATTATACAAAAAAAAAATATTTGTTTAGAGTATTTCTTCAAAGAAATCTGTAACGAGATTTCCGGGTCTTAATTATTTATCTCATCTAAAGTTAAGTGATACCGCCCATGAACACTTACATTGCCAGAAGGCTCGCAAGTGCTTTTCTTGAAGGACCCTAAGTCGAATTGGTTCGGAAATAAATCAGTGGGCAGCTGGTTACACATAGTGCAAAAACTGGATTAAGAAACATGCAAGCTATGAAAGACGTTAACGAGACTTTTTTTATATCGAAGCACAGTTTACCGTCAAATTATTTGGTTTTGCAGCGAAATGGTCCCATGGAAATGTTTTTTATATCGATAAATAAAACGATTTCAGACTTCCGTCATCAAAAATTAGCAGACACTTTAATACATTTAATTCTCTGATAATACAAGACTAATTAATACAAATTAGAAACACAGTTAATACTTAAGACGTTCATAGGGATTAAGACGTGGCAAATCAGATTTAAATTTTGTATGGCCGCTACCTACATCTCATGCAATTCTAGTAAAAACAATTGATTAAAACTGGGAAATAAATAATTATCAGTACATTTTTTTAGAGCATTATAATTACTAACCCGACTATCGAAGCAAATGAAATTCTGCGACAAATACATCCTTCCCCAATTATGCCGTTTATTATATGGTGTCCACAGGGTGCACTCCTCGGTCCCATCTAATTTCTCAACCTGAGGTAAGCGAAATCGTAGAGTATATAAATTGGACTGTTTCTTCGCGTCCAGATCACGCTTTAGAAATGATGCCTTTTTAGGTACATTTTTGCTCAGTTTTGTGAGCAAATCCTTGTCTATATTGTAGTTGCCCGTTTTGTCGTCGATCAACCTTGAAAATTCAATGTCTTTGAAGTTAGTGAGAATATTTATAAAATATAATAATTATTTTTTATTATTATTACTATGTATGTTTAAAAATTGTAAATACTGTACATTTGATAGTTATGATTACTAATAAATAACACTTTGAAGATTAACAATAGTATACAGGAACTCACTGTTTCATAGCGATGTTAGCCAATTGTTGCATTAGAGCGAATGTTTCATCTTTCTTCAATAACATGGTAAAATAATGCTCTCCATCTCTTGTAACTACTGTTATAGAATCGGGGAAGAGCAGGCTGTTAGTCTTCACGAGTTCGGTCACGTCGGCCCAACGGATTTTAAGGGTTGTGTTCCGTCCAAAAATATACGAATAGAAACACATGTAATGCATTGAGAGGTAGAGCCAACCCTGACGTGGCATCTTCCCTTTCCAGTAGCTGAAAATAAGAGATAATAGGATGAATCCAAAAACAAATTGGACCAGCCGTTGAGTTATAAATGATGTAACTGATGATTCAAACTTTTAAATGATTACTGTTTAAGATCTCATCGTCAAAATACACGGGCTACAGCGAGCTGAAGCTAGTGTATTTACAATTATTGATAAAGATCCTTGTGGATAAAATATATAACTGTGGATTCAATATACTGTGTAAACTGTTATATAACTACGTTCTAGCTGCATTTTCTATCGTCATATGTAAAGAAAATGTAACAACAAAGCAATACATCCTGAGGAGTTACGACTGATTTTTTTAAATGTATGAGTAGAAAATAGAAGAGTCTAAAGCTCTCGTTTTATCATTCAAACATGAAATCGTAGGAGGTTTCACATTATAATTAGATGTAGAAATCTTTTAATATCCATACACATATGTGTTTACAATTTACTTTGCAAATAATAAAGGAATCTTTTATTTATTTTCATTGTCAACACTTAAACATAAATCAGTATAATGATGTGTTATATTCATGACTACCATTAGCTACAATATACTTGTTAACAAGATGCTAACACGTACTACAAATTAACATAATAGATATTGTTAACAAAGCAACAAATACCTATACAATATATCTAAATTATTTAGCTATGTCATAACTAGATAAAATACACCAGTCTTTGTAACATATTTTTATTATATTGTAAAAAAACATTGTAATATTATATAACCTAGATAACTTCTAACTATAATTATGTAATGCTTGCAAATATAAAACAAATAATTTTTCATTTGTACACTTTTAATCGACAGACAGCAATGTTAATAAGACATGTTGAAATAGTATTAGTATGAACCAAGGCTGTACTTTTTCCTCACTTATGCTTACTTAGTTACTAACGCCCCGATGCTGGCACTTACTTCATCTTTTACATTAAATTATATACTTTGTTTAATGTGAGTGGTTAATATACCCGTATAACCGTACAGCATACAATATAATCTATAGACATAACATTACACACACAATAACAACACATACCTGCAAGAGTAGTAACAGACAAGTTTTTCATCCTTTGGCATTCCAAATATTTGGTGGAAATTATAATCAACATTTTTGTAATTTATGGTATCTTCATCTAAAAACATAAAAAATGCTACATAGAGTGTAATGTCCAAGAACAATACTTATTTTTATACTATTGTTTTGTTACATATTCAGTACGAGTACACATTTGCCAACTACGTCTTAAAATCTAATAAAAGTTAGTTGTATTGCTTAAAGTAAATGGTTTTTCATATATTAATGTTATTCCAAACACTAATATCATTAATGCATTCTGACATTTACACCATTCCACCTTATAACAATCATATCCTTTTCACATGCTTCATCCAATTTTGTACTGGGTGTCCTGGGTTCTTATATTTTCAATATAAATTAAAGAATTAAAAACTATGGTATGAATAAAACCTTTTGTTAAACATAAATTAGTCAATAAAGCTTTTTATAAAGTTGATGTTTATTTAAATGATCCTAATCCTTGGGATTGATTTGCTACAGTTTCATTATTTATTGCTGTTTAGCCTTACAAACAATTTGTGATGACTCAAAACTTGGCGATTAAAAAGAGTGAAGACGGAGAGTTTCTAGCCATTTCATCTCGCCCGCTCTACGCCCTTGATTTGCGAACTGGTAGTAAATGTAAATTTAGAATCAATATAACATCTTTTCTGTTGATATTCATAAGTATACATGGTTACCTATATGAATAAAGTTATTTTGGGCTTGAACATGCCTATGTTGACTTACGGCTGTCAAACTTGGACCTTAACAAAAGCACTAACCGAAAAATTTGAAACATGTCAGAATGCAATGAATAGAAGCATGATGGGGAAAAAACTTTCAGACAGAATAAACTTATCAGCAATTAAAAATCACACAAAAACAAAAAAAATAAAATATTACAATTAAAAAACTTAAATGAATGGAAGTGAGCTGGGCATACCATCAGAGGGCACAGTCAAAATGGAGCAAGTCATTAATGCATAGATACACAGGTCACATGAAGAGGAAGGTGGGTTGATATAATAAGAGCCGTAGCAGATGGCACACGGACCCGAAATGCCAGGTCAGAAATTTATGGTGGCCAACAAAAGCCAAACACTCAAGATTATTAAGGGAACGTAAATATTCAACTATATTTAAGTTAAATATTTTCAAGACGAAACATGTATATTCTAGATTAAGTAAAATACAATCTTGTCTGAATAGAGGCTTATATTATTATTATGCTTCCTGGTTAAACGGTATGGTAGAGAAAAGCCATAATGCATCACTCTTACAAACATTTCTTACATAACTCTTTTAATTGACTAAACCATTAAATACCAAACTATACCTTCAGTAAAACTTTCCTGTTCTGTAGCAATAAGTGAATTAATTTTACAACACACAAACTCGGTTATTTCTTCCTCTGTATCAAATGAGTGTAAGGTTGGACTAACATTTTCAAACAGCCACTGCCAGTCCTGTTTAATTTCTTGTTCCGTTAAAGCTGTAGCTATTACTAAAATAAATGTTTGTTATTGATATATAAAAACAAACCAGTTTAATAATATATTTTATCCTATATTTATATTGATAAAACAACAGGTAATTTATTATAGAAATTATGGAAAAAATCACAAATCGAGTTTTAAAAAAAGTTTAGATACTCCATATTTACTATAGAATATGATCAATAAATAAGTGAAACGCAAATGTATATAATTAATTACCGTAATAAATTTCAGAATTAGGTGTTTGATGTAATATCCTATACGGCGCTGGTTTAGTATCTCTTACACTGTCTAAAGTTCCTACAAGAAGAGAAGACAGCCCCTTTGATTTGCCATGTCCTTTTCTTCGTTGAAGTACAAAATACAACGTAGTTTCATCGCAGTCCCTTAAACGAAAGTTGGGAGTTTACAACAAAAACATAACTATTTTGACATAGTCACGAAAGTAATTAAAGAAATACTTACCACAGTGCAGTTTTAAGAAATACTTCTTGCGGTTTAACCCACATTTTCACAAGCTGTTACGAACATACAATTAGTTCTTTGCCACATTTATCTTCTTTTTCCCAAATGTAATTACAAACAAAGATGAATAATTGGCCAATAATATGATAGAGTTGAAATACAGCTCTCGCATTAAGTAATGAATGTGGACCAAAAATAAAAAACAACGATTTATTAGCCAAATTCCAATAGAAAATTGTGAAAACAACAAAGTTAGTTTTTTGACAGTGACGTTAAAGTAGAAACTGTTGACAGCTGATAGTGTAATACATACATAATATAAAATATTGTGATAGGTGAAAAAAATGTGTAATTAATTCTAGTCATATTCATAAGTTGTGTAATCAATATATTTTTAATAACAGTAGTGGAAGACTTGGTTTGATGGCGATTATCGTGTTGGATAATGGGTTTCGGGTTGACACAACGTTCCACACTAACATGGAAAGCACTCTAGTCACGACTATCAGTCAGGGCTAGATAATCTGCTGACGGCGAAAAAACAACCCTCATAGTTCATACCTCAATCATAATAGTAAATCAAACGATTAGTACAATATGCAAAACATATTATAAGAACGTAATGGAAAGTTCAAAAACAACATTGTTTGATAATAGAGAAATTTATTTTAAAGTAGTACAAAATAATAAAACGTAAGAGTCGTTCAAGATTCTATCCCTTTTATAAAACTAACATTTCGACTGTAAAATAACAAATAAAAGTTCTTTAAGTAAATATTTTAAGTTTATTTTGGAGTACCCAAATAAATAGTACTTAAAATTTATAACTTTAATGATGGTGCTCCTTTTCAGCTATTTTCCTTTGCGATTCAGCCCAAGACTTAACATTGGCTTCAGAATTAACTAAATTATGAATTTGTGCAATAAAGTAAAATGATATAACTATAGACGGAGGATAATACATCCATATAATATTATTTTTTAAATAAAAAAAGAAAGGAAATTGAGCGATTTTCGCCGATAAAGTGTAGGGATACTTCATATGCCTGCCCGACTTCCTGAAAGAAAATTATTTTTTATTATTCATTAGAATGAATTAAGATATAATGGATACCGTATTAAAGGTACTGTACTTACGGTATAACAAATAAAACTACGGATATTTTACTAACCCGGCTATAACGCCACTTCCACGTAAAACATTTTCTATTTGCGTATAAAAAGCTCTTAGAATTTGAGGATACATTTTAGATGCCTTGTAGTTGAAATATACACAATAAATATTCAAAGCGCAAAATTCAAATGTCTATACTTTTTTGAATTATAAAAAGTTTAAATTCTTAAAAATGTAGACTTATAATGAAGTCTGTATTGTATATACTATATAGCTTGTATAGGTCTACCAGAATCTGATGGCAAAAAAAAAAAAAAAAATTAGCGATTTACATATGGTAATAAAAGAAAAATTTCATCTGTCAACTGAAATTTCGAGGAATTGTTTTTGGTTTGGCTTCAAATCTCCTTTAAAAACTGATGAAAATGTCGAAGAAAACTCTTCGATCGCAAGCAACACATATTGTTTTCAATGTTTATCAAAGAATATTTGGTCAACAAGATGCAGAACATACACAATCATCGATATTGAGCCATGTGCAAGCGTTGACTGGTTAGTAGGAATGACACGTCTTGATAGTTTGGTTTATGGGATTTTTCGTGTGTATTATATTATGTACTTATACTAAACTTTGGTTTATTTCAGGGGTTTCTTATACTACAAATAAACTTGGATAGTTTTGATTTAGAATTGATCAGAAACAAGATAAATGAGTTGTACACTGTTTATTTCTCTCAAATAGGGATCGATGAATGGCGAAAATCTTGTGAACATGTAATAAAAATTGAAAATCAGTTCATAGAACAAGATCGGTTAATTGAGATGCAGGAGGAAAGGTTTATTATAAATACTTCGTTGAAGACTTTTTTATGGATGTGCAGTATTTGGAACCATTTTCAAGTTTTTAATGAATTAATAAACTCATGAACAGAGTAATTGGAGTTTTAATCTAAATTTCACACCCCACATTGGATAAATTTTTATATTTGCATGTATCACACACAGAATCAGCCGCTATAAGGAAAAAAAGTATTAAAACGTTTTACTCCAATTTCCCCAGTATTGCTAGCGTCAATTTATTTTTTCCCTTTTTGCCATCAGATCCTGGTAGACCTATAAAAGTTTTGGTTTTCGTATCGGTTTCATGCTTATTGTCATGGCTTGTGACTTTTCTGTATTATCTGTTAGGAACTTTCTTTGGGGACGTCAATTGTCAGTTAGAAGAATAATGAGCATAACCATTGTCATAATTCATATTTCATATATTCCTCGTAATATTACCTGTTAAGATTATGTATTAAAATAATTAAATAGTACCCTACATTTAAATCCCTGAAATAGTTATAGAATTTTGGTTGCAAAATTTTTATGAATTTTCAATTGTTGTTTTGAACGTTGTTCCCTAAGATTTTGTAATTCGTTGTCTTTTTGCTCTTGATTTATGTGTATTTGAATTTTGGGAAAAAAATTGTATTTACAAGATTAGTTAAAGGTTCGAACTTAGTTGTAATTTTTACAATCTAATTCATTTATCTATTTAGCGTGACTGTTGAGTGACTTGGAGCAATATTATTTTAATATCTTATTCTACATAATAATGAACGACAACGAAAAAGAAGAAGCTGCTAATTTGGTATGTTCATTTAAATCAATTCATTATTTCGGTGTCTAAAATATTGACATTAACTTTCATTATAGAAAGAAGAATTCGAATGGGTTCTACGTGAAGAAGTACATGCTGTACTACACCAGCTCCACACTGTCTTGGTTGTGAGTAACTATATTTTATATTCATATTAGCCATTTAAGTATTTTTTGCAGTATAGCCAAGTAAAAAATCAAATAAGAAAATACCTAAGTATTGCTGTTATTTAAAGTACAACAATTAGTAGTTAGTAATTACCAATAAGTATGTATTGGATACTATCAATTTATGTATGAATAGTATTGTATTTAAGCACATTAATAAGTAGTAATGAAGCATATGGACAATCTTTCAGGAATGTGCTCATAGATTTCCAGTGCCTTTATATGGAAATGAAGGACAAAAACAGGATAAGTTTATTTTGACCTCTCAACCAGAACAACTCAAATGCATATTGACACTTACTGGTGACAGCATCACACATGCAGTACGTATTATAATAGTACTCCAGTACTTTTTATTTTTATTTATTGTGTGGTATTAGTTTATTCTAATGATTAACTAGAAAAACAATTACCTAATGTTATGAAATATAGATGGAATCTTGCATGTACTAAATGTATGTAACGGTATATCAATACTAGTACTAGAAAAGTACTGGTTTGAATAAAACAATTATTATATGTTAAATAATCCATATCAAAGAAAGCCATATAAAACTACTCTACAACCAAATTAATGTGGTGAAACTGTATTGGCTTGTTATTTGTTTGTATTATAGGAGTTATTATGTATTGATTAGGGTCTTTTATGTTTAGTTGCAATAAATATATCTTTTTTGTGTTACCTACACTACATCTATAATAATTTATTATTTGCATTACAATGTTGTGTCATAAATCTCCATACTCATAATATACAATTATACCTTAAGACTCATATTGAGCCAAAGAAAGTAGAATTTACTCATTTTACAGTTATGTTTAAATTCTACCACTAAACCATGTTGTTTTTAGGATATAAGCTTCAAAGTATTAAGACAGATGCACTTAATGTGTCGAACATCAATTAACCAAGATGGTCCATGGAAGTTACAGCAGATACAAGATGCGGCAAACCATTTGCAACAAGCTATTGGTTACATTGACAATGTAGATAAACATTATGTGTTTAGGTAAATAGAATTTTATTTTATGAAGGATAAATGTATATAAATGAGGACAATCAAACACTATATTAGTAAAGGATACAAAGTGTAAATTATATAGGAACTTCAGAAGGGACAGCGCTAACCAGATCCATGCAATTTTACATTAGATAGTGAACATACATACTATAAGATATTTGCTCCTAAGGCAAAACCAGATAACTTCATGGTAGATATAAAGGTATCAAGTATAACTTTTTTCGTGTTATTCTAATTAATTAATTTGAAACAGGTCATCGGAAGAAGTGTTACATATAATTCAGTGTCTGATTGGATCCTTGCAAAGAGCGCGTTCAGCTCTTGTGCTACCAAAGAAAAAAGCAATTGATGAGTTAATGAAAAGTCGAAATATGGTGAGTTATTATTTATGTAAATAGCTGATATTGTAGCCCAGTGTCCATCCTAACAGTTTGAGAGCGATCAAGTATGACGTCACGCAATTATTGGAGATAATTGAGCCAAAAATTTAGTTAATTTTCATTTGTTATTGTGTATTTTATACCAGGACTTCATAAAACACAAGTCATGCTTAGTTGATTTTTCATCTACTATATACTGACATATACATGTTTCGCGTATACATAAGGAAGACATTGAAAATGCTCAAAGAGAACAAGACATCTCGTCAGCTATTATTTCATCGAAGTTAAACCTGACCTACATGCTATAAATAGCTATTGAGAACATTTACACAGATTCAATGTCATTTCAAATTTCTTATCAATGTTGCACAAAGTTATAGTATGAAGAAGACGGACTCGTAGCAATAAGATAATTTTTCTATGGTACGTCATGGTACATACGTCGTCGTCCCTGTGACACTTGAATGTCAAATCCGATACGAGTTTGTCACACGGAAGTCATACTTAGTGATAAGTTTTGTCTATGAATGTTTCTGATTTTTTATTATTCCGCCAGCTGTTGTTTAAAGCTTATAGAGAAAATTCATTCGTGAATTTGGGTCGAACGACCTTAAATTAACGTGTATAATATCTAATATAGAAAATGTTCGTTCCCATACTCCACAGAAACGGCTCGACCGATTCTTATGACATTTTTTATGCATATTCAGTAAATCTGAGAATCCGCTACTATCTACTCTTTCAAACCTCTAAGTGATAAGGGGTTTTGTTTTATTACAGTATACAAAAATTAATACAACCCTTAATTTTCATCTACCGTATACGATTAACCCCTATTTTTAATTTCTCTCTGGGGTTTATATAGAGAAAAATTAAATAATAACCCAAAAAGTTTTCATTCCGGAAAACCGAACAATCTCTTGGGTAGCACAACAAAATGTTCCATGTTGGTATATACTAAAAAGGTAGGCTAAGTAAAATCACATTAAGGAGAAACAAAGTTCGCGGGGCAGCTAGTAATATATAAAATCCCATTTGGTTCCCACAAGGTTTGGTTAGACATTTATGTTGTTCTAAATAACTTTATTACCTCAATGATCGAGATCAGTTGGGGCATTAAATTGAATGATAGCAGACAATATCATTTGATAATGTACCAAACATATTTCAAATATCTACAACAAATAAACAGACAAGCCAGTTTAAATTAATTTGGTTATTTTTTTTTAAATATTATAGCTACATATCTATATTATAAAAGAAAACATTTAGACAATATATAAAGCTAGAACAGATTACATTGATAAACAATATGTATGAAACCGAAAACATAAGTCAATTAAGTACGAGTAGGTGAAAGATAGTCTTCTCGCTATCTACAATCGCTAACTCCGTCTTAAGTAAGGAGGAAAATATACATCTTTATAAATTGTAGCTCAGACAATTATTGTTACAAGTATTGTATGTATTATTAAAAGACGGCGACGTACTTGAACGCCTCTCACGCCATACACAGCCTCACTTAACCCCCCTATAAATAACTTTATGACTTTTTGAAGTGAAACTTCATTAGTCGCATGAGGGTAAATTTTTTACGGATGAAACGCAATAATAATAATATTAGCGTCACGAAGATGTGCAGCGTTTTTGTCGAAGAAAAGGGAGAGAGCGATTGAGACCGATTGAGAGAGAGAGTGAGAAGGGCGAATTACCTTATAGAAATTCTATTTTTAAAATTAAAGTTTCGTAAAGAGAATTTATGAAATATAGTACATATTTTATATTTTATGCAAAATCTCAAATGACGAATTGTAAATTAAAATGTTACGTGTTTTTATTATCGAAGACATAAATTGAAATTCATTTTAATGACAATTAAATTCATTAAATTCCTAACATATCTTCCCTTTTCCCTTAAATCCCTTTTCCCTACGTTTAAGTCTCGGATATCTAAAGTTTTAAAAACAGGACTTAATTTGTTTGCCAAAGAAGTTTCACTTCTGACATGTGTACTTTGTACGAACGCACTTTTTTATGTATTTCAGAAAGCGCTATCTCCAAATTTACCCGAAGATCTGGCGATATCTTTCTACATACAATCAAGCAAACTGATTTTCGTGGCTTATCAGCTGAGTTCAGTTCACGGGACAATGCGGATTGACTCTTGTCAAGCTGACTGCGCTGTACCTTGGCTTAGCGATGTCCTCTTTATGCTAACTGCAGCTCTCCATATGTGTCAACAACTAAAGGATAAGGTATGATTTATCTAGAAGAATTTAAACACACATTTAAATATATATTATATATTTTGTTCTAACTTATCGTATTGGCTTAGTACTGTAAAGAAATTCTATGTATTTTTTTAAACAAATAAAAAAAATAATGATTTAGAATATATATTTGACCTTGGATTCCAGTGAAGGTCCAAAAAAGATGCGATCTCCGGCAACATAATAGGTGTTCATGGGATGCGGTAGCTGTCTTTTTTGGCTGTCCCCTTTTTTATAAAAAAAAAAAACATTTTAATTACTCCTTGCGTAAATGCACACGTGCACTAGTAACAAGCAAAGTAGACGGTAGAAGATTAAAGTAAAACATCCCTTTACTTAAAGTGTACGAAAAGTCTTCAACGTTCTACCCAAATCTGCTTTCCTGGTACTTTTTGCAAGGTTGGGTGAATTTTGACACGGCAAAAAAATTAAAACATCGAAACGATACAGAATTACCTACTTTATTTACATGATAATTAATAAATAGGCTTTATCGGCGTTTTTGAATTGGCACTTTACTAATCCATATTAAGATAAAATAGCATGATATACATATAATATGTAGTAGCATATATATGCTAATCTTATCTATATTGATAACTTAATGTCTAGGTCAGCATATGAGATAGTGAAATTTCCTAGAGATAATAGATAGTCGTCAAGCGAATCTGTTGATTTTCATTTTTACATTAAATAATTTTACAAATATTCGCTTCTAAGTATTGGCAACACCAAAAATGACGTTGAAGTTTCACAGTTCAATTGTGACAACATGGAAAACTAAAAAAAACATTTTTAATTACAGCTGTGCGTCTTCTCTCAGTACAAAGATTTTACAGTCGGATCAAGATCTGCGTCTACAGTTTTTAATTAATTACATAATATACATTATATTAATATTTATTCAGTAAAATGCATTTATTAGTATTACGAAAATAAAAAAACCTTTAATGAGAATTTTCAATTTGATTGTGCTGAATAAATAATGATATAATGATTTAAAATCAATATTACCTATAGTGAACTAAAAAATGTCGATAATACCAAATCCTCTAAGATTAGATTCCGAAAGAAAACAAAGCGCGACAATGACTTACCAATGTCTAAATCTGACGTATGTCATACTTATCGCTTAATCTTGATTCTGGACTTAACTAAGTTGTGCTTTCCGAGAGCAAGCATGAAAGCATCTTCAATCGGCAGCTGATGTCTGAGGTTCCTGGTCAGCAAGGAAGCACCTTTAGTGGACCATCTGTTTCCACCGGTTTCTGTCCAGCGTCTCCAGTGTACAGTTTTGAGGACGATGAGTCTTTCACTTGATCGGTCCATCTGGTTTTGTGAACGGCCACGTGATCTTTCTGTGTTACCAACCATGATCAGTTTCTCCAAGTTTTGTCCTCTAAGTGTAGGTATACATGAGAAGTGTCACACGTTTTTAATTAAATTAAAAAATGTTTGTATGGAATTTATAATCGTAAGGGTTTGGATCTCGAGTTTTAAATATTCCATTGTGATGTTCAGTATAGTTAATATTGTTTATCATATATTTATTCAATTGATACTATTCGAGTCCATTGTTGATATTCTTGTTGACTTTGTTGTAATGTTTGTAATATAATATATTAAGTAGAATATACCACGTTAATCTTTCGAAGTAAAGAGAGAGCATTCCTAAATATACGCGACTTGCGAATGATTTCTGACATCTGCTAGATTGGTAGCTATATGGAGGGTAATGAAATCCTATACTGAAAAGTCATTAGTCAAAGTCCAGAGTTATATGTTAATTATTTAGCGACCTTAACCTCATTCATAAAATCAGTCTTATTAGGACGAGCGACTGAAGCAGCCCAACGAACAGTACGTTCGAATAGTTAACGTTATAGAATAGTAAAGTTTTATTCTATTACGTAATAGTAAAAATTATTAAGTTGAGCTGCGCGCTGTGGGTGTTTTTTAAATCGATCGGCACGATAATACGTCATTTGAATCTGTTAAATATAAAGTATATTTATAATAAGTAAAGATTTTAAGGCTGATTTTATTTTATGAATAAGGGTAAGTTTTCAAAGCTTGTTCCTAAAGGTTAAGAATGTTTTCATTGCTTTAGTTGGAACGGAAAATAAGCCCTTTGAGGCTTCGTACAAAATGCATAGTCATAGGAATCACAAAATCGTTATAGTTAATTTAGGTCGCTCATAGATCTGAGTTTTAGTTATAGATTTTTTATGAACTTATACCAGCGGTTGAAGCTTTTTAAATCACTGTATTGTATATTATACAGACTGGGTTTGGCAGAAAAAGCTTTCGTGAAAAGGTATTTTTATTTGTCTGAGAATGTCGCTGGTATAACGCTTATAAATTCAGACCTACTTATATATTAATGCCAATGTTTGTAATTTTCTAAATTTGAAATATTTTTTCCTCCATACATTAATAGATAGAATACTGGGTTTGAATATAATACTACGTAATTTAACTTAATTATTTTAATTCGGTATTGAAGTATAAAAACTATACCAAGAGGAAACTTACGTGCGCTCCCGTGTACGCAAAGTGATTAAAGATTCTTTTGGACGGAAAATTATTTAATTTTCGTAGTGCACAAATCCTATGGTTGTAATATTTTAAACACCTATTAATTTCTGTGTGCTTGGTAATTTGGAATTGAAATTTCTAATTTATCATATAAAATAAGTTAAGTTGTATGTACTTTCTCTTTCATTAATCATTCGAGCTTATCCGCATATTGTGATTAAAAGCTGAAACTACTTTATTAATTTAATAAATAGATGCATTAATATCGGTTCATTATATCATATCGATGGCGCGAAATACAAATCTTATTTTGACGTCTGTTAAAGATTTTTTATGATGATATTTGACAGTGTTGAAGTAGTCTAAACAACTAGGTATGTCAGACTGCCGATTACGTTTTACTTATATATGTATTTTTAACTATTATTTAAAATCTTGGTCACTAGCCCGTTACGGCGTTAGGTGTAGGTCATTATGTTTCATGTTTTGACAATAAATTAATAATTTAGTATTAATATATGATGTAAGGACTTTGTATTTATAACAGTTCTTGTGATCGTGTTGTATTTATTAAATAAATAAAAACTTGTCAACAATGTTTTTTTATTATTACATTCCAAAACCTAGAGACTTCATTTTACTATGATCTCAACCCCCGACAAATTGTGTTACCGGTTGTCTCTAGAGTTTAGACTGGCCATTTGAGTATTGGACTCTGTGGACATTATTGACGTTTGACACTTGTCTGATATTATTTGTCTGACAGTTTGATATGTCGATTGTCGAGATCAAAAGATCAAATGCCAGTTCGGTATTATTTATTTTTGTGTTTTATTTTCATCAGTGAATAATGTTTTTATTTATTCATCACTTTGATCCAACAATTTCTATTTAAAATTACGATATTGTGGTTGTTTTCGTCCTTATAATATCTACGATGGCGTATCGAATACTAGCTTGGTTCAGTTTAATTTCTGTAATTACAATAGCCTTACTAGGGTTTGGGTTATACTTAGCTCTGCTAACGTTTTTAATATCATTTATAGCTGGGTAAGTTTAATTGAGAATAAAAACGCCTCTAATTAATGCATTATCAAAGAGTGAATGTTCATAAATTGACCTTTTTATTACAGAGTTCTTACAATCTTACATTTGAACTTTGATAGTAGGAAGATATTTTCTTCAGATATAGATTGTTTGGATGATCCTCTTCAGCTAACAAACTATTCTATTCAATCTCCAAAGGTAGGTGACATTAAAAAAATTGGTAGTAACCAGAAGGTATTTGATGTTAAATAACTTGTTATAAAGGAGTGTTAATTTATTTCAGATCCTGCAGTTATTTCAAAATAATAAACCATGGCCAAAATTTGATAACAGAATTACGGGAAGTGAGACTGTTGACTCATTTCTTAACGAAATAATCACAATAATAATTAATGACTATGTGACACCATGGTATGAAGTTCTAACTGATGATCAAGAGTTCACAGATCATGCAATTAAACAAACAGTAGTAATTACAAGTGCTAATGTTACAAATAGGTATAGTATATTTTTTAATACTTAAAGCCCTTCAAATTCTAATAATACATGCTATTTATTTAAAAATTATGCTATACATATAAAAAAAATATTATCTGGAACTCACAACATATATAAATATATATTATTTTTTCTAGAATAAAACTTGTTGACTGGATATACTTATTATCAACAAAGTTTCCAGAAGAATTAACAACTCATTTAAAGTTATTTAAACAATCAAGGGTCAAATTGAAACATATACAATTACTTAGTGCCAAAGAAGTTGCCAATGGGTCTTCAAAATTGAGCCCAAAAAAACAAGATGAAAGAAAAGCTCATAGGAGAAATAAAAGTGATACAGATTTGTCCTGGGCCCCAGGTATATCTATTAATTGTTTGTTTTAAAATTTCTGTTGTTTTTCTTTTTTAGTAAGTGAAAAATATTGCACCTATATACTTGTTTAAAAATATTTCACCTTGCTATTAAAAAAATATATATCTTCAATGCATGTCTCACAAAATAGAAGACCTTGACTTGCTCTTACATTGTTTCAGATTCACAAACATTTGGAAAATCAAAATTCTATGGGAGTTCAGAAAACATAGGTAGCACTAATTTGAAAGATATATTTTTTGACTTGGAGTGTGCAATGGAGAATAAGCTACTTTGCAGGGACACCTTCTGCTTGGATCCTGAGAAAGAGTATTGTAATTCAATATAATTATAATTAAATAAATGTAAATTGAAAGACAAAGCAGGTTTTAATAGGAGAAATCAGCTGATATGCATTTCTATATTGAAAATTGTATAACTTGTGATAAAGGATTTTTTTACTTTAAAGCAGTAGCAAGCATTCTGTTTTAATACAGCTAATGAAAAGGCTTTTAGTGTTAAATGCAACACTTTGAAAATTTAAATACTATTTATGATATTAATTTGAATTAAAAATGGAGCAGTGTCGGCCTCATGGTTTCAACATGTGATTTGCAACTGGGGTCGTTGGTTCGATCCCTGGCTGTGCACCAATGGATTTTATGTCTATGTGCGCATTGAATACTAGCTCTTACGGTAAAGGAAAACATTGTGAGGGAACCGGCACACCTTGTGTTGTTGTACCAAAAGTTGACAGTGTGTGACGGGTACAGAAGGTTGATCACCTACTAGCCTATTAGGAATGATGATGGAACTAATGCAGACATATCAAAAGGTTGTAGGTGCCATTGGTATTGTTACATTATTGAATTACAATTTCAACTATATATTTTCTTAAGTGCATTATCTTTATTCATGATTTACAGAAATTTAACTTTTCAGCCTTCCTATGTGAAGTATCAGAAGCAATACTATATTTGGTTGCCCCAGAAGAAGCCTGGAAATGCCACGCCTTAAAACTGATTATAATAGAGCTGCTTTCATCAATTGTGCTGAAACCTATATTCAACATATTGAGCGATCCTGACAATATCAACAGAGCGATTATAAGAACTGTAAGTTATTACCTTTTATTGAAAATTTCAAGAGAAAAATTTGTATGATTACATCTAGTATGAAGAAATTTAGATATTATCTAAAATAAATAAATAAATTACATACATATATTCTACAAAAAATATTTCAACATTTAGATATACTTCACATTTCTCTCTCCTATCTTCAAAATTTAACTCATATAGATTAGCGCACATTGCATGTACGCCCTTTGATCTGCGTAAAAAAACCGACACTCGACTGGATCGGAAGCAAGCAGGCACAAGCCCACGCAAGCCAAGCCAAACGCCCTTTTTACATGCTTGCGATTGTCGATCCTTGCCAAGGCTTGGCAAGCGTGTAAACGTACCATTAAGTATTTCCATTTCAGTGTTGCCGCGACTCGCTGTTGCCGTCAGAGTTGTTTCTCTTAGTTGTAAGGACATGCGCGGACGCAGAAGAATTAGACGCGACTTTGGAATTGGTTCAGAAGGATATACAAAAACTGGTGAATGGTCTTTATTTATTTAGTTATATGCTTACGACATCACACACAGTACTAAATCTACTAATTATTTTACAAAATCTTACATCTAAAATGTGTGACAATTAAAGCAAACATAGGTTTTACAACAAAAAAAAAATTGAAATTACCAAATACAATTAGAACATATTATACAAGATAATACAAGCACAATAAAATATAATAAAATTATGGAAACTTGTTGGCTTTTAAAGCAAAAAAAAAATCATCATCGGCAAAACAGTGAATTAGGTTCGAGAAAGGCACAACGCTTTCTCTAAAACCGATCAGCCCACTACCGAATATATCCAGTTCCGGATAAGCTGTGTTAAACCCGTTAAAATCCCGAAGAATTCGAACGAGAGGTGCCTGAACTCCTTAGTTGGTTTTGGCAGAAGGAATTTGGAAAATATTGCTGATTTTAGACCTAGGGAATGAATAAGGGACGACAATTTTAATATCCTAAGAGAAAGTAAGAGGTCACTGCTCTGTATATGATTATTTAGCAATTTATGCAAGAAGGTAACACCGGCTAAAGTTCTCCGATTGTACAGTGATCTTTTTCATTTAAAAGGATTTATTACTGTTAATGCACAACACTTAATCCTGAGGTTCAGAGTTCTATTTCCAGACATTTTTTTTTTCAGAATTTGTATTTTTTTATATAATTTGATTCCGATTACAGCATTCCAAAGACAGTGCCGGTGAATGGGAGCTCCAAGATCGTCAGAAGCTCTCTTCGCTGCAGTACTTGGCTCGGATCATTCAAGCCAGAAGAGCTACTATGGGACCACAAGAAGGTATTTATTTACCTAAACTTTTTAATGTATTTTTTTTAACATTTTTATAATACTAGTTATTAACTACATATTTATTATATATAAATTATATAGTTGTCAACTATTTATTATATTATTATTATTGTAAGTTCTCTATCAAAATAATTCAAATCTCTTCATTACGACTGTGACAATTTTGTATAAATCATACAAGTCCAGTATATTTATTTAAAAATTGAGATTCAAATATGTTTGTAATCACCGTGACCATGCAATGCCCATGCAAATAGACCACAAAATAATATAATCCTGTAAAATGTGTTTAAATATTGATTTAGGCACAAACAACGCGAGCACAGAGAAGGTGTCCGAAGAAGTTCTTCGTTCTCTGAAGTTCTTACGGGCGACGGCCGCTTGGAGGTCCAACGCCCAATATCTTCTGGAGATCGAGATGAATGAAACCGGTAAGAGTTTCTGGATGTTTCAACTATTTATAATAAATAAATTAGAGTGTGATCAATTGTTCTTCTTATTAACCCATAGAGAATAGTTTAAAAAAAAATTACGTAACGCTAGCAACATTCATGAGAATTTTGTTTTTGCCCGCAACTAACAAATGTCTGAACAGGTCTGAATAAATTATAGCTCAGTCAGCTCGTCAGCTTAATAAAAATGATATATTAGTTCATTCGTTTAAGAGCTACTCTGCCATAGATTCAGACACACTTTTCAGAGCCAGTGGGCTCGCGAGTGCGTCGCCGGATTTTTAAGAATTGATACACTCTTTTCTTGAAGGACCCTAACTCTATGATTTTTGTACAATTAGCAGAAATCATGCTAATTTTATATAACAGGGGAAAAACGGGCAGAAAGCTCACTTGATGTGAAGTGTAACCGCCCATGGACACTCAATGCCAGAGGGCTTGCGAGTGTGTTGCCGACCTTTTAGGAATTGGTACGATGGCTAAATGGCAATTAGCTGAAAACATTTTGCTATACATTATTGTTCTCTATGGTTTTTAATCACAATATACAACTTATTAAAAATGTTTAGAAGTTGACGTGCAAATCTGGAATTACCAATTCCAACTTCCAGATGTTCCTCACACCTCAAAAGCTGTTATCGACAACCTGCGCTCATCTGCCCTTGAGCTGTGTGACCTGTACTTGGCTCCGAACCGTCAAGTGATGGGTCTACCTGAGAATTGCCACTCGGAAATGGTTCGAAAGATCACCACCGAGGGTGAAGAATTCACGAACAACCCCCTGACGTGCTTCGACGATGTTCAGAAGTGTGTTTGTAATGCATTAGAGGTATGTTTATACTATATTTTAATAGAATTAAACTACAACTTCCAAAAAGTACGGCACACCACACACACACACAGCTTAGCATACTAGGTCAATTGGTGTGAATTGTCTTTAAAAAAAAAAAACACCCTCACGTACACACACCCACACGTACACACCACACAACAGCCGAGGTATTAATTAGTTAAATGTATTTAATATTTTTTAATGATTTTTCCTTTCGTAAATGTTTGAACTTTGAACCTTTTGGCTATATTTTTAGTATAATTGTTTTTTGTTATATACAAGTTATGTTAGCTATATAAGTACGAAATACTTAAATAAGTGACAAATTATAATTAACGTAATTTTAGGTTTCTCAAAATAAAATAATTATCTCACTAAATGGATTCATCTATCGCTACCAAAAACATATTTCTTGACGTTGACACATGTATACACGTCTGGAATATAAAAACATCGTATTGTAAAATTTAATAAAAACCGGTCCAGGATTAAATATAAAGATTTAAGTAATCAACAATCTTCAGCGTGCGACTCTCATCCCCGAGGTCGTAGGTTCGATCGCCGTCTGTGCCCTAAAACTTTCTATGTGCGCATTTAACATTGGCTCAAAGGGCGAAAGAAAACATTGTGAGACTTAGACCCAGAAAGTCGACGGTTAGGCCGACTTCTTTATTTTTTTTTAAATCGTAGCTACTATAAGCATTATAAACACTTCATATAAATTGATATTAAGAACTTTATTTTGTCATCTCCTGTCCTAAGGATGACCCGACTTGGCAGGCGGATTTCATGTTAGATACAGAGCAAGATGGGGCAGACAGAAGTCATAGGTGAGTGGCTCATTCTTTAGTGGTTCAATAGTCTTGGGACATTGCGTTGTTTCTATTTATCATTTTAAAGGCATTATTAGCCTTTTAAGCTTACCAAATTAAACCAATTTTTGGTAATCGAAAATCATAACTCTCTGAATGTTCTGAGTTCCTGGTTGAGTACCAGGAACTAGGTATAGGGGAAACTGAAAACTAAAGCTGGACTTAATTTTAACTGAAGTACCTGTTGTCCTTTCTGTAAAATTGTTTTTGTGCCCTGATGTAAAGAAACAAAAATAGGTAAGTAATTTATTTAATTAGCAACTGAACTGATTTATTTTTTATAGGTTAATTTAATTTTCTACAGTTATGCTTGTTGAGGGAATTTAAGTACAATAAAATAATTGCCAATCGTGTGTAAACTATGATTTAAAAAAAATAATTGTCTGTAAAGTCGGTTTGCGGACGATATTTTAACGTGAAAACGTCATAAGAAAACATTGATGAAATGATCGCATACTTTTATGAATAAAATGGAATAATTTTTATTGTTTTATCACTATTCTACAAATATTAGTCTACAAAGATGGAGTAAATCTCTGCCGCATAGGCCAATCGAGAGGAAGAGAGATAGATGCGACACAAGCGTACAATGAGCGTTACGGGACAATGAACGTAACAAGACATGCTTTTTCGTGCATGCAGCCGGCGTTCATTGATTTATTAGACGTTGTCACGTCAAAACTTAGCCTTTTACAGAAAAGTATACCGTTGTAAGAATTAATTAAAAAAAGTTTTTCTTTACAGTGACTTGAGAACGACAAAACCCGAAGGCAAAAAATATGGAGGTATTTAAGTGTTTATTTAAATTTGCTTATTAACTGAACTAACTCAAACTACCAAATTTTTACTAATGTTTACTAAGTTGGTAAATTCCTACTTATAAATTTTGAAGTTTATTTCTGGAAGTTCTGAACTTTCAAACTAGGATATTTATTATTAAATTGCGCTTCTATGATAAATAGCTGAGAGCTGCATTGTTTTATGATGTATTTGTTGAGCGAATGCCAATGCTATAATAATGCTTACAGAAAAATGCAAGCGACTTATGAAGACGTGTTTCAATCAATTGCCCAAATTATTCCAAAAATCCAAATATAAATACGAAAGTCCTAACAAATCCCTGACATTCCCACGATCCCTTACTCGAAGGATTCCCGCTTACAAGAATCACACTATCCCTAAATGTGCTAACGGTATTATGCTAAATATTTGCATGGTAATTAGTGATTTTGGATTTTTTATTAAATCATTGACATTTCAATTTAACAAAGAGTAAAATCGACCAGGATGCTAGAAGTTCAAACAAATGACTGTACGCTGGCGCGTTACGCTTGATTGTGATTGGTTTAATTATAGACACGTGACCTGATTCGTTACTCTTTTTGACCAATCACAGATAATCAGCATTACGTAGCAAAGACATTTTTGCTACATTAAAAAACGCATATAAACAAAAAGTCAAACGATGGCAATGATTTAATAATTTATTTTTAATGTTTAGGTTATTTGTAGAAGACTTATTTTTAATTTTTAATTGTATTAGACAAGTATTCCTTTACATTTGCTTTAAAGTAGATTTTTAGGTTATTTAGATTTAATTTAAGTTAGATTTTTTATTATATGCCTTTTGTTGCTAGAAGTTGCTAGAAGTTTTCTAAGCTAATTCATGAAGGCGACCATTTCCAGGTGATGTGGTATTGCCCGTACCTGGCTCGAGGCATAACAGATCGCGGTCAGACATTGTAGGCAATTTCGCTCACAAAATGCTCGAGAGCGTAGCAGTAGGTCAGTAAATATAACATTATTGTGCTTATTTTGATGACGTTATAATAAGGCCGGCAACACATACACTAAAATGGGTGTTCAAGGGACGCGATGACTGCCCTTTTTAAGCCTCCCGTAGGCTCGGTTGCCCCCTTAAAAAATAAAAATATTTTTGACAAGTCAAACAGTTATTTCATATACTGTTTGTATAGACAAAAACTATACACGAAAATGTTTGTGTATTTCGATTGGACGAATCATATGTACTAGGAGCGCAAATATTCTAAGAGTTATTTCTCAAATATTACCCTTTTGTGACTTTTCTTCAAGAGAATAAGTAGGTACACACAAAATATAACAAAAATATTATAAGCATTGAAATATAATTATATCCATTAATGTTATATATTAATGAAAGAAAAGAGATTATATCAAGAAAGATTTTTTATATTGTTAAGTAAGAAAAAACCATTGATATACAAAAAACCCAAGATGCTGATTTTTCTATAACAGTATGTCTATAACAGTATATGTTACAAGTATATATTATTGCAAAATCAACCTAACGCGAATTGCTTAAAGTTGTTATTACAACGCAGTGTATACGTACTTAAAGCAATAAAATTTTACGACCGACCGTGGTCGGTAGGACAAGGTATTGAGTGGAGTCGAACATGACTTTTTTATTTACAACTATTTAACATAATTTTAAATTTATCCGACTTTTCGGGTGCTTTACAGCGTGGTCACGGTGACTGAAGACAAAAGGTGTTGGATGTTAAATAGTTGTAAATTTATAATAATACATAACTTTTATCCGGTTAAAAAGTTTTTTCTTTAAATTAAAAGTTAAATTGGCTACCTCCTGACCTACACCTTATATAGCGTAAATATATTTGTCAAAAACTACACACAAAAAAGTTCAAAAGTACATAAATTTATTTATAAAAAAAACACAAATAAATAACATCGACTCCACTTATTAGACGCGAGACTATTTGAAGACGTTTTTTAGACGTTGAGTGTGCATATTGGGTTTTTTGTATATCAATGGAAAAAACTAATGAATTACTGTTTAAGCATCAAAATTAGCGTCAATTATATATTTTCCCAATAGTCGTCTTAACGTAAACTAACCCTCATGTGAACTAACTATTGTGGTAAGAGGGAGATGTTTGTATGTATAATGCCATGAATAACTCATATTCTAAA
This sequence comes from Pieris melete, assembly GCA_963693345.1. NCBI lineage: Eukaryota > Metazoa > Arthropoda > Insecta > Lepidoptera > Pieridae > Pieris > Pieris melete. The sequence goes on along the minus strand of CAVNZK010000046.1, from coordinate 1,521,862 downwards.
ATTTAATTTAAAACGGAGGCTAAAAATTAGAATCACCATTTCACCAAAACTTAAAAGGCCAGCCACGCACTTGCGAGCCTTCTGGCAACGTGAGTGTCTATGGGCGGCGATATCACTTAACATCAGGTGAGCCTCCTGCCCGTTTGCCTGGTGTAAAAAAAAGGTGCGTGTACTTATGTACACGCGTTAGAAGTTATACTTCTTTGGCGTAATAAGATAAAAATCATTTCAAAAATGTTATCCTACGTTTGTAGAGAAAACGACACTAATAATAGAAAAAACTAAAATGTTGACTATAGCTAACTTCATGGTGTCGTTTTTTGTGACGGTGTGCGCGCACCGTAAAAATTTACTCTCATAATTTTTCCCTAACGCGCCAAAAGACGTATAACTTCAAAAATGCTTCCTTATGAATATCGAAGTGATGGAATAATAATATAAAATAAAAACTTATTTTTAGGAGCATCAAGTTTATCAGCTGGGCCCTCAAACAGCCTGTCAATGTCACAAACGGAAATAAGTGGGAGAGCCAAAAATTATTTATCGCCGCTCTCTGCGTACATTATAGAAACAGGTATATTGTGTCTAGTAAGGTTAGGCAGATGTGTCTCTTTCTTGTTGTTTTTGACGCATGTCATTTAAAGTATCTTCTAAAATATAATATGAATTATTATTAGTAAAATTAATTTAATCTGTGTTGACGGAAAAAACGCAAAGTTTCGATAATAAGCGGATAATTAATTATATGAAGAATAAAGTGAATCCTAAATTTATCAATAGCTCCAAACTTAAAATGATGGATTTTGATGAGTCAGTCACGTGACACGAAGTTCTAGAAATTATGAATATTTGATTTGAGTCCAATGCTGAACGGTATTAATAATAATTATGTAAATATTATAAATTCATTTAGAGCAGTATTGGCCTAGTGGCCTCAGCGTGCGACTCTCATCCTTGAGGTCGCAAGTTCGATCCCCGTCTGTGCAACTTTATATCCGCGCATTTAACATTCGCTCGAACGGTGAAGGAAAACATCGTGAGGAAACCGGCTTGCCTTAGACTCAAAGCGACAGCGTGTGTCACAGAAGGCACATCTACTTGCCTATTAGATTGAGGCCCAGACCTAAAAAGGTTGAAGCCACTGATTTTTTTATAAATTAGTTTGTATCGGGTAATCATTTTTTTTATAACAGCGCTGGTCCAAGATAAGGGAAGAACATTCGGAATTTACGCAATAGCAGTGACAAGATCCTCAGATAACGAAGTGTGGCATATTTATAGGAGATACAGCGATTTTTATGAACTGCATTCTGCTGTTAAAGATAAGGTAAGAATTACAGTGTAAACTCTTTATAACGAATTTCTGGGAATCGAGCATTTTTTTATCGTTATAGAGAGATATTGTTATACGGAATGAAGACAAAAAAACCAATAATTTAACCAATTACAATAATTTATATATATAATAGGTAGCTGACGATGGTGCGTTTAGTAAGTTTTAGTAAGCCAAAATTTTCTACTGGCAATGTTATCTAAGCATAATGGTACGTGTTAATGCAATTAACAAAAAACAATATTTTTTGTAAGCTGATTACATAAACACTTAAGTATGTTGTTCATGAAAATATTCTGCAATAGACTGTCTGTTGCGTTATAAGGAATGAATTAATATATATAAATATATTTATAATTTAGAATATGTACGTTATAAAAAATATACTTATGAGTCGAACAATATCGTTAAGCAAGAAGAAATCTGAATTCATCGAAACTTAACTTAAAAAAATGTGTTTATATATTATAAGTAGATACATTATAAATTTTGTAATTAAAGTCGTGGTTATATCTTTTTGTATTAACTTGTGTTTGTTCCGAGTTAAAAAAGGAACTAACTTCTGTAAATATTGTCTATTTTATAAACTCTTGTTTCCAATATTGTTTTTTAACATTAAGGAATCTCCTTTCAGTGGCCAGAACTCGGTAATCTGCCGTTTCCAGCCAAAAAGACATTTCAAAATACATCACGTACAGTACTGGAAAATCGGAAGCGGATATTGAATAGTTATTTGCAGCACTTGACAAGTATCTCAAGGGATTCACGATACATAGCGTTGCTGTCGCCGGCATATCTTGGTGGATTTCTCAGTCCCGAAATACAGACCGAGAGACATGGCAACACTGTGAGTATTTGACATATTGTTGACTAGGGGTATACAATTATATATATTAAGTGAGAAAATATTATGATAATATGTCGGAGAAATATCGTCACTCCATCGCTACAACCTTTTAAGGTCTCAGATTTTCGTTTCTGTTTCATGATCATTTGTCAATCTAATAGGCAAGTAGGTGATCAGCTTCCTGTGACACACGCCGTCGACTTTTGGGTCTAAGGCAAGCCAATTTCCTCACGACTGACAGAAAGAACGAACTTAAGACCTTAGGAATGAGAGTCGCACGAATATATATATATCTATATATTATCATAACATAATGATATTAATGCAACAGGAAATAGTTAAATAATTAACAGTTCCTTTATAAAACAGTTAAAATAAGGATACCCATCAATATTCATGTCACGCCAAATGATACTTTACGTCGCTTATTGATTACTCTATAGAACATTTCTATAGAGTAATCAATAAGCAATAGGGTATTTTTGAATTATATAGAACATTCTAGACAGATTTGTAAATATCAATTATTCTACTTTCACCAGATTGATGCTCTCCTAGTAAACTCAATAAAGGCGGGAATGCGGACACTCAAAAGCATGCCGGACCAGTTTGCGAATACCGTGGATGGAGTTATGGATGGTAACCATTAAGTTTAACTATTAGTTAATCGCTTGTGACTGGCGTCCATGCGTCGAGTTGTCTCTCTCCCTAAAATATGGCGAGGGAGCCGATGGCTGGCCATGCGTCATACTCATGAATGGTGTAATGGTTGTAGCTCCTTATAAACATTGTGTAAAACAAAAAACTTGGCGATTAAAAAGAGTGGCGGAGAGATTGCCAGTTCTTCTTTTCTTGAAGGACTTTCATTTTGCCAATGGTAACTTTTATTTGACCTTTACGAATAATACTTAAATATTTGTTTTTGCAGGTATATCAAAAGTATTTCAAGGCAAAAGCGTTGATAATGACTACGATTTCAAAAGAGACGCTGCCTCGGAAGGTCAAGATGTAAGTTTTAATTTTATATTACGTAATAATAACGTATAAGTTACATTATTTTTTAATTAAAAAATTTGTAAATATTTAGCTCAAAATTATTAGTGGAATAATGCGTCCAATAGAAAGTCGACAATTGGCTTTCCGCATAGTATTATCTCTGTCGCACACTACAATGTTTTATTTTTTTTTAATCGAAAATTGTTTTACAGCGATATTTATAGTTTATAAATATGGAAAACCAATCAGTAATCTAAACGTTAGGGTATCACCTACTTGCTCATATACCTACCTGGTCAAAAAAATAAAAAAAATACGCACTTCTCAGGTCTTATCAAACCGGCGACGCACTCGCGAGCCTCCAATGCAATGTTTAATGGCAGCGGAATCAATTAACATCAGAATAACTTACTACACCCCATAATTATAAAAATACCCCATAATTAAAAAATACCCCATAATAAAAAAAATACCCATCATTAAAAAAATACCCCATAATTAAAAAAATACCCCATAGTTAAAAAAATACCCTATAATAATTGTTACAAAGGTTGTTGTTTACGTAATTATATATTTATAGGACGGAGATGAGAGCGTACCATTGAAGTTATTGGAAGAAGTACTGGGCATACGCGGCCTTTGGCTCAGGAGGCGTCTTCTAGCTCCTGTTAGGACTCTCATAGCCGATCGAGTCAATAAGTAAGTGATTCTCTTTTCATCTCTTGTTATGTCTACAGATTAACTAGACTAAATGTCATACCACGATTTTATTTAAATCACTCAAGGGACTGTGCCTATTTTGGCGTTACAAAGAGTTGCCGTTAAATGAAAATAAATATCTGTGTTAGGAAAACAAAGTTTATTTCAGAATAGTGATAGTAATTACATAAAACAATTCGTATTTGAACGCTATTGCGTTGTCTGTTACTTTTGTACTGCACTAGTAGTTAGGATGTATTTTTTGAAGTGAAACTTCTTTATCGGGGTTGGAAAAAAATTTAGTGTAACATTTTTGCGTTACGCGTCACATTTTTCCGTTACGCGCCATGCTGCTTTTTGAAGTCAAACTTCTTTATCGGCGTTAAAATATGACATATAGTATGTTTTTGACTTTGAACTTTGACAACGGATTACATTTTCGATTTGAAATTTGCTAATCGCAATTTGCAGCAATTAATTTGTAAATTGTATCCTAGGCAGTGTATCAAAATTTACTCTGTCTAAAGAAATAGTTTCAGACCTCTAAACTTAAAACAAACCAATTATGGCTCTGCGTACAACAAAGGTTTTATATAAGTTTCACTTCTTACGTGTGTACACCTAGTACACGCACACATTTTTTTATTTACTTATTTAATTTATAACTTGCGATATTGATGCATTAGTTATATAATTTCGGCAACTTTTAAAATAACTTTTTAGTATTTAATTGTTGTCGTTATTGAGAATGTGTAATGCTATGAGGAGTCTATCATTGTATGGAAAGCTAAACCAACCAAAGCCCAGTGATTTAGACGCTTTAAAGGATTTGTTGTTAAATCGAATTTCGTTATTTGGAGTTTACACTGTATATAGGAAACAGTCCAAGTTTCATAAACAGTTATTTGCTAGTTTATTTTGTCGTAATAAAAAGACATACCTATATTTGTACTTTATATTTTAGGAAAGTTTTAGAACTGATTGCAGCGCTAACGTCGCCGCGTAATGTCGTGCAGTATTTGAAATCATTCAAGTGAGTAAACTCTTGTTATTAGTAATATGATTTACCTTTTAATCACAACTCAGTTACTTTTTTCCCTCAACTCAGTTAGTTTTGTCTCAATTTCTTGGCAAATATAGTCATTATTATACAAAAATGGAAAATTATACATTTCGTTACTTCTGATTGATAATATTTAAGATAAGTCCTACAAATTGTTGAATTATTGTATTACAGACAATGGTTAACCAGCCGTAATAACTCCACTACTTCAAGTAGGGACTCTGCGACCAAAGCCAGGACGAGAATCGCAGCTAAAGTGGCGCTTCTAGCGGCGGCACCAGGTTTAGTGTTTTTCTAGTATTTATAGGCCTGATTAAGTTTTCAACTGCTCGCTTAGTGGTAATAATATACCATGATTGTTCGACCCTCAAACGTGGACTAAATACAGTATCGTGTTGATTACAATAATTACGATTTATTTATTAAAACATGGTTGTCATGGCAACAGAACCTATAGTATCTTAAGTTAAATCTATATATATAAAAGAAAGTCGTGTTTGTTACAACACTTATAACTCGAGATCGGCTGGACCGATGTTAATTATGTCTTTTTTGATGGGTTTTTCTCCACTCCGAATAGCAGAATAAGTAATAAAATATCGGATAAGTTATCGAATAACAATAAATAAATTAATTAATTTTATGAATGCACACGGCATGTGGTGACATTTGTTGACAAAACTACGCATCATTTTACGTCGAATTCGTGTCACTTCAAGAAATTCCGAACTTGAGGTAAATGAGGAGATGCATAACCAGGCTTTGATCTTGATCGAAAACATGTGTTACCTCATCAAAAAATGTTGTAAAGCAGAAAGTGCTTTAACATGCAGTATCGCAATATTGGCGATAGAGAGAAGAGGCCTAATGTGTAAAACTGCCATTCTTCTTTTGCAATGGCAAATTTAACTAAAGTAACAACGATATTATTATTAAGGCGGAACGAAGTTAGCCGGGTCAGCTAGTCTATATATATAAAACAAAGTCGTGTTTGTTACAACACTTATAACTTGAGAACGGCTGGACCGATTGCCATGGTTTTTGATTTCTTGGTATTATTTCCGTCCCGAATAGCAGAATAAGCAATAAAATATCGGATAAGTTATCGAATAACAATAAATAAATTAATTAATTTTACGAATGCAAAAACCATATGGTGCCACCTGTTGACAAAACTACGCATCATTTTACGTCGAAATCGTGTCAGTTCAAGAAATTCCAATCTTGAGGTGAATGAGGAGATGCATAACCATGCTTTGATCCTGATCAAAAGATGTTGGATATCAGAAAGTGCTTAACATGCAGTATCGCCATATTGACGCTAGAGAGAAGATGCCTAATGTGTTAAACTGCCATTCTTCTTTCGCAATGGCAAGCAATAAAACATTTCTGTATTTGCAAAAAAGTTGTATTAATGTAATACTTAACATTAATGAAATCCTAAAATAAGTTAAATTAAAGTAACAACGATATTATAAGGTTGTAGGGCGGAACGAAGTTTGCCAGGTCAGCTAGTATATGTATAAATTTTAAAAGTACCAGGAAGGTATAACCATTTAGCAATTAGTTCGTATAAATAATGATTCACCTATTTATTACAGACGATCTTAAACACATAGTGGGAACAGACGCAGCCCGAAGGGGTCTCCTTACAGTTTTCGACTTGTTTCAAACGCAAGAAATTAATAAGCGGCTATTATTAGTATTGTTAGAAGGTAAGATTATTTGTGTTTTAATTGCTGACCAAATTTTAATGGATTTAGCGTTAGACATAATCTAATATATTTATAATTAGACAGAAAAAAAATATGTCTGGAGAATTCAACTTCATTTTACCCCCCATATTTGTCCGTTTCATTATTATTTTAATGTGACAACGTCGAATAAGCATGACTCATTGTCCCGTTACGCTTGCTGTCCCGTTACGCTTATTGTCATGTTACGCTCATTGTACGCTTGCTCTCTCTTCCACTCGAAGACGTATGCAATCATTGTTATGACGTTGTCACGTTAAACTATCGTCCGTAAACCAACTTTACAGACAGACAACTATTTTTTCTTACATCGTCTGCAAATCAAAACAACAGGGGTTTGAACGCAGGACCTCAAGAAAGACGCCCCTTAGTTTACATGACTTTCAAGCGGTGTAATTCCTTCAAGACATTGCATTAACTATGAAAATGTTTTTTTACAGTGGCCTTGTGTAATCTATTCCCTGATAACAACGTACCGGAGATATTTAAAAAATTATACTCAAATTCGACTCGCATTTCACTTCCTAAGAAATCTGTTAACACAAATACCCTATGACGTAATTATATTAAAAAATCTAAAGTGCGTATCTTTCGTACTTAAGTTCCGTAAGGAATAAATTATTAAAGGTAGCATAGCAGATGAAAATTGGAAATGGCAGCTGAAAATCCGTTAACTTAACGAACGACTGAGCGTAGAAACATTGTTTACTAAAATACCAACTACTAATTGTCATTGCTACGAGTCGTTCCTTAGAAGGACGTTTTTATTTTTATAGATAAATATATAATAGTTGCGATATTTTAGATAGAAAAATCGATTTTGTTCTAATTAGAGAATTATAATTAAATATTATATTCAGTAACGTTAATTTATAATTTAGATTAAATTTATTTTAAATATTTCGCATTGAGCATGTCTGAAAACAGAATTTTTACTTCATTTATAAACTTAGTACTCGAGTGATGTAAATAATTGTGATAAAACATAATTTAACTAAATACTGTTTATAGTGCGTTTATGGATATTCGCTATACACGTATATAGTTTATGAATAGTATATAATAGTAATTGTTGCATATGTGAATAATATTAAATTTCATGAGCGGTCTTTATGTTTGTTCTCGTACGTATGTACGTAAACATCGGGACGTATCCGGAATGCCTTAAACCCAAAATTTCGACGGTGTGTGTGAGACTATTAAAGCAAATTATCACGAAATTAAACGATATCTATGGCAATACGAAGAAGGGCTGTAAAGCCTCTTTTTTGTATCTTTATGAATATTATAAAATCTCCTTTTAAAACGTTTTTTTTTAAATATAGTATAGCAATAGTTTTAACTTTATGCCAGTTTCAAGTAAAGTAGCAACATTCATTTTGACGTTTTTAAGTAAAATATTCACGCAAAATTAAATAAATAAAATGATGTTTAAAATAGTTGTTTAATTTTAAAAACTCCTGAATGTTTCTAAAGATTCATAAAAACTAAAAATTGTCTTAATCCTCTGTAAGGTATTCTTTTGTTTCTTTCTGACGAATTGTGTTTACGATGTTATGAAAAGAGACGGGTTAGGTTATGGTTGTTAGGTGATATTAAAATTTAAAACAATATATATATTTTGCTGCCGTTTATAAGATAAAAAATTCGCTATAATTGTATCTTAATTTATAAATATAAATTAGGAAAAAAAAATTAAAATTGTATTTTTAGTTTAATATAAATTTGAACTGCATTCCTTAAATTTTTGCTATACTTTTGTATTAACAGTTTTTGTATTTTTTTTGTATAGTTGTATGACTAATTATTTTAGCTTACGCATAGTAAATTTATTTAATTAAACAACGACTCCGAGTTCGGTTCGACACTAAGTAAACTTTAAAGCCATAATTACAATTTTAAATTATAAATTTAAGATAATTCGTAATATTGTAAATTTCTACATGTACCTGTGGTTGTTGATATTCGATAGTTTCAAATGTATAGTAAAATTTACACATTCAAAACATTCCAATTTCTTGTATTTTTGAATAAAATTTTAATATTTATCTGGTTTTTTATTTTTAAATTCATAAATATTTATTGTTTCACGAACAATAATTGTTTGGAATTGGAAGTATACTTGTATATGTCCAAAAATCTAAAGCTCCTATGCGGTACACATTACATTACTGCATCAGCCATGTCAGAGACGCACGACAGACCAAATTAGCGTCTTACGGAAATTGATTACATACTATTACTAGTATTACGAGAATGAAGTCTAAAGTAACGTTAATACAATTGAGACTTGTGATTTGTGATATTGTGTATTATATATATAGTTTGGAGAAAGAAATGTATGTAATGTAATGTATAAAAATAATAATTAATGTTTATATTTTAATTGGTTTAGCAAACTGTCTTGATAGTTGCGTACCTTTATTTAAGAAGCTCAAAATTTTATCTCTTCCCTGTATTTATATTTTACAAATATCCTTATTCGTCCACAGAAACATACATATTTTTACGTCGAATGTAGAAGTCGAAGTAAGAAGTAGACATGGGGAGAAATTGGCTGTGCCTTAAATCAATTAAGGTTCACAATAAATTACCAAAAGAATTAAAAGATCTTCCGACAAGAGTTTTTTTGGAAAAAATGTGCAATAAATGATTATTTGCGTGAGACACTGTAGTTAATATAAATTTAATAACTTATGATATGATATGTACAATACAAATAATATAAGAATCAACCAATTCATTTGACTAATAATGTAAAATGTTAAATTCCTTTTGAAGAGAATTTGCGCGCCATTGTGTGTGGCAGAATATGCGAACTTACTTGTACCACCTTACACATTTTTGTACAATATTCTTGCAATAAATAAATTATTGTTATGTATGTTAAATAAATTACAGGATACACAATGGAAGCTAGTTTAACACACATAAATTCATAAAAAGTTCCTTAGGTTTTTGTTCGCTCAAAATTTAAATCATTTTTCAAAATGTTAGATTTTTTACTTAACGAATTCGCAAAGTAATAATGGCACAATTGTTTACTGTCATGGTCATAATTATTTCATATATTGCCTGACTTTGATTACGCTTATAAAGATAGTAAATATCCTCGAAAATAATTTAAATTAAGGTCAGAGCAAAAAGCTATTAAAAGAAAAACGAGGGCTGGCAAGCAACCAAACCCGTCGGGCGAGCGATCACCGTTACCTTAATTTGGCAATCTTTCCCTGCATTATGCATTTTCAATCCAAATTCATATTTTACATTAACTCAATTAGTTGATTGCTACTTTACATAAGACTAATAAGAAAATGTTTTGTAACTAAAAGCTTTTCCTAATTACGCACCGTTAGCAACATAGTTTTCTATCTGTTAATAAAACGAAAGAATTCGATCTCGAAGAAGACGAAAAAACTGCATTGATACGTGGTCCTGAAATTGGTTTCGAAGGAAGGGATTTTAACCTATTTACTATCTGCATATATATTATAAATACTTTAAATTACAATTGCATGAACATATATGGCTATATATAATATAGTTTAAAATTGTGTATGTTATAACGAATCGCAGCCTAAAACACTACACATATTACGTCTGCTATCACTTATAGAAAAATTATAAATGTAATTTATGCGTCTAACTACAAAATCTTTGCAGAAATTTGCTTTTTTAACATTTCTCAATAAGCAAATCTTCGCTTTTACACGGATGTATTATCAAAGTAGTGGTATTCCCCTAAGAAATGTTATCTTGGATAATTTCACGTAGATGCTGACGTGGTCAGAAGTGTTATTCTCGCATCCCTCCGCCCGGATAGCCCAAGACATATGTCTGTTTCACTTGATAAATTGGCTTGAAAAATAAAAAACTGCACTTTGTACCTTTCCAAGTCGATGTGATGCGTTGGAAGTGAAAAGGTAAGGTCAGCAATGCAGTTACATTGTTATCGTCACACGTACACTTTAGTTTTAAAAATGTCTTGGCATTTAATGCAGCTAAAAGTTTTAAAAGCTTTAGACAAATTTCGTCTTTGAGGGTATGGACGTGTTGAAATGTTTTAAAAAGCGCGAGCTTTGTCTGGAAAGTCTTATGTGATTTTATATAATTATACAATGTAAGTGTTATGTAGAAATAATTATGTCAAATGGAAGAGACTGCCCATAGGGAACCCTAGTGTGGGGGCTAGAGCACTTCCTTTTTGCTAGACATTTTTTTTAATTATGTATCTATCATAATGTTTTTTTTCTTTCTTTCTTTCATTTATAATTCTATTTGCATAAAACTATGGAAAAAGTTACCCAGATGTATATGTTGGTTAAAAAAAAATCTGTGGCGCTACAACCTCTTTAAGTCTCAGATTTCTGAATCTGTTTCATGATCATTTTTAAATCTAAAAGGCAAGTAGGTGATCAGCCTCCAATGCACACACGCCGTTGACTTTTTGGGTCTATGACATGTGGGTTTCCTCACGATGTTTTCCTTCACCGTTCGAGCAAATGCTAAATGCGCACATAGAAAGAATGTCCGTTGGTGGCACAGCTGGGGATCGAACCTCAGATATGAGAGTCGCACGCTGAAGCCACTAGGCCAAGACTGCTCTATATGTTGGTTTAATGCAGAGAAATCTCAGAGAGGTAAACAATTTCACGGCAAGTAGTTCAATTTAATTGGGATTGTCTTTTTTTCTGGTCCAACCGTCGTCAAGTGGCCACGTGACAGCGAACAAATGATGCATTCGGAATCTCTGCGTTGGGGTTTTAGCATTCCTAAATAGCACTCGAACCTGATTCACTATTGACATGTCAAGTGAGGCGAGGATAGTGAGTGATAGAGGTACGAGGAGGCGATCGTGTTGTAGATGTCAACGCTGTTCGATCCATGTACGTTTGTGTGGGTGGAGACGTGTACACGGTATTACATGGCTTTGCTGAAGATCCCTCAGAATATCTATGCCTATGTGCGATATCAAATGAACGCAATATACATTATGCAATATCGGACGCTTATCATACACCGTGCATATCTTAGGTACAACAACGATTAATAACCATTGTTAGTAATTAAAAAAAACAAGATATTCTTAAGTGAAATCAATTGAAATTTTTTACGATAAAAAGTAAACCAATCAAGAAGTCCTAATTAAACACTGTGGGCTGTCTTTGTCATGAATCACAAAAAAATCTCGATAATTCCCAAGTTGATCTTGCGATTTCAACTTTACGCGTCTAAGAACTTTTAAATTGAATTAAGAGTCATTGATCTGATATTGTTTAAGAGTTTCAACTTCGGATTAAACTCGTGAAATAACTGCTTATTTAAATACCCTATTTACAACCTAAGACGCAGACTAGCAGACAAATGAACTCGTGCTAATTAGTCGCTCTTAACTTAATAACTTTGCTAATTTAAATCAGCAAAGAATACTGCAAATAAAGTCTTATTCTAAAAGATGTACTCTCCCTTCGAGTCCCCGCGCCAATAAATGTAGGTGGGTATTTAGGAGACTATTTACTGTGCGACACTCCATTCCCCGACTCTACTAATGCTCTTAATTATTTTTGCCAGTGTAAGCTGTTTTTCTGACGGGAGAAATGCAATTGCAACATTTTGCATTGCGCCCCTCCCCGCCACGCCGCGTCGCTCTCATTACGAACCCCGCTGCCGTCCGCCACGGCTGAGATCTCAGAATAATTAGACTTTAAATCAAGTGTACCAAAGCGGTCAACCGCTCGAATGTGGTATGAATAGTCAATCGTCATTAAATTGTTCAGCTTTGGTAGTCTAATGCGGTCGAGCAATAGAGAGCTCGGCTTAAATATAAAAGGGGTTGTACTTACGTCTTTTTTACAAATCTCACTGGTTGCTTCAAGTGATTTACGGTATCTCTGTAGCGGCGCTGCCAGTTTCAGGATTACATAAAATAGAAAAACTTTATATTTCACATTTATAGTAACATTAAATTAATTTATCTTAAGCGATAATAGATTTGTGAGGTCATACTAATTTAATTTAATTACAAACCTTTCAAGCTTTTGTTTACTTAGTTTAAATTCATTATGGCATACTACACCACCGCGTAGCACAAAAGACGCAAATTGAATTAGCCTTTTACGCTTTGCGCTGTTATAATAATAGTGATTGTTATCATAACAATGTTCACTACAAAAGGCAGTGTGTTTCGCTAAAATTAAAATCCGGTTATGTGTGGAACAACAACAAAATTAAATTAATATAAACCAGTGATGTTCGCTTCAAATTTAAGCAGCGCGAGATTTAAACGGCAGCTCACATTTCGTAGAGACCTAGGTACGTAATTATGCTGTACTTCGTAGCCCGTAGCTCGTAGCTCGCTACGGTCGGGCACAATGTGCCAAGTCGCTTATTCGCGGAGTCGTGGTTACTTGGCCTCTACCATCTATACTCTTTTAGAAACTGTTAAAATTTCCATACTCGATTGATCATTAAATAATTGATTCATCATTAATAATTTTGTAACTAAAAATAAGTATAAATCAATGGCGCTACAACCTTTACAGGTCTGGGCCTCTGATTTCTGTATCAGTTTCATGATCATTTGTCAATCTAAGGCAAGTAGATGATCAAGCTTCTGTGCCACACACACGCCGTTGACTTGATTCTAAGGCAAGCCGGTTACCTCACGGTGTTTTCCTTCACCGTTCGAGCGAATGTTAAATGCGGACATAGAAAGAAAGTGCATTGGTGCACAGCCGGGTATTGAACCCAACCCTGCTCGTAAGCATCGTAACTAAAAAAAATATAGCATTTTTAAAATGTCTTGTATAATAAAAAATATAGTCCATAAATTTACGTCGGATATCAATAACATTGTTCGCGCGAAGTGCCCTAGATTAGGAGTGGGAAATGTCATCTCCTTGGGGATTTCAATCTAGATTCTCTTATTAGATGGTAATGTTCTCGCTTCAACACTAATGCGTATATTTTTATATAAATAACTTTTGCGATATTTATTTAGGTCTCTGCAGCTCCTTCTGTATCTTCCTTTAAATTTCTTCTATACAAACATTACCTGTCCACATCGTATCCATAACTTACGTACTAACTACTAACTGACGTGAGACTGATCTTAAATTTTCGTGATTCATGTGCACTTTATATTTTTCATGTATCCTTTATTAGTTTAGATTGATTTTTATTCCTGTTTAGTTTTTTTCTTAATAAGTATATGTAATATGTATGTTTGCACTACTTGCGTACCTCATTTAATTTAATACATTTTTATCTCACAGTGGTTGCCTGGAAAAGATCGCTCGAAAGCGATAAGGCCGCCAGTTGCCCTCCTTTTCATTTAATTATGTTCAATTTTTATATTGTAATGCAATGAAGCGTTAATAAATAAATAAATTACGTTTAATAATCTATATTCAAACTACACCCTCGTCAAATGTAATAAGTTTTCGTAAATCGAGTTCTGATTATCGTCTCATGTCTGTCGAGTTCCCCTACTAATCCCTGTGGTCTGAGTCAGCAACTCGGTCGGCTGCCCCTACTTCCTGTCACCTTTGCTGCTTTCAGTTGATTTCATTCTTGTACGCAAATGTCATAGTTAATTTTATACGAGTACAACTTCACATCTAATCTAGTTTCATTTGCACGTTGTCACACTTGGATGTGGGTCATAGCGTATGTAGTTTTTAACTCGTTCTAAGTACTTTTGTGACGAGTTCTCATTTTGTAAATTGTATTACGCGATGGCCTTGCTTTAACCATTCGCTGAATTTTATTTTGTAAATGCATTAGAGATTTAAGGCTGTGTTACGCAAGCACTATTTACTTGTAGGTGGATTTTTCAAAATCGATTGTTTTGCTAGTCGACTGTAGATTTTTCTTTTGCGTCTATAAATCAAACGTTTGTTGAGCAATATTTAATATCGTGGTATTTTCCAACTATTAATTAGATATTGAAATGTGGTGCTGGAGGACAATGCTTGGGGTTTAGTGGACCGAGTTTCGTACAAACTTCTCGATACTTAAAGAACTCGGTATTAAACAGCGTCTGTTTTCAACAGTACAATCTCGCATCCTTACATTCTTCGGACACGTATCTCGGCGTGGTGATCAGTCCATAGAACGCCTTGTCGTCCAGGGGAAGGTGGAAGGCGCTAGACCGAGCGGAAGGTCACCTACGCGTTGGACTGACCAAATCAAGTCTGCCGTAGGAGATTTACTCAATCAGTGCAGCAGGATGAGCTCTAATAGGCAACGATGGCGAAACGTCGTGAAGCGCATCATATCTGCTTCATCTATTACCACTTCTTCATAGCGATCACGACCGCTCTGTCAAGAGTGTACCGGATAGGAAGAATTAGATATTAAATAAAATCCTTCAATCGTTGACAGCAACATAGTTCCATTACGTCAAACATAACTTACTTTGTATCTAGAAAAATACTTACTAATATAAAACCACCATTCATAAAGATTTGAATTTAATTAAGCAAACCTTCCAAAGCACTAAAGAGATAATTAATGTGCAAGCCAGCGGCAAACATGAAACGTTACACAATATAACTGATTAGGCCACAAGATCGCGCAATCAAACCGATGCCCGTTTAATAAGCATACCACACAAGTAATAAATCAGACAGATTTGATTATTTACTGCCGGCTACCACGTTCTACTATAGGATTAGGTTAGATTTCCTGAATTAGCGCGTACTATGATTGTAGATGCCGTACCGTCTTCCAGGGTTGGGGGACTGCAGTTTAATTTAATATTAAAAAGGAATTCGTTTTAAAATCTGAGTTCTTTTCTTCTTCTTTTAGAAATTTTAGATTTTTGGTGAGACTACTTTTAAGTTTTAAGATAGTCTTCGCCACGCAACACCACTATATAGAACCAGCTACACACCGATGTATTTCCGAACCAATTCGATGTAGGGTCCTTCAAGAAAAGAGCGTACCAATTCTTAAAAGGCCGGAAACGCACTTGCAAGCCCCCTGGCAATGTGTGCCTATAGGCGGCGGTATCACTTAATATTAGATGAGCCTCCTGGCTTTTGGCCGCGGTACAAAAAAAAAGATTTGTAGAAGACTGAATAAATTTTTAAATCATCTTTATATCTCGTTCTTTATGATACAATAAATAAATATATCGTCTCTCTCACTAAGTTGTTCATAGTTAATTCATAGATTAATCCCCTCGAAAGTATTGATTTTGTTTCGGACATTATTCGTTATAAGATTAAACTATGTATTGTGATTTATTTCTTAAATCCTCTTAAAATATAATACATAAAGTACAAATGATTCGCAGACGTAATAATGAAATTAAATTGTACCTATTCCTATCTCCACAATAAATAATAACACAATTCGCACAGCCCTGAATATTACAGAACGTTGAATTCGCCCTAAATTCATATGATGATCCTTACTCGGCAGCGAGTGTCTGCCGGTGGCTATAACTTGCCAGGGTTTCAACTAATTATAATCAAGTACCTAGTCAGGTCAATTTGACTGCACTTGCCACTGTTTACGATGCTCAACTAGCAACTATTAACGTATCTTCAATTGAATTCCTGGTTGATGATCTTTGATCTACCCAAAATTGGTTTTAATTATACGCTATCAATAAAGTGATTCAAACAAGATTTTTAGTATCAGTATGTACACGCAAGTGACGCAAATTTTTGATTTAACAAAAGCCTAAATGGTCAAAAGTCAAAAATCATTTATTCATGTAGGTAACACAATTTACACTTCAAAAAAAGAAATATACATTAAATGCTTCTAATTTTACATTTACTGCCAGTTCTCAAAAGGGCGGCGTAGAACGGAAGAGAAGAACTGGCAATAAACTCTGCACCACTCTTTTTAATCGCCAAGTTTTTTGTTTTACACATCGTTTGTAAGGAGCTGCAACCATTACACCATGTTCCACATGACATCTTAAGTAATAAATGATAATAAAATAAATTAAAAACAAAGATTTGTCCTCTATCAGCAGGAGACATGGTGAAATAGGAGCACGCACTTATATTCTCGTGAGCATGGCATTACATATTATAAAAAGTCTTTCAAATCAAAATTATTATTACCGCTTCCATGTTGGCATTCCAACGCAAAATGTCACTAGACGTATCGATTGTTCAAAGTCAAACAAGGGTGCGTAATAAAACACGATTTCGAAGGATGGATGTAGGTACAGTAAGATGCCGATATAAATACTTCATAGATTTAAGACGTGTCAAATGAAACAGTCGATCCATTTGAATAAAGGATAGGTTTTTGCAAATCCCGTCTTATATAAAATTAAATTTGATTGGAATGAAATTTCATATTTTTTTCAAATTCACGCACTAGTTAAAATGTAGATATCACATAGTATAGAAGCAAATATTGATGGAAATCAGCGCTATTTTCCCTCGCACGTGGAATTTTACAAATCGAATAAAAATGCCGGGCTGTTTGACAGTGGATTTTAGTGAAAAACTAAAATCAACTATTTTCCTCTTATCGCCGCCGGTCATTCGTTGGATTTAAGCTCTACCTGACACTATTAAGTACCTGAATACCCGCTAGTTCGCGTAGGTGTACCCAAAATCATTTTTATTCAAATGGGTGTTTTTGTAAAAATATATTTGTTATCTGTTGAAAACTTCATCAGAATAATGCGTAAGCTTTTAGAAGTGGAATTTAAAATTATAAAGCTTTCCGTAGTACAGATGTAGTCACCGATAAATTAAAACATGACCTGTACGTTTGACGTTATTCTATTTATACAATTTAAAAAAAAAATTGTGATCCACCATTGATCTGAAACTATTACCTACTTTTAAACTAGACTATATCTCGTAAAAAGCTTTAGTTTTTCTAATATGAAACGAGAGTCTGAATTGACAATCGCTGAACCATATATAGTTGTACGTTAACACTTTAAACTAAACACAATTTTGTTAAATATATTAAAATATAGGTAATTCAAATTGGTACGCATATGTTATAAATTAACTGAGATTAATAGGCAAAATGATGAGTCTTATGGGGCCTGTCATAGGTGTCATTTCAATCGTAAATTCCCCGTTCAGCATTGTAACATGGATTTAGTAAAGCTCTCATTTCGCCTTACCATCCAAGCAAGAATGAACTGTATTACCGAACAATAAAGGTTTTTTTTTGCCTTTTAGTTTTGTAATTTGATAAGTTGCGGGGTATCTTCTAATTCCTCTAATACGTTATATTCGGAAATAATAAATGCTTTCAAACTTTAATAATATGAGATCTACATATATTCTTGACTATATTTAGTTATTCGTACATTGCTGGCGCGCAGACTAACTTTTTAAATGTCTTACAAACATTTGTACGCATTTAACATTCGCTCAAACGGTGAAGGAAAACATAGTGAGGAACCCGACATCTTAGACTAAAAAAGTCGACGGCATGTGTCAGGCATTGGAGGCTAATCAACTACTTGCCTAGTAAATTGAAAAATGATCATGAAACAGATTCAGACATTTGAGGCTTGACCTAAAAAGGTTGTAGCGCCACTGATTTATTTAATTTTTTAGCTACAAATATTTACGATTACTTTTAGTTATATTAGACTAAATTAGATATAGAAATAGTAAATTATAAATTTTTAAATTTCACCTATATTTAAATGAAAGAAAGTAAAAACTTTATTATAACAGGATATTTAGGTAAAATAAAGTGCACTAGCCCCCACAATAGGATTCCCTATGTTGTGGACTAGTCTCTTCCTTTTGACATGTTAATTATATTTTACTTTATTACATATCACAAATTTATAAGTAAACTATTTTTGCACAATAGGAATATTTTCTGGATCAGCATAGGACAGGTTGACAAGATATTTACAAAAGGATGTTATGTTATTGTTTTTAACTTCGAAATTATCTCTGAAAGAAAAAGAGAAAATTTTGTAACACATAAAACTTTGCAGACAATTTTGTGTCTGTGTCATTAAGAATATTTTAAAAAATTTTTAATCTATACAATATTACTATGACCGATAAATCAATTTCAATTGCTAGGAGAAACTTAAATTACTTTGTCTACAGAAATTGCTTTTATAATTCTATAAGAATGTTACCTAAACCAAAATCTATTTGAATGCTGGTAAAATACGAAACATTCTGAACCTTTTTTAACCATTACTGCACGGAGTCTGAAATCGAACTATTACCAGAATTTTCCAAGAAACTCTCGCGTATTTTATATTTACGTCATGTTTTCAAAATCTACGGCAACAAGTAAATCGTACGAATTGAAATTCCAACTTTATAGATGGAATTTTAAACGGATTATTTCACAATTTTTATAATGAAGTCTCTTGTATATATAGAATAATATTCTGCCAATATTTTTAATAATAGCACGGTTCTCGAGCCTTAACAAGGTGGGCCAGATCACATCACCAGCAACTGCTATTGACCACCTGCTATTTCCACCTAAGAAAATAAGACCAGGGTTGAACCAGAGCGGGTTAGAGGGTACCTTTGAAAATTACGGGCAACGATGTTTAATATTCAACGGTTTCGATATTTGTAAATATGTGAGGAACATGAATACTAACTTGTTTAGTATAGTAGTTTTATTCTAAGAGTACATTGTCTTCACATATAATTATTTAACTAATGTAAACAAAATATTGTAAACCTATTTTAAAAGAGTAAGTGTGGAGTTTCTTCCCAATCTTCTCCTTCTCATTTTAGGTGGTCTAATTGAAATAAATGATTTGACCTTGACTTTGACTTTAATGAGTTGGTGGTAAAGAATTGTGTCTTGTTTCTTAATAATGGCTTATAAAAAGGTAGACGCTACAATTCTCTATGAACTATATATTCTAGTCCATCAAACCTCATTGAATTTTTTTTCTAATTATACCGGCACTCAAATCTTTATATATATATAAATACTGTACGTGTGTATGTCACTGAACTCCTTTTAAACGGCTGGACTGTTTTGAATGATTTTTTTGTATGCGTTTGGGTTGCGCCTTAGTTGGTTTAGATTACAAATCAGCCCGTCAGACGGCGCTGCAATCCGTAACTAGGTTATTTATCTAAACAGCAAATAAACAGCTTATATAAATCTTCTATGCATGTGTTCATAATTAAACAACTTTCTTAATGAAATTTTTTGTGTGTTCAATTGCAGTCGAGAATGATTTGCATTATTAGAATTTGTTTGTACGTAAGAGGTGCGAGGATAACGTTGTCGGATCCGCTAGTAGAATATAAAAATGGTTATTTTAAATATAAATAGGATTCTGAAACGAGTAATCCTAATTTCTTTACATATCATTACACCAACCGAAAGTTATCGAAATAAACCTTTCATTAAATATTCATAAAAATTTTTACGACTACAATTTAGTAGTTAAATATAACTAGTTTAGTATTTTATTATTCAGTGAAAATGGTTAACCAGCGTTGCCCCTAGAAACATTCCATTCGGTTTCAACATTCAATAGAGTTGAGTGAAAAATATTCTAGCTTGCGTGATCAATACTAATGAATTTGTGCGATAGCCGTTTACATTTTCTGTTGGTATTCATATTTTCATTAGTGCATTTATAACCAAGAGTAGTATACAATAAAATTAGTGAATGTTATTACAATATGTTCAAGACAATTCTTTTGTTTTTAAATTAAGAATAAATAGATTTTGTTTTATGTAATAGGAGGCAAACGGGCAGGAGGCTCATCTGATGTTAACTGATACTGCCGCCCATGAACACTAACGTTGTCAGAAGGCTCGCAAGTGCGTTGCCGGCCTTTTAAGAATTGGCACGCTCTTTTCCTGAAGGACCCGAAGTCGAATTAGTTCGGACATACTTCAGTAGTCAGCTGCCCTGCGATTCTGTATCTCACACAGCGGTTTTCGCATCGGCGGTCGCTCTCAAGTCAGTCGTGAAGCAGTCATATTTGATTTGGCATTCTGAAAAGGTGGGAGCTTGTAGTTTATTGTTTATCAGAGTGCCAAATCATAAAATGACTGCTTCACAACTGATTTGAGAGGGACCGCCGATGCGAAAACCGCTGTGTGAGTTCGAAAAGTGAGTTACAGAATCGCAAGGCTGGTTCCACATAGTGGTGGTGCGCAGCAAAAACTGCCTTAAGAAATGCTCAGTTGTGGAACGACGGACGTCGAGGTGATACGGATGGTATTTCGTATTCTACCTTGACGTCCGATGATGAAACTCAGCAGCAGGTATTAGTCCGAACAACTCACACACTGAACACTCTCCATGGTAAGTGCGAGAGAGACCCCACATCTCTACGCAACGCCAAGGGATCAAGCCACACGAAAAGAGACTGGAAAAAGCGAGCAAAGCACCAGCTTTGGGGTTAATGGGACTGTCTACCAGGCGCCCACTTAAATCTTTACTTTATCTTAACGCCTAAGCACTTGGATCCCAAGGCCCAAGATAATCTACAGAAATGTTTTTGGTCTTTATATATTTTACGCAATATTATTTTAAGCAATAAACCATTGAAACTTAGTTCATACTTTATTCATAGATTCTCGTAATGTAATTTAGGGTACAATTATTAAGGCCTGTATTTTGGACGTTTTACAAATGTTTTTATTCTTTCATAAAAACATAAATATATTTAATTCAACGGGAATGGACAACTGCCGAAGTAGACATGGTAAGAAATTGGTTATGCCAAAAAAAATTCTGGAAATGTATAGGAAAAGCTCCTTTTTTTATCGCAATCAAGGTTTGTAATAATTTCCAAAAACATTCAAAGATCTTCCTACTAGAGTTTTTAAAATTAGACTTAGGAAAAATATATTAAATATTCTATTAATGATTATTTGAGTATGTTTCACTCATACTAACACTCAAAACTAATATTTATTTAATAAAATAATATGAGAATTGACTGTCATGATAAATATGATTCATAATGTAATTTTATATGTAACTTCTATGTAAAATTCTACCTTTTAAGGCAAATTTGCACGGCATTATATGTGGCAAAAGAATTTAGATTGTACCATCATAATATTTTTGTGCCATATTCTTGCGAACATATTATTATGACAGTATAGATGTATAATACTTTGTTTTGCCTGAGTAATCTATATTACAACAAATTTATGTATTGTTTACATTTCATAGAGTACAAAGCCCGTTCAATTGTATCATTTCGTTACGGAACCGAAACGTGCTGAACCCACGGCGACCCCAAATGTTTTCTCTTGCATTTAAATCACACGGAACAAAGCCTTCAGAAACATCGAACCTTGAATTATTCAAGTATTTGTTCTTAAGGTAAATGCCTCTTAGGAACACCTACATCTTTGATTTTATATTGTTCCTATTGTTACGCCGACTCACTGTTGTAAGCCAGTAGGCGTTAAATGTCAACTTGAAAAAGTTAATTGCGGTTAATATTTATGTCGAGGTATAAAGGTTACTCAAAATGCCACTAGACCCCCGGTTTTAATGGTGTACAAACTGCACTATAATTACCTACTGTGCGCCTGCGTATTTCACAAGTGTCTGACATTCTTTAGTTTGCCACACAGTGTTAGTAACAATACCTTTTTATGCTCTTAAAAGCAATGCAATTTGGTACATTTAAATGAATACAGATGTTACCTGGTTTCCATTTAATTGTCACAGTTTTACTGAGTTCAAAAGGACATCATGTGTGTTCATATGTTTATGCTATCATAATGCTCTATAGCATCGTGATTAATAATTAAATCTTATCTAGTCTAGATTTGTAGAGGTTTCAAAAACTATACAATACGAAGAGCGTTATTGTGGCACAACGTGTGGGCATCCTGTTAATTATAATAATAATAGCCTTTACTTACTAACCAAATAACATTTACATAATTTTAACCTAAACGATAACATACATTTTAAAAATATTTTTTTTGTTATCAGCAGCCAGTTGTTGAAGTTGTTTCCGACATAGGCCACACCTTGTTGTTACCACTCGTCTTGTCGTTTCACGAGCTGATCTTCCTCGTCTTCCCATCTCTTTATTGACGGCCTGTAATACTCAAAGATTACATATTAAATGTATATTTATATTGTCAGAACAGGTATGTACAGAGAGATTTAAATATCACACAAAGTAAACTATTAATAAATAACTGAGTGGTACGACCCATTATGCCGTGCCGACACAATTTAATAATATGTCTTGTATATATGTGATCCCTTTTGATTTGATATTGTCAATAATATCCCACAATTCCTATATTGTTAAAAAAGTTTGCCCGCCCGTTAAGTTTTGAAATCAATAAATGTATTCCAAGTTTGGGTCCCACTTTAAAAATTCCGCTAAGTTGGTGGGAAATTTTGAAAAATATGATATGAGAGGGTGTAAGGTCGAACAAGTTCGAAGAGGAATAGGTCCCTCGGGAGCTATGATGAATCTTACACACGCTTTATCGCTTTGCATCGAATAGAAATCTTTGGGCGGTCTTTAGCCATCTTTTAGACACAATTTATTACTTTATCGACAAGAGAGTAAATTTGATAAAAAATAAGCCTCCATTTCGTGTGTTAAATATATTTGCCCTACATTTCAATACTGTTTGACGACACTCTTTGAAATAATTGAGTTTTTAACTGATCCTGACCCTATATGGTAGTTGGTCTAGTTGTTATTGTTATTTTTATCTTTTTTGAACTGCTACTCCAGGTTATATCGGACGTCAAACATTTGTAAAATTATTATCATCACTTGCTCTGTAGAATTTATAACAATTAAAAACTTGTATTGTGACAATTTAAAATTAAGAACTTACGTCCATGAAGTATCAAATAGTCAATCTTCTTTGTGTCTTTATCTTAGGGCCGATTTACATTATCTTAGTGTTTAGCAGAGTGCTTTAGGATAGGACTTTAGTTGAAACATGTAAACGCTACTTGCTTTAGTACGGTTCTACTTGGCTTTCAAGTTGAATCAAAATAGAATCGCTTTTTATTTTTGTTTCAAGTGATACCCCTCCCGCGCCCGCGCAACCCCCGAGATCTTCCCTCGTTGTGTATAAACACGTAATTTAGTAAAATGTTTAGGAGAGTACACAAGTGCCGTGAAACGCGTGCGTGTTTTTTGATTTTTAAAGATGGTTGGAAGATACAACTATCTAATTTGTGTCTGAATATGTTGTTTACGAATGTTTGTGGAACGTTAGAAACAATTTATACAAAAACAAACAGGCGAGGCATTCGGCATACACTGCCTTAGAAGAAGCTATTTTATTTATTATTTATATTTAGTTTATTTATTTCGAATAAAATCTCGTCTTCTATTTATTCCATAACTACAGTTAGTATTTTGCGTAGAATAGAGCGTATTTGCCGACGTCGTTGCGCGTTCATTGTGGCGCTGTAATGATACTCTACTGGAAGAAATGTAAACGTTCACTCGCAACGCACTATAGCACTAAAGAACTTGCCTTTCTAGTTGTACTAAAGCACTCTCCTAAACACTAAGATAATGTAAATTGGCCTTTACCGTGTAACATAATTGTTTAGCTTTTAGTTAAGCTTATCCAAAACATAAACGCCACTTAGAATTAAAAAAAAATACACATATTGTCCATAAATGCTTCTTGCTTGACGAAGGATATCTAAGGGAAATTCACAAGTTCACACCGCCGGGTTAAGAATTTCGTATAAAAAATATATGTGACCCTGGGAACACTCTCCATTTTACCTCTACATCGAAATTTAAAGTAGGTTTTAAGGGGACAACTATTGGTAATGTTTTAAAGTTGCTTTTTTTAATAAAATACGTCGAGTAATTTATTAATATAAATCCATGGTTCTCTGGTTGTTCCTGATTAAAAAAAAACAAAAATCATTATATAAAGTAATTACTCAGAGAATAATACTAAGAAAGCGTCTATAAACAAGATTTCTCGTTAATTTCTTTAGCGTGTCGAATTGAAAGAATAAAAAGTTCCTCTTGTTTCATTAAAAACTTTCCAGAAATTACTTAATAACATTTTCTTTCTCACAACAAATAATGCAAAGTTTGAACTTCACTATTTTCAACATCACTCAATAAACAGTCCATCGCCATTTCAACTACAATCGCTTATATATTTATAAATGTTAGCGATTTAAAAAAAATATGTTTTCATATAATATAATTGACAGTTTGATGTGCAGGCGCTGACATGTCCTTTGATAAATTCTAGTTACTTTCTAACTGCCACTTCTATCCAGAGGTTAGCGTGTTGTAGACTGACTGAAGGTTTTGGGTTTAACCCCCAGGGGGACCTAAAAGTAGATAAAGATTTTTTTTTTGTTTCAACACCGATAAGTTGGCGGTGCCTCTGATGAGCGCGTAAATATGTCCTGTTCTCGTAATGCTCCAAGTCAAGTGGAAGGTCTCATCGGATAGAGTTACAAATAACATTTATTTGTTTACTTACACACAATTATTCTTTTTATAATGTGTTCTGTAGAGAAGCCTTGGAGTAAGCTGCAACATTGTTAATCTTAAAGTAATTAGGATTCTTTGTCCGGAGACAATTTGAACTACGCTATATGCACTCTTGTTGATGGGACGGATTAATATCCTCTCATAATTTATTTAATCTCACCCTTTCTCGCAGCGTCAGCACTTTGATAAGTTTTATTGTTATATTACTCCCGCTGTCTCAGCACAATAAGCTTCAAGTAAGAATTACGTAAGTGTCTCTTCAGTAATTTAGCATTCTGTTTTTCGTTTGTATTATTTGTTTGTTTATTTTTATAGTTTATACTCAATGGACCATTAAGAACAATTAAGAAGTATTTTTGAACCAAGTCGACAAAGGCTCTTTCAAGAATACCATCATACCAAGAGTATCATTTTTTAAAAGGCCGGCAACGCGCTTGCGAGTATGACAATGTGTGTCCATAGGCTGCGGTATCACTTAACATAAGGCGATCTAGAAGCTGAGTGAACGGATGGCCTTATCTCTTACAAGTGATCTCTTTCAACCCAGTGATAGTTACAATAATGGCTTTAGTAATGCAAAGACACTCAAAAATAACAAAAAAATATGACTTAAGTAAGAAGACCAACACATAAATCATTAAACAAAATATGTATTTACTATACAAAGACACTCTCGTATTAGTTTAAAATATCACTATGCCAAGAAAAATAATTTTAATACATAAATATTTATAAAAGGTATAGCAAAGTTTATTTTATAACATTTTTATCACTTTATGCGGGTGACATTGAAAAATCTGCGCCACATTAAAACTCTACGTGAATATTCTTTTCACTATAAAATGAAGGCGTAGAATTTTTAGAGAGAATATTGTGTCACCATTTTCTTTTCTATTTCACTAAAAGAAGTCGAGCGGAATTTGCAGTAGGTAACTCTGAGAGGTGCTACAGGCGTTGAGAGGCCGCCGGTGTGCAAAGTATGTGTTTGTTTCTCGCACTATGTTTATCCCGCGCTAGATAATTTAAAATCTTACAAAACAGTTTGTTATATCCGATATATATAAACCAAACATTTATTGATATATGTGGTGGCTAGATTAACAAATATTATTGCAAAACTGATTAATTACAACATTTTGTCAATTAACTGTAAATTTGTTTTAATAGGAATTATGTATTTACGTATTTAATATTTGTATCAGATATAGCAGGAAAATCTGGCTGAGTATTGGCAAATCTACTATATAAAAATAAGTCGGGTTTTCCTTCCTGACGCTATAACTCCAGAACGCACGAACCGATTTCCACGGTTTTGCATTCGTTGGAAAGGTCTCGGGCTCCGTGAGGTTTATAGCAATGAAAACTCAGGAAAAAATTTCAACAGAAAAGAGGGATCACCAAACGAAATGTTACATAAAACGAAGCCATCTGGTGGCGAAACGGAGTTCGCCGAGTTTGCTAGTATATAAATAAATATAAAAAAAATCAATAGCGCTACAACCTCTTAAGATTGGCCTCAGATTTCTGAAACTGTTTCATGATCATTTTTAAATCTAATAGGCAAGTAGGTGATCAGCCTCCAGTGCCTGACACACGCTGTCGACTTTTTGGGTCTAAGACATGTCGGTTTCCTCACGATGTTTTCCTTCACCGTTCGAGCAAACGTTAATTGCGCACATAGAAAGAAAGTCCATTGGTGCACAGTTGGGGATCGAACCTACGACCTCAGGTATGAGAGTCGCACGCTGAAGCCACTAGGCCAACACTACTGCTGGCAAAGATATAGTCATCTGGAAAGGGTTGGAGGAGGCTTTCCAAGAGGGATCTGTAGAGGTGACTATCTTTATAATACTAACATTTAGCTAAATAATATTATAAAAAAAATATTAAGCTTTATTATTATTATATAAATTACGCATTATAGCATCGATACTTATTAGTAATAATAACATGATTAAAAGTTTAAAGTATTGTAAAAATATAAATAAAAACTTAGTTCGTTTCAGTTAGACCGAGTTGCGGGTCTTGTTATATTTGAAACGATTTAAACTGAACAACTTCTGTAGTGGCGAGCTGTAAATATTAATAAAATATTCCAGTCACGGTAAACCTGTAATCAACGTAAAAAACAGTAATATCTTCAGCTCCGGCCACCGTTGTATAAAAAATCTGCAGGCGAAACTTTTACATTAAAAGTTGCCAGTTTCAGAGTTCCGACGAAAGGCTCTAGTTGTAACTTAATATGCCTTCAATTGATCGAGTTTATTGCCGACGGAAAATTTCCAATTCAGATTGATATTTTTTATGTTTTTCAATTTCGGTCACAATTAGAATAATGGTATTGTATTAGAGTCTGATTGAGCAACTTCATTTTATAAATGGAATTCCATTTTCTACTTAGCCTAACGGATTTTATATGATACTAGCGGACCCGACAGACGTTGTCCTGTCTTAACTGATATATATTGATTTCAAATTGGTATAATTAATTAAAAAATATTTCAGAAACATAGTGTTTACTATTCTAATGCTTTATGTTATACAACATTCTTTGTTTGTTTTTCTGGCTCGCATATTATTATATTATCAATATAATAACTCCGATCGAAGCATTTATTTTAAACGATATTCATTTTTCTTACATCCTCTTTGACGATATTTGCAGCACGCATTCTGTCAATGTTATGTCAAACGCCATAAGGTTACATCAAAAAGTTCGAATTGTTTGGTGGTTAAGTATTCTTAAGTTTTCTAATTTTCCGCGCAATTTTTTTCTTTTTTTCTAAGAACCTTCTCCTGACAATTACAAACACAACAAAAAAAAATCAGACAAATCGGTCAAGCCGTTTTCATGTTACGTCGTGACAACGGAAAACGGGTTTCATTTTTATATATATAGATAATATACTCGTCGATCCCTTGACAATTTACATTCGGACTCGAAATTAATGTCTTTATAACTACTGAATGTAAATGTAATATTATGATAAATTTAACTTATAACGAGGCTTTATCTTCTACTTATGTCGTATTGTGTCGAATGTTAGTACGTGTACATTCAAAGTTTGCACAGGTCCCTGCGATTTTGTAACAAAACTACGCATCGCGAAATGGATTAACGTTGACAAGAATGAGTTAGGATGACAAGTGTCGTGTTACTCGCTCGATTCACGGTGTCCTAAAAACGTGTTCGTACAAAGAAAATCGCGCAAGGCGGGGCGAGGCCGCGTCGCCCACAAGAGCCCTTCGCTTTGTTAAACCGCCAACAATGCCACTGAAGAACCATCTATTCTATACCTATTCGATGTTTCAACCGAGGATTAGGCTTTGAAAATAATTATCACGGGCTTTGTGATAAGTGTACTTGGCTTAAAGAGGTACCTGTGTTTCTGCTTAGTTTTTATTGTTATATGTTTTGTGTACAACATATATTTTTTATTCGTCTTCGTATTACGACCGGGAATTGTATTTAAGGTGGTTCGGAATTCCAACTTTGTAGTAACGAAGTTTATCACGTTAGAAGTTAGAGAATCTCATCTTTGAATTGTCTGTGTTCCTATGATTTATTCACATACATAATCCTTACAGTTCGATTTTTTCGGAAAAAAAAAATATAGAAGATACACAATATCTCTACTGTGAACTCGCATATAAAGATGTTGATAATGTCACCGTAAAGCATTCAGCACAACGTTCTTGTTAACGGGGATCGGTGCAACATACTGGTTCTCGCCGTTGGTTATTTCGACTATGTATTTGCGTGTTGTTCCCACGAGAATGTAAGTGCGTGTTCCTATTTCACCATGCCTCCTGCTGATAGAGGACAAATCTTTGTTTTTAATTTATATTATTATTATATATTACTTAAGATGTCATGTGTAATGGTTGCAGCTTCTTACAAACGTTGTGTAATACAAAAAACTTGGCGATTTAAAAGAGTGGCGGAGAGTTTAATGCCAGTTCTTTTTGTTCTACGCCCTTGATTTGAGAACTGGGAGTAAATGTAAAATTAGAGGCATTTCATATTTATATATATTTTGTGACGTTCATATGTGTACCTATATGAATAAACGGCTTGACTTTGACCTTGACTTTGGTATCGCCAAACAATCCTAGTGCTTCAAGAACGGGGTTCTCACCACTCCCCGCAAGACATTATGTGCAAGTTAACTGTAAGTCCCGTTATGTTTCTAATTTATCATATTTTATCCTAGTCCAGATATGCATATACTTTTATTTGACACTAGCTGATCCGGCAAACGCCGTTTTGCCATGTCATTATATCATTTATGGTTATTGTGCCTCACTCGACATATATAGGACACTCGATAGGTATAGTGTGTCGCGGACTTTTTTGTAGATATTTATGAGATCTACAATTACTTAGAACATTTTATGGTTCTATCTTTAATAGTTTAGGCAGGGTACGCAATAAGTAATAAGTAACAATAAGTAACTTTTTTGGTTGATTGATTTTTACACCTTGTGTCCGAAAAACACTAATATCTTACGGAACCCTATTTATGTTCAAAATTATATAGCCTATATTACTCGTGGATAATGTAGCTTTCGAATGGTGAAAGAATTTTTAAAATCGGTCCAGTAGTCTATGAGCCTATTCATTACAATCAAACAAACAAACAAACAAAGTTTTCCTCTTTATAATATTAGTGTAGATAATACACCGAAAAACAAGCCAAATAAGAAGCTAAATGATTATAATTGCTGATGAATGTGTCATATAAAATATGGCTGACATCGTGCGTAAAGAATATTACTATAATTCTGATTCGAATAATTTTTTGGCAAGGGTTATTAATGTAAGTAGAGCACGAGCCAAATTGCATAGATTATCGTCGATTGTGAATTTATCAGCGGTCACATTTGTATGTATTTAAGACTCTAATTTGGCTAACTCTGTGACTTTTACCTTAGGTATATTTTAAATTAGATACGCAAGTGGATGAAATGAATATTTAACATTATATTTATATAAAAAAAATATCTTATAATTATTTTAAGAATTCGTAGTTCTGAGCTGAGCGTTTCTTAAGGCAGTTTTTGTCGCGCACCACCACTATGTGGATTGTGGAACCAGCTGCCCACTGAAGTATTCCGAACCAATTAGACTTAGGGTCCTTCTAGAAAAGAGCGTACCCTATCTTAAAAGGCCGGCAACGCACTCGCGAGCCCTCTGGCATTGAGAGTGTCCATGGGCGGCGGTTTCTCTTAACATCAGGTGACTCTTCTGCCCGTTTGCCTTCTATGACATTAAAAAAAATAATGTAAATCATTCTCAACTCCACTTGAACACAGTTAAGGAGTTTAATTACGAACACATGCACAGAAGATTTATATATAAACCAGCTGTTTATTTGCTGTATAGATAAATAACCTGGATACCGACTGCAGCGCCATCTGCCGGCCCGACCCAAACGCATACAAAAAAATTCATTCAAATCAGTCCAGCCGTTTAAGCGAAGTTAAGTGACATACACACGTACAGTAGAAGTATATCTATAAAGATACTAAAGCTGCATAGATTGCCTAAAAGCCTGACAAAAACATTACAAAATCATTTAACAAAACAAAAATTGTTCTATCACACGTAAAACGGCTGATATTTTGACGAAACGAAAAACAGTTTCTTTGGTCAGTACTCGAAACACTGCTTTTTCCATAAAAGTGACTGAATTTCGTCCACATAATACGTTTAAGTCCTCCGAGCCAGGCCACAATGCTAGTTGGTATTCTTGCCGCATAGCACCTCCCACCAAAGCCACAGGTGCCAAGTTAGGCGTCACAGACTAACCACCGGTCTCTTTTTACTTTGTTAAATAGCTTGAAATGTACTTTTAAGCTTTAAGTATTACGGACTTATTATGGCTAATATTTAAATAATGTTTTGTCAAATTAAGTCGATTTATTAGTTTGTATAACAATTTAAATAAAAATAATGAAAGAGGTAAAGTTATAAAAACCTCTTTATTTACCAAATTTATAAGTAAATACAAACATTGATTTTATTTAAATTGCTTTCTGCCCGAAATTCACGGAGTAACTTTGTTTAAAAGTTTGCTTATTTTGTTAAATAAAATCCAAGATTTTAAATATAGAATACATTTTTAGAGAGCCTATTTCTTTAAATGCTTATGTTGCTAAGGTAACCGTGAGCCACTTGTCGTAAGGGCAAGGGTGTGACGTGCTCTGACGTCATCATTACAATGTTAAGTACATTTCCCATTCCGCTCGCGTCGCCGACCACAAAATACAGCGTTTTGTCACGACAAATATGTCGACTTCGACAAAGCTTTCTGTTCATTTTGAGCAGGTGCCCAACGTACTCTTGTATTTATGTAGTACTACGACTTAGCTTTGATTATGTAACGAAAATTTAATAGCTTTCACGACTATATATTTGGTTAAATAATCAATTGAATCAATTTAAAGTTTCCGTTCTTGTTCTTTCACGCTTTAATGAAACCATAAATCAGTGGTGCTACAACCTTTTTAGGTCTGCGCCTCAGAAATCTGTATCTGTTTCGTGATAATTTTTCAGTCTTATAGGCAAGTAGGTGATCAGCCTCCTGTGCCTCACCTGTCAACTTTTTGGGTCTAAGGCAAGCCGGTTTCCTCACGATGTTGTCGTTCACCGTTCGAGTAAATGTTAAATGCCAAACTTGGACAACAAAATGGACTTTCCATTGGTGCACTTGCAGATTGAACCTATGACCTCAGGGATGAGAGTTGCACGCTGAAACCACTAGGCCAACACAGCTCTAACTAGTTAAATGCTTTAAGCGTAAAAGTACATTCTAATGTAAATATTAAGTTAAAACGTAATAACATAAGATTTTCTAAAGCGAGCAAGAGGTTAAGATAACTTGACAAAATAATATCACTTAAATATGAGCTAAATTGTTAGGGTTAGTGCATAATATATACTCGAGTCGACGACAATAATAGTGGCTCTTTGAAAAATTCTTTTGAGAAAACCGCAGTTATAGACATCGTGTGCAATTGTGTAATTCCAGGTAGCTCTATTACAGTAGCCACATTATTTTCAGTGCAACGAGTGTACCGCAAGAAATAAAGGAGCCCGAACAAAAAAGATACTCTTTGAAAGTCCTTTATTTCAAGGGATTGTGCTGTAAAATGGGGTTTAATTGCGTGGCGGAACTTTAACACTTATTACTTTTATTTCGATGAATTTAGGAACCTTTTTAAAGACTAGAAATCGACGCAATCGCCAATGCGAGCGTCTGCTACGTAACATCTTTGAAGCTATGACACTTAATTTCAACTTGTGGCGAGTCTTTTCTTTAAATATCAATTGTGAAGATAAAACGTCGATGGGTACGGGGAATTTCGCGAAGTTGCTCGGTGGAAGGCACTTTTCGAGTGCGGCATTTGTCGCAAAAATTAAAGTTTCTACTGGGCAGCGAGTATCTGCGGGGGGTGGGGGACGGGAGGGGCCGAGGCGCACTCACCTATGCCCTCCCCGGAGACAATAGCGAGCCAATAAAACTTTTATTGTGCACTATGATTTTGGAAACATTTGCCGAGATGACTTCTATAAAATTCGCAATTTATTCACTCCGTTTGGACGAATTCTTTCAATTCATAGACGTCTACAATATCAACTTTCAACACAGTTTTATATTACTTTACGTAATCTTTCTTTAGTCGACTGAAGTATGATTTAAATACTAGTCTAGCAATTTAGACATGGACAAAGACAAATACATAACATGTATTACTAACAACACACACAGACACAAAAAAAAATAATCAAAGAAAAATATAAAATAAAATAATTTTTTTTTTCCTTTTCCCATTCGGTTCGTTTCAAGTGTATAATGGGTGTGTGCTGTGGCTGTAATTGACCCTGGCTCAGCATTATGCTGAGGAGCAGACTGTTCCACAGCGCTGGTCATTCTGCCAGAGACCATAGCAGCTAGTTTTGTTTAATATAAACATCCTTTTTAACGACAAACTATTTGTGTTAAATAATAGCTAATTGAATATTGCAATAAAGAGAGCAATGTACAATTGTTCTAATTTTAAATAAATAAATTTATATGTATAGAAAATACCGTACGGTCTTTCAGGATTGATTAGACTTGAAAGAATTTAAATCCCGGTGACACGCCTTGCTGTCTGAGCGAAGCTCACAAATTAACCTCGACCAGAAATCACCAATCAGCATATGATAAGGTACTTAACTGGATCCTCTTCTGCACCAGAACTGGATTTATTTCTGACAGGTTTGTAAAGACTGAGAGATGAAATTTGTTTTTTTAAATAAAATTTGTTTGTAGTTTCAAGGAGTAAGTTGGTATATAAATTATAAATAAAATAAATAATTTTTAACTAATTGTTTTGTTAATAAAAAATATATATATTTTTAACTGTATTTTTCTATATATTATTTTTTTTCTAAGTATTTTTCTTTATCTATGTTAAGTATTTTTACCTCTGCAAGAAACTGTTTTTAGCAGTAAAATCGTCCATTTACATTCCGTCTTCTTTTATTTTTGTATCCTGTTTTGTGATATTGTGATGTAAATAAAGTATTATCATATTTTATTAAAACAAATGGTAGTCTCACCTCAAGTTAGATAGTACCACCGCCCATGGACAATACCAAAAGGCTCGTTAATTAAGGTTAGGGTACAACTAAAACAATAAATAATAAATATTTAGGGCGTTATCTGTTAAGCCTCTTTGACCTTTGCGTCATTAAGTGTAACAAATGTGGAACAAACATTACGTCCGCAAAA
Organism: Pieris melete; assembly: GCA_963693345.1. NCBI lineage: Eukaryota > Metazoa > Arthropoda > Insecta > Lepidoptera > Pieridae > Pieris > Pieris melete. The sequence continues at coordinate 1,487,944 of CAVNZK010000046.1, read as the reverse complement.
CTTTGTACAAATAGCGGTTCATATTTGAAACAAGATAGAGGATCTCAGATGGGTAATGGGGTTTTTCTTAACAAAGACTACATTTTACCTGCCTAGTACGAGTTGAAGAATCATTAAAATAAGTCTGTGGCGCTACTAACTTTTTAGGTCTGGGCCTCAGGTTTCTGTATCTGTTTCATGATCATTTTTAAATATATTAGGCAAGTACGTGATCATCTTACTGTGTTTCACACACGCCGTCAGCTTTTTTGGGTCTGAGCCTCAGATTTCTGTATCTGTTTAATGATCATTTGTAAACATAATAGGCAAGTAAGGGATCCGCCTCTTGTGCCTGACACATGCTGTTAACTTTTTTGGGTCTGGGCCTCAGGTTTCAGTATATTTTTCATTATCGTGTGAAGAACAATAACGTCACGTTATCAAAATCATTTAAATGTTTTGTGATGTGTATCACAAATTAAATGTGTTATTTTAAATTTTATACGAGATATCATTCCACGAAAGTAATTGAGATCTTAACCATAATTATCTCCACGTAAAAGCATTAATAACAATGTCCTAACTATAACTTGTTCAAATGATAAATGTTGAACAGGTATTCGTTTTTGATATTTCAAAAACACACACTAGGCCCGCTATATCCCGAATATTCGTCCAAGCAGTAGTTTCGAGGACAGATAAGAATCAAATGGATGTTGTTTTGGTGCATGCAGCTTTGTCGGCTGCAAAACATATGCACGCGGCAACAAATAGTGTCAGCGCCTGACACAGACTGAGAAATTACGGATTTTAGATTACGATGTTGTATGTCTTATCGAGGAATATATTTGAACTACTCTTACGTTGTTTTTCTAAACATTATATATGTACTAGCAATTTTGCAAAAGATTTTTGTTAAAGAGGTTATCAGAAAATTATTAAATATAGAAATATATATAATACTAGCTCACCTGGCAAATTCGTTTTGCCATGTATATCATTTATAATAAAAAATAGGGGTTGATCGTTGAGGGGTGAAAATTAGGGTTTGTATGTATTTTTTAATGCTGTATCATAAAAAAAAATTATCTAAAAATTAAAAAAAAAAATTGGGGTGGACTACCCTTAACATTTAGGGGGATGAACAATAGATGTTGTTAGATTCAGACATACCCAATGCACACAAAATTTCATGAGAATCGGTCAAGCCGTTTCGGAGGAGTTTAACTACAAACACCGCGACACGAGAATTTTATATATTAGATAATCTACATCCAGGGAGATGTAAAAAAAATATTATTGTCACAAATTATTTAATTTATTTATTTATATCTCATTCTCCTCTAGTTAAATAAACAATTGGCATGAACAAATGTTCTAGACCATTTTTCCGACCAAAAATGTGAATATTAATTCCATGGTATTTCAACAATATTCCTCATAGGAATTCTCATTTGAGCGAAACATTTAACGGTTTTAATTTGCGCGGACGTGTCGCCACATGGCGCATTTTATTTAATTTAAGGGCAAAAACATATTTTAAGCCCGATTAAAACCGACGCATGCGAAGTGCAATGATTTCGTACAATATTATATTAAATATTTCTGGTAATACTGCGGTTACCTGCGACAAGCACTTGTGGTGTAATTTCAAAGAGATTTTTGTAAATAATTGCTTTTGTATTGTATTCCGGTTTTTAATGTGCGTACATTTCAACGTTAAAAGAATCGCAGTGGAGTTTTATTCATGGAAATTAAAAGTGCTGGTCGCCGGACGCCAGCTCCTTTCATGTTTTTACATTACGAAATGAAATTTAGTTTCTTCTTTCACGTAAATTCTCTAATCTTAATACTATTTCATATTTCACGTTGAAAGAGACTTTGCTGTACTTTATTTAACAAATATCAAAGTAAGTTTTGACTCGACATTAGCCGTATATTTGAGTTGACGTAATAGTCATGAAAGCGTATTTTGGCACTGCGATAAGGAAATGACTCTAAGGAAACAAACGACTGTGTCGGCGAATAGTGTCGTAGGAGCGGGAGCGGGGGCGGCGGAAGTAGCGGACGTACAAGTTGTTAGTTTGTTAGAACACCTTTGCACTGTTTCCTGTATCATAATGTTGCCAATAAATTTTTGTAACATTACACTTCCCGTAGCTTGGCTTATCACATCTGACATTATTCAATGAGAAAGTTCTAGATTTAAATCCTTAGTAAAGAAAAATGTTCAGCTTATTTAAATAACCTCCTTAGTTACTCTATAACTTGATATAGTCAGTTGCTGCTCAAATAATTAATAACTTTGGCAGCATGCTTAAAGTAAATATATTTATATAGGTCATAACATCGTTAAGTTGCTTTCTAGTTCACTATCGACATATTTATATGTTCGCAGAGTGAATTCACAGTAGCGATATTGTATATATTATGTGTTTAATATTATATATATATACTTTATCATATTTTACTTAATGTTTCTCGAAATTATCGTATTGGCATAGTCTGTAATGCTAATGTATGTATCTTTGTAATAAATAAATAGAAAATAGTTAATAATAATGATTTTTTGGCATCTGAGTACACTTATCATTCTCGTTTCCATTCAGTTTCGTTTCTGCTACCACGCTGGTTCTGCGACACAAAAATTTTCTTGGTCTCCAAAATGAGAATCATCCAACTTTCTTGTGCTACTTCCCGCTAAATGTTGGCTTTCACCTTTGGTCCTCCTCTACTCTGTCTAGTCTCTACTACCTACTAGTCTCCACTAGGCCATTATCGTACCTAATCCTCTGTTTTGCTGGTTATTTTTTTTCTGCTTAAAAATAATTTCTATATTTTAATTGTATTTTAGATAAGATGTATTTAAGAGTTTTTAACTAATACCGTAGATATAGTATTATGTACAGTGTGGTAAACTTGAATAAATAAACACACACAACATAGCAACGGACTAACAAATTGGGTCCGCCACATTATAATTTATAAGCTAGGATTAGATCGATAACTATCCTATATTTGGAGGCTTTCATTTCAGTTACACGACGAACACGATTGACGCATTACTGTATTGTCTCAAAATAGCCTTCGAGGAACGACGAGCGCCCATTGAAATCACAATGTATGAAAGTGCAGAAGCGATTTGTCAAGGGAATGAATTTCAACAAAGGACGTATTTGAATGGCAATGTTGGGCCGTTTTAATTTCATAAGTCGTTTATCATAATCAAGGGGGATGTCCACAACCCATATCACTGTCCACGATGAAGGTTCAAGCCGTGGACTGCGGACATTCGCGTGTCTTTATTGCTATTTCTTTGCTTAAATGTTATTTGAATTAGCGCTCACACTATCCGCCGGCGAAGATTAAAGCTGATTTGTTTTGTTTTGACAATGTAACTAGGAAATACATTACTTGGAAACTATTATTTTTACCATCCGTATGACCTTGACGTCCTTCGTTCCACAGCTGAGCGTTTTCTAATGCAGTTTTTGCCACGCACCACCACTATGTGGAACCAGCTGCCCACTGAAGTATTTCCTAACCAATTCGACTTAGATTCCTTCAAGAAAAGAGCATACCAATTTCTGAAAGGCCGGCAATGCACTTGCGAGCCTTCTGGCAGTGAGTGACCATGGGCAGCGGTATCACTTAACATCAGGTGAGCCTCCGGCCCGTTTGCCTCCTACTACATAAAAAAATTACAGTTTGGGAATTTATTTAAGATTCAATCCCTTTATAAGAATACCTAACGGGCTAAATCACGTAGACCCACACTTCACACACCATCACACAACACAGCCGAATTAGGTATTACTTAGTATTGTCTTTGATTGACATAACCTTTATACATTTAAAGAAAAAACTTTTTACCGGATTAAAGTTATGTATTAAAACGTAAAAGTTATGTGTTATGTAAAAAACACCCCAATTTCAATAGAGAAGACGGCCTAAAATTGTCAAACACCTGGGATCCAATAATATCCAAATTAAAATCTCAAAAAGAAAAACAATCCGCGAAAATAGAGGACACCGTGAGCCATTTTTACCAAAACCCTCCATCTTTTAGTCGATACCAACTCTGGGGAAATAAATACAGATAATGCAACTTTCTCAACAGCTGTGATACTTTTGGACATTCAACACCTTTTGTCTTCAGTCACCGTGACCACGCACGCTGTAAAGCACGCGAAACGTCGGATAAATTGAAAATTATGTTAAATAATAGTAAATTTATAATAATACATAACTTTAATCCGGTAAAAAGTTTTTTCTTTAAATAGGTATTACTTAGTATGTTTGCACTGTATTTTTTTGAAATGTATTTTTTTTAATATAAATAAATAAAAACTTTACTGAAAAATTGTCTTCTCACCGTGAAGAAAATAGACAAATCGGTGCTTCAGTAAAACGACTGTAATATGACTTCAATTCACACAAAATTGTAAAGAAAATTTTTAACTTTTCATGAGTTTTATAACATTGTAATTTTCATAGATATAAGCAAACACAGCTATAAGCATAAATTTGGTTTAAACTTTGTGCACAATTATTCCTTTAGTGCCGAGCAAAACAATATCTCTGGAACAGGTCAGCTCGAAGTTGGCACTCGGTAGTTAGTAAACAGAGCCAGTTGACGTTTCTAATCTAATATGCTCGATTCGGCATTTGATGTCCGGCGGGCTGCAATCTTCGACCTATTGCGCTGGTGATTGTGGAGCCCCGCCCTCGGCCTGTGTACAACAGGTAAGGTTGGTGTCCAGTTAGATATAGCTTCTAATAGCTTAGTGGTTCATGGCCTGTTAGAATTGAACATAATTCTTGTGGAGAACCATAAACATTATTTTAAATTCACTCTGCAGTCTTGGTATATGGGTCGCAAATCTTGTAGTTATAATCAAACTATAACTTTATTACTACTAATTACAATTTACGATGTATAAGTATCACTGAATCATGACTTAATAATTATAATTTAAGCTGCCGTTCATATGAGCTTTGAAATCTTTAATCTACTTTAAATTTCTATCTACTAATCATACCTCAAAAAAGCTTTATTGTAAACAAAAGGAATGTTTATTACGCGCTCCGTAGAAGGCTCAATTTGCTTACAGGATTTTCTTAGTTTTATAAGCGCGACGGCTGTTGAAATCATTGGAGTTAAAACCCGAGAGTAATACGTAGACAGTCGTTGAGTGTCTTAGTATATTTTCATTTTATGCCATAATTTTGACTGTGCGAGTTCGACAGTTTATATACTGCATACAATAGGCATTTTTAAGTTGCACAAAGAGCTTGCTGTATAATGTGCGATATTATCTATATCTGTTTCATTGTATTTGATAAGCCGAAACACTTACACTGGAAATCGAAAGACTTTAAATAGATATTCCGTACATCCGTTATGCGGACTTAAGAATCTGATTTATTATTATTAACGTGACATAAATTACGAGTTTTAATTCATTCTGGATTTTTCTAGAAACTATTATATTTTCATACAGTACATTGGTAATTCAAGAAACTGACAGTTCTATTATTTTGTTGCCAGGTGGTGATCCGTGTTATTCTCAAGTCTAAGTACGTACACTTGCCCGTACGGTCAATACAAAAATTTGTGAGCACCATTCATCTACATAATAATTTAGTTATCTGCTGCATTGTTTTTTTATAACACTATGCGCCTATTTTATTTTAGTATACTAGCTTTTTGTTCATGGTATTCATCTATTATTCATTTATTGGTACATGGTATTCACATATAATTATCAAATCAATATATTAAAAATATTGTAAAAACTATTATAAAATAGTAAGAATGGAATTTCTTGCCCACTCTTCACCATATGAAACTACCTTTTGGAAGTGGCAACTAGAGTATTTATAACTTGTTATTTGAACTTTAAAAATTGCCTTTTTAATACGCCCTGATTGAAATAAATGATTTGACTTTGACTTTGAAATCTACGATTTACGCCAGGCACACTTGATATGCTTAAAGAATATCAAGAACTATGTCAGTTAGCTACATGAATAAATAATATCTCATTTTTGTTTCACAGAAGCATTGAAGTTCAGAAATAAGTTGCAATAATAATCAAGGTACAACCATAGTTTAGATAACCCTTTCTAGCTTAGAATGTAGCAAGCAAATCATAATTGCCGTCACACTCTTATTTACGAGTGGACTTCAGACCTACACTCAACTGACATAGACGAATAACAACTAACATGACCTTTATAGTGAAATATACAAATGACTCAGTAATATGTTACCGAGAATGTAGTTAAGGCTACAACATGGCTGCGACGGATCAATTTACCTCATTTGCATCGTTACTGCATTCAATTTGACAATATCGATAGTGCTTTGAAGTTCGCAGAAACGATTCTAAGTTAGCATTGCATTTTACTGCAATTTATGAATGCGTTATGATCGACTTATTGTATTGATTTATTCGAATGGACGTAGTTCAAACAGTTCTTGTTTGTTTTTGAATATCTGATTCACCTTTAGTGTTACGATTTTACGATTACTGAAATGACTCAAGTCATTTTCGATGACTTAAATAAGTGGATCATAATGTTGTTTGAAAGGGCACTAAGTACACCAGCTTAATCGGCCGTTGAAGACGTATTCTGCTTTTTTTAGGTAAGTGAGTGGTCATCTTATACCCAATCCCAAAAATGGGGCATGCTTTATATGGACAGTGGATTTGGGCGCTGAGTCCTTACACTGGTTGGTTGTGCGCCCGTTGCTTGCGATAATTTGCATGATAAGCGAACGTAAATACGTCAAATTATTCAAATAAAACCTAAAAATAACAATCAAATATACAGTATTACCTAAAATTTTTATTATGACTATGTATACGTATAGTCATAATAAAAATAATTAAAAATTAATAAAAAGAAAATTATAGCAAATTTAAAAAGTATGCTCCCTGTACCTTTGTTTTTTTTAAACGTTTTAGGCATTTAAGACTAAATAAGCATTGTAACGACTTATTACGCGTAAAAAACTCATGTAAAATATTATATTTAATACATGATATTTGGGATATATTGATATGAGAATCTATTTACGATACAGGTAGAAAAGTTTAGTTGAATCCTAAACAATATAGCGTGAACCTTACGGGGTAGGCTTAGCCGTACAAAATTGGAGTAATAAAAGAGAAATGCTTGAAAGTTTCGCAATAAAGCCAACGTATCGACTGTTTAGAAGTAAAGAGTTCTAAAGTAAAATGTTATATGTACATAAGTCTAGTTAAACATTTAACTGTTTCGATTATAAATACGTTCTTAACATGTATATACTAAATAAATTTGTATAAAACATTTATATCAATAAAACAAAATAAGTTATATCTATACATTTTAACACTTCTTTGCCAAATTACAAATTTAAAGAATTCTTAATAATAAGGACAAAAAGACTTAGCTAGTATGAATGCGTAAAGTAATCCAAATAAAGTAATAATAGCAAAATAGCATAACCATGTTTTATTGTAAACTCGCTTTCGACCGTTTCAGCCGTCAGTCGAGAAAAGTTAATCCTAAAAAGATTTTTTATACATGTATCTTTACAAAGTAATCATGGAACATTACGAGCTAGCCTAACTTAAGACTAATAAGTAATTTAAGTCAAACTTAACCTACTTTCAGTCTCTATTAAAGGGAATACACTCTTCTTGTGTTCTTTTGAAAAAAAGTTTGACAGTTTTTCTTGCTAACTTTTCTTTTATTCATCAAACAATACAGACCATGGATTACCTAATTTAGTTTAAAAAAATGCTTATACTACTTTATATATAACAGTACGATTGCTTCGCTCATTAAGTATGTAGCACCGTAACCAATAGACAAATTAGGGGGCTCGCAAAAGTAGCGTTGTTGTTTTTCGAGTATTCCACGTGAGAAATAATTACATGCCGACTGTGACGTATGAACGCCATTTAACCCGGGCCCAAAGAGTAATCGTTGTGATAAACACTAGCAATTAAAGCATTGCTACGCGACGCACGCCTTTCTTTGCACTTCGCTTAATGAAGATTTGTGGCCATCCTCCTTACGAGGGCAAAATTTGTCGGTACATTTAAAACGTGAGCCCTTTGTGCGTCATATTTTTAGTAAAACATCGAGTTGGTCTAGCGTTTCATTGACAGTTACAGAATAAAGTAATTTGTTGATTAAACAGACTGACGTAATAGTGACCTATTATGTCGCGTGACGTTGACCAGCCACAATCGACATCATTTCACCATGTTGAGAATTGACAAATGACATTTGACAACCAAGTGACAGATGTATGGCTGACGTTTTAAAAAGTTATAAATGTTGCTGGCTTTTTTTAACTGTGATGCGATGTTTTTGTTGTGAATCAAAGGAAGAGTTTATTTGATTAAAATCGATGGGTAAAATATTGATGATGAGCAAGTAACATACAATAGATAATTTATTCTAACTCTACCCAAACCCAGTATTAGCAAAAGTCAAAAGTCATTTATTCATAGAAATAACACAATGTACACCTATGAACGTCAAAAAAGAAAAGAAAATAGCTCGTTAGGGAGCGTTCAACTATTACGTCACGCAATTTTATGAGATTATTTACCCCCCCCCCCCATGTAAGACGCCGTAACGTTTCGTGACCACCAAAGTGACTCTTTATACCTAAAAGTTACCATTATGTGGTGTATAGTACTGAAAAGTCGAAAATAATATTAACAATAACGCGTAATTCAATCCCCCCCGCCCCGCATCGCATATTTACAAAAGAAAAAAATCGTTACGTAATACTTGAACGCTCCCTTACATAAAGAAGTATTTATATTCATATCATCAATATTTTCAGATTACCTGGCGTATGTACGCTTGTAAGCTTCGATTAGTCTAATTGAAATGTACTGTATTGTGAAAAAGGCTCCCAGGCCTTCGATCCCACGCGGTTTCTATATGTATTGGTCAATTAGGTAAATAACTGTTGGGACTGTATATCAGTATTAGTAATGAGTTAGAAATGCCAGGCAAATTTGTGCTTTATGTTATTTATCACTTAAATTCTAATATAAAAAGGCTAATATACAATATACATTAATATCATCAAAAAGTTAATATTAATAATGTTATTACATCAATTCAATCGGGTTACAGCATATAATAAGTTTCAGATTTATGTATTTGTTTTTTGATGGTTATTATAGGTAGGTGAGCAGTGTTGACCTAGTGGCTTCAGCGCGTGACTCTCATCCCTGAAGTCGTAGGTTCGATCCCCGGCTGTGCACCAATGGACTATCTATGTGCGCATTTAACATTTGCTCGAACGGTGAAGGAAACATTCTGAGGCAACCGATGTCGGTTGGCTCAGAGATGTGTCTTAGACCCGAATAGTCTACGGTGTGTGTCAGACACTGGAGGCTGATCACCTACTTGCAGTGTAGATTGAAAAAATGATCATGAAACAGATTCAGAAATCTGAGGCCCAGACCTTTATTTTGGCGATTGTAGTGCCACTGATATTTTTTTTTATTATAGGTAGGTTCCGTTTAGGAAGAACACTACTAAATTTGACTCAAGTAACATTTGGGTCGAAGGTGGTTTTCGTACTATGCTTTCTTTCGTACAAGCACAATAGCATTAATGAATAGCGCACTTAGAAAAAAATCGTTGGTTCATAGCCCGGAGTCAAACGTACATAGTATATCTCGGAAGCTTTTCTATTTCATGGACTATGGAATTGTCAAGTGGTCACGGCTTAATGCTATGATTTCACTTAAAAAATATATAACATCTATGGAAACATAATTTAACGTCGATACTAAAATTCGTATTTGAAGTCCATATTCTTTAGTATAATTGGGCTCATATTATTTCAATTTTATAATAAATAAGAAATATTATTCGTCATCAGTTAAAACTTCAATGTAGTAAAAAATTTTATTTTATTTTAGAGAATAATAAAATAAAATTATATATTGCATTAGAAAATCAAAATGGTTGGTATTAATGTGATTTTTAATTTTTAACTTATTTTTTATGTTGGTTAACGTTAGGCTATCTAATAACTGAATAAAATAATTATTTCGTCACGTTCCATATAAATCAAGTATTTTTTAAAACTTTTTTTTAGACAGATAGAGGTATCATTCATAAAAATACAGGCATCAAAATACAAATGACGAAAACATCTCAATCAAAGGTACGCTGTCCCAATTTGACTATTGTTCATTGTTTTTCGGGCATTATGAAAACTCCTACGTAACACGGATTTCTACGCGACATGGTTATTGTATGATATAGTTTTTATCTGTTAATTTATTATGTAATTATTTTTTTTTTTAAATTTAAATTTAGGGAGTTTTCTTACACAGCGTCGTCATCATTTAAAATATTGCGTCATTTATTTATTTTTATTATTGAAAATGCATTTTCTATAATGCTAAAAATATTTTTCTTATTTACTCATCGACATGCATTATACGATAATTTGGCAAGAATCCGCTAAACTGTTCAGTAAGTTTCACCGATACCATACAATCATAAATATAGTATAGTTCTCGAAGAATACGCACATTTACTGTCGAAATTTTACAAGTTGCGCAGTTTATTCAATGTTTTATACACAAAATAGAGCATATTTGGCATAAGTTCAGTTAACAGAATATCATATAACTTCAAAGTATCTGAAAAGTTGACCTACTTTTTATATATCTTAGTCTTTTAAATGAAATTATAAAAATAGTAAAAATTTAAATGAATTTACGCTTTAGAACCCGGTCTATTTTTATAGAATACTTTATATCACGTTTTGAAATGTGAATTAATGGTTAGAATTAAAATTTTATTTATATTTATATTAATGAGCAGTGATAGTTAGTCAATCGTGACCCTGATTTAGGTGGGTTCACACATAAACGTGTCTGTTCTCGAACCTGGCGCAGCACTTTATGGCTTTATACGTTACAATCAATACATTACTAAAAATAAATAAATAATATCGTCTATATTAACGAATAAAATTTTATAATAGGTACGGTTTAGTTCTATATTTATTATACGTAAGGCTCTTTAAGAACAAGTTGTTAGTCCTTGAAGGCCGGCAACGCACTCGCATTAGCATTGTGAGCGGTGGTATTACCTAATCTACGGTAAGTATGCGGGCCTTATCCCTCTGTTATTATTTTTAATTGAAAATTATATTGTAGGGTTAATAATAAAATGTGTTATAGTATCTACATAAACTCCATTTTGAGAGCGTCAGAGTACGATGCCTAAGTATAATTTAAAAGGATTTTTTATCGCTCGAATCAGATTTTTATCTCTGGACGTTTTCTATTTTATAGGAAATTTTATGGGAGACGTTATCACGGAAAGATGATTTTTTATACAAGTCATCTGTGTCATATAGATTTGATTTCGTTTTTTTTATTATATCGCACATAAAGATAGGCGAGTACAGCAAAGTTTTTGTAGAATAGACAAAGTAGTTAATATAGACGAATTTAAACACAGGTTTATTAAGTATTTAATTTTAACGAAGCAAATTAAATATACACTTTCTGTAGCGATGCTACGTTTTCGTAGCGGTTCTACGCATTTGTTGCGTAAAGGTAGAAAATCGGCACAAGTTATAATAATATGACGTCACGTTAAAGGCACACTAGATTTAGAACCGCCTACACCAGCTGTGCCTGTAAATGTGGTTAGCTATGCAAATTTATTCTAGTTAGCGGATTAACGGTTCATCATTGGAGCACTCGCGGTAATTATGTGTATGTAGATCGGAAAGTCCACGAATTCTGCGGCGTGATTGTGGAACAACTTAGCAAACTTCATGAATGTGTTTTGTATGAAATATGTAAATATTTTCTTCATTAAAAGAGTATGCTTTATTCTTTGTAGAAAGAAGACTCAGTACGCTACAACCTGGAGGATTTCTGTATATTTTTCTTGATTATTATTGCGCGCTAAGCTATCGCGAAATATGCTTGAAAGGGGGTATTGAGGGGGTATAATATCTATAGCACTAATCATCTGCAGCATGAGCAAACCCCAAATTCACTCCCACACTTTCAGACACATCACAGCTGAATTAGATGTATTTAATAATTTTAATTGATTTTTTACGAATGATTATGTATTCCTTCTTTGGCTATATGTTTAGTTTTATTGTTTTTTGTTGACATATAATTTATGTTAGCTGTAGGATTACGGAATAAAGGCAAACTGTGGTAAACAGTACGTACCAATATACACAACTATAAAGATATAAGTGTTAGTCGGAGGTGAAGTAAGAAGCACAAAATAATATATAAGTATCTGATTAAATATATCATTGTTAATTACACATAAACTATAAAACAACTATAAACTAGATTAATTCTAATATACTTGACCTATATCTACCACAATGTCTGTATATTAGTAATAGACCCAATGTATAAAACCGAATAAGTCGAACTAATCAATGAGAGACAGCAAAAAGCTTAATCGAAATGTCGTGACCCACAATAAAATTCGTCCCGAATTGCTGGCTACTTGAAGGCGTTAATAAAAATCGTGGGGCGTCGAAATTAAGGGGTCTATACGAGCGTGGTCATTAGGACCGAAATAGGGTTGTATCCTGGTAGTAATAAGTCATGTCTCTCGCAGAACGGCGACCCTTGGCTCGCAATCTCTAACCATTACCCTTCGTCGCTGATAGCCCTGCCTTATCAGTGATCTGGCATTGAACATTGAAACTAAAATCTTAATTTCTATCAATCTGTAGTAACAGTTAATCATAAGGATTCAATTATCTTTTCTTTTAATTATTTACCATACTCGTGAACGGGTGCTACTTGTGGTGACTGGTCGGACTTGAATTCGTATATATTAGTTATTTGGACTAAGATTTGCGTGTTGTTCCTAAGAGAATGTACGTCTGTGCTCCTATTTCACCATGCTTACTGCTGATAAGACAAATCTTTGTTATTAATTTATTTTATTATTATTGATTAATACTATGAATTACATACTTAAGAAGTTATGTGGAACATGGTGTAACGGTTGCAGCTGCTTACAAACATTGTGTAAAACAAAAAACTTGGCGATTAAAAAGGGTAGCGAAGTGTTTATTGCCAGTTGTTCTCTTCCGTTCTACACCCTTGATTAGAAAACTGGCAGTAAATGTAAAATTAGAAGCATTTAATATGTATTTTTTGACGTTCATACCCTACGTTGTGTTACCTATATTAATAAACGATTTTGTGTTCGGTACAGATGCCTATTACAAAGAAACATATAGAGAAATCTAAGACCTAAAATTTTATAGCGCTAGTAACAAAGGCGTTAGATGCAAAACCTATGTATATTTAATAATAATTTACCCTTTTAATATAGGAATAAACCTGCACAAATTCTAAGCGTAAGCTACACTTTTCTGGGTCCCCGGTATCAGTTCGGTCCATAAACTACCCCCTTACACCTCCGGATCTTTTCCGCTCGCTTTCCGCATAGGGAACGTGAGCTGTGCCATTTTTTTAATGCGTGCTTCGGACCTTCGAGCTCACGTTATATCGACGCTTTACAGTAACTTTTATTTTCTTCAATGTAGTTTATTTTCTGCTCGAAGTGACAGTGATAACGAATGCTGTGCTACAGTTTTATAGCATTCAGGTGCCACGTTCAATTAAGTGCTGGCTGGCGCGACTTCAGAAATATAGTCTACAGATTGGTCGCTCGCGCTAAACTACCAAGTTTTATGGCGGTAAAAATACTAAGAGTTGCAATTATGTCCGATGAAAGGAATGAATAATGTCGCTATTCCGAAATTATATTGTAACAACTGAAAGTATACTTATTCTTTTGCGGTATTACTGTCTAAATAGAACATGAAACACGTAAGAATAAGTTATATTTTGGAAGCTAGTTAAAGCAAAATCTACACGTGGTAACATCGTGTTATATATAAATCTTGAGATTTATATTAAGATTAGTTTTATTTAGTACTGGAGTTTGAGTATCTCAGAAGCCGTCAGGAAATGTCCGAAGAGTTTGTTAAATCAGTTCATTGCAACTGTCTTAACGAGATTATAATTAGTTTGTCAAACGGAGCGTGAATAAATAATTCATTCTTGAAAATAATATTTATTTAACTAAAACCTAAACATAACAATCAAATATATAGTAATGACAAAAATTAATAAAAATTAATATTCAAACAACTTTAAAAAGTTTGCTCCCTGTGGCAGTGTACCTTTAACGCTGGCAGCATTTCCTCGCTGTATTTTCGATATTTATTCGTTGAGCCAGGAAAGCACTAGCTCTGGGGTCACCAGTAACATCTACCAGGCGCCAACTTAAATCTTTTATTAGCGCCTGTGCACTTGAACCCCACGGCCCAAAAAGTCTCTACTCCAAAGGGAACCAAATCGAAGGCGGAGGAAAGACTCTTATATATATTGCTTATATATTGAGCGGTTTATTATAATTATTATGATGTTACATATCAGTAATATTTCAAAGATTTTGTAATATTCAAGCAAAAAAAGCATTTCCTATACCCCACACTTAAGTTATGTGAGCTTTCGTGCGGAAATTAGGGGCACAATTAGCACTGTAAAGTTGTAATTGCAGACCATATTACTTCATATACCAGAACTTTGATCATAAAATAATAATTTCTATTACGTACATTCATTTGGATAAAGGTTTTATTTAAAGTATATTTAGCATTACCTTAATTATGTTTTATTTGTTTAATACGATATATTTACAACTGATTGTAAAGGTTGGGAAAAAAATAATCATACTCCTAAATTTCCCCCGCACTTGGCATTTGATTAAAGGACTTCTACCAACTCAGCCGTGTCCCAACTCAGCGAAAACAATTCGCTAGTTATTAACAGGAGAATTGAATGTCATTTGCGGCGACAATCACGCTGCGAACATTTTTATGTCAGCACGAGACTAGACCTTCATTATGGTAAGTAGACAATGTACAAGAGTAGGGAATGGTGTGTTTACGAACGCTAAATGTGTCTCTGTAGATAGTTTTTGTGAGGGCTCTGCGTTGTCGCGGTGACGGCTTGTGCCCACTTCGACCGCACGAGTGGCATAGAGGAGGGCAATTAAAACTTGCGAATGTCAAGTGGGGACCTGCCGAGACCGAGCTATATAATTTTTTATTTTAAAGGAACAAATAATCCACCCTCGTATGCTCCACTCTTACGTAATTTTTTGTATACCGTCACGTACATTGTGTCTAGTTAAATTTAGAATTATGATAAATCTCAGACGAATTTCGTTCGTAATACGTTTTTAAATTTCGAATATTTTGTAACGATCGCAAGTATAAGAACGCGAAACACTCAAAAACCTGCGAGCTATCAACGGCATCATTAACGATTTCATAAAAGGCTTATGGGGTACGCTCCCTTTTCCCTTCTAACATATTTTTCATGGGCGCGGCCATTTCCAAAACTCTTACAAAATGTAAGGTGAGGCGGATAATCTGCAACAAGTTTTTATGTGTAATCCAAGTGTTTTAATGCCTGTAAAAATATTTTAGTAGAATACTCGTATTTCTATGGACCTTCCGGGGTTATTTGTTAGTATTGAACATTAACAGAAGCTTATAGGGCTCTTAAAATCTTAAATAATTTACGAGGTTAATAGGATATATTATTAAAGTGAGCTTTTTTAGTAAATTAGTGACGATTTAGAAAGTAGGCTTGCGTCATCTTTACGCAGTGTTCTTCAAGGAAGGTTTATATTTATAGTAAGTACTTGTACTTGTCTGAATTTTTTATTTATTTATTTTATACATGTATGTTTACAAAGACATAGTGGAACATTACGATCTAGCCTCACTTAAGATTTATAAGTAATTTAATTCTAACCTAATTTACTAATAAGATAATATTTAACTTAAGAAACTCTATTAATGGAAAGACACTATCTATTCTTGTCTTCTATTTTTAAAATTATACTTCTTTTGGCGCGTTAGGGAAAAATGATCAGAGTAAATTTTTACGATGCGCGCGCATCGCACACCGTAACAAAAACCGACACCCTGAAGTAAGCTATAGTCAACATTTTAGTTTTTTCTATTGTTAGTGCCGTTTTTCTACAAAGGTAGAATAAAAATTTTGAAAAGATTTTTATCTTGTTACGCCAAAGTAGTATAACTTCTAACGCGTGTACATAAGTACACACACTTTTTTTTTTCACTCACTGTTTAGCACTTAATACTAACGTGCACTAACACTAATTCACTAGTTCAGATGGTTTTGTCCATTTCACTCTTCTCCAGCCCGTGCTGTCAAGGAGTTGAATAGCCTCGGCATTCACGTGATTGTGGAGCCTATGTTCGTGGGCTTATTTTGTATAATCATCAATGCCAATATCATTTAGAGGGTAAAAATATTGCCTAATCACATTGGAAGAATTAGTTCCGTGTTGTAAGCATTGCGTATTCGAGGCGAACCCAATGGTTATGGCTTAATTAGTATATTGCGATAAGGGCGTCGTTTTTACTTCCTGTTTACTGGATTTATGTTTTATTGGAGGCAATCACGAATTATCTTTAACTTTCATATATATAGAGCTGGGAACATGTGCACGGGTTGCAATATGATTCCCAAATCTTTCACATTGTAATGCATTGTTATAATGAATAATAATATTGGAATACTTAAATACTTATTCCGTAGACACAACAACCCAAACTGATAAATTATTACCTTAGAATATCTTATAAACACTCTCCGAGTAAAATCGGTTTGCATGTATTTTAGTAGATTGTTAGACAATTTTAGTGACAGAAATTTTAATTCTTTCCTTCCATTCCTTTCTTGTCCTTGTTCAAGTTCCTTGATTTATCATAGTATGTTTTAGAGAACTGTGTAGGCGTAGTTGAGTGTGAGATTCTCAAGCCGGGGGTAGTGAGTTTGATACACCGGTTTGCACCAATGTATACCAGGTAGAGGCTCATCTTTCAATTCACTCGTATAGAGAAAACGTCACGAGAAAACTGGCATACCTTAGATCTAAAAACCGAGGGCGAGAGTATCATTGAGACTAAAACATAGCGGTTGTAACGTCACAATCTTACGACATTGTTAACAAAAATCAAAAACCACTTTTCTAAATAAAATAAATCAGTGGCGCTACAACCTCTTTAGGTCTTGGGCTCATATTTCTGAATCTGTTTCATGATCACTTTTAAATCTAATAGGCAAGTAGGTGATCAGCCTGCAGTGCCTGTCACACGCCGTCTTTTTGGGTCTAAGACATGTCGGTTTCCTCACGATGTTTTCCTTCATAGTTCGAGCAAATGTTAAATGCGCACATAGAAAGTCCATTGGTGCACAGCCGGGGATCGAACCTACGACCTCAGGTATGAGAGTCGCACGCTGAAGCCACTAGGCCAACACTGCACTTTTCCAAATAGTCAATCTTATTTTTAGTCAGTAGATAAAAATCGTATCCTTAAATATAGAAAAAACACATTCAAGCCCATAAAAACATTTTATTACGACCTTTTATGTCTCAAAAGCGCCTTGAACTTTACACTTACGATTACGTAAGTGACAATGTAATTTTTTGAGCAATAAACGCTGTACGAAGTGCCGTATATTGGCACAAATAAAGTTGTACTTGTCCATATGAACGAATATATCATTTTTATCGGTCGCACGCTCCAGTATTATTCATTGCGTACCTATTGCCCATGATGACTGGCCGGCTTCTATTGGCAGTTTAGAAAGCTATATACATCTTATTTGCACTCAATGTATGTTTAGAGATGTTGTCTTTATTGTTTTTTTATGGCGTATTAACAGCGTACAAAACAGTCGTATTAACTTAAAGTAATAATGTATACTCTATAGTCCTCTAGTTTAATATTCTAGAAGTTATCTAAGAGAACATTTTATTTAATGTTATTGCTATACAACTGCCGTAACCGTAGCTAATGAGATTAATTTGATACAAATCTCTTAAATAAAATATTTGTTGAAAAAACTTGATATCAATTTTGTAGATTTACCGATTTCACATATTATAACAACAATAGCTATTATAAATGATTCATATATAATGTATTAGAGCAGTATTGGCATAGTGGCTTCAGCGCGGAACTCTAATCTCTCTAAGGACGTAGGTTCGATCCCCGTCTGTGCACCAATGGACTTTCTATGTGCGTATTTAACATTCGCTCGAACGGTGAAGGCAAGAATTCATTGAGAGCATGTTTTTATATTAATGGAAGGCAATGCACCGACGAAAATTGGTGTCTAAGGGCTGCGACAGCTGCTTATTATCCAAATACTCAAAAATTTATTATTTTATACCATATTGTAACTTAAATTACTTGTGCCAGGGGACCCAGAACTGTGACTATGTGACTCTGGCTAGTCCATAGGCTCCTATGCTCTCTATATATACGCAAATAAAAACTATGTGCTGTAAGCATAAACCGGAAAGTAACGTCAATGGAATAATTTAAATTGAAAATAAAACAACGCTTTAAACAACGTTAAAATTATTTGTCTCATATCTCTAATCCATACTGAAGTATAATCTTGGCTGAGCTGAGCTCGGGATATTTCGTCCTGAAAAACAATGTACGCTTTAAAACATGTTATCCGTGAACGACGAGTTAAGGCATGTTTTATTACAAAACGCGAACGGTATCCGCTTGGATTTCCGATAATAAGACACGCGTGAGTGGCCTCAGGCAATATCTTAAGTTACACTTGTTCAAGCTTACTTCTGCAAGAAACTTTTTGTGGAAGAAATGGTATTTCACTTATCTAATAGCAATACACTGTGTACCTTGGTATTTCTTAAAACGATAATAATGGTTAGCATATAATGATGCCTTTAATAATAAAACAGACAATAAAATGCAAATACTACAATAATAAACGGCTCAAAAATCAGTATTTCCTCCAACTTTGATTTTGTTCCTTTTGGAGTAGAGACTCTTGGAACGTGGGGTTCAAGTGCACGTTAATTATAGATTTAAGTTGGCATCTGGCAGATAGTACCGGTGACCCTAGAGTTGGTGGACCTCGCTCATGTATCGCAATAAAGCGAGAAAATGCTGCCAGCGTTAAAGGTACACGGCATAGGGACCCAACTTTTTAAATTTGTTTTAATTTTCTATTTATTAATTTTTAATTATTATTATTACTGTGTAGGTTAAGAAAATTGTAAACATTTAATTGTTGTGATTACTAAGAAATACTGCTTTCTATATACATAAAATATTGTATTACTATTTAATTTAATTATATAATTTTATTTATACAACTTATAACTACGTAATATAGATTTTTTTGAAAATAAAAGAAGCAGCGTATAAAAGCCTTACAAATATAATAGACATCGTAACACATTCAAAAAAGTTAAATGGAAATGGGCCAGTCACATTGCCCGCGTTTGTGATGACAGATGGGTCAAAAATATCCTTACTTGGAATGGCCCAGTAGGAAGAAAAAAGAGAGGAAACCTATCAGAAACCTGGGAAGAGGAAATAAAAGAGATAGCGGGTCAAGATAGGAAAATATTAGCGGTGATGAGAGATAAATAGAAGAAATAGGAGACCTTCAGTCCGTCGGAGGTCGTATACTAATATTAAATATAATAACATAAACTTAATGTAGTACTTATTATAGTACTCGAACACAGGCTATTTTTATTTTTATTAAATATTTTTAACGAAGAACTGACAAGTTGCGTAGTGAAATTGAAATATTAGTTTCCAAAAGCTAAATAACCGTTAACATTTATCCATTAGGAAAATTTTCGTCTATTCAGTTCCAATTTGAGTTCTTAATTTAAAAATGTATGAATACGTTCAGTTGACATGAGGCAACTGGCATTTCTATAGCCGTACTGTTTCTCGGAATCTAAAAGCACACGAAACATACCTAAAATTACTACCGCAGTTATCACTCGAGTACGTATTGTGGCGCAGTTGCATTCAAAGCGTGAACTATTTAATCAACTCATGAAATATGCATTTGCCGAAATTCAGCATCGGCCAGTCCATCAGGAGGGCCTTATCCAGCACGTCGCTTATCAACAGGTTCGCTCGTGCGCTGTTATCTCGCACTACAAATACTCAGGATTCAACTTCAACTGGCACCTCTTGCTGAAGGAATTTAGGACTTATTGTGTTGGTATTAAGTCGAGTTTTATATGGAAATATATCGTGCATTATAATGCATTGTCGCAGTCGCATATATTGACCTTAATGCGACTAATTCACGAAACCAGTCTTTGAATTAAGACTGCGGATTTTTGATGGTGTAAGGTTTTTAAAAGCCTTATTAAAGCCTAGGTGTGACGCCCAAAAAATCATTAAGTGTTTAATACTAATACTGAGGCGTAAACTAGCTGTTGTGGTCTCTGGCCGAATGACCAGCGCTGTGGAACATTCTGCTCCTCAGCATAATGCTGAGCCAGGGCCGATTACAGCCACAGCACACACGCATTACACACTTACAACGTACCTTATTCTTTAAATTCTCTTTATTATTTTAGTTTGTTTTTTGTTCCTGTTTAGTTTCTTTTTCTGAACAACTATATGTAATAGGTACATGTATTTTTGCACTTCTTGCCTACCTTTTGTAATTTAATACTTTATTTTTTTTTCTTTTCTCACAGTGGTTGCCTGGAAGAGATCGCTCGAAAGCGATAAGGCCGCCAGTTGCTCTCCTTTTTATTTAATAATGTCAATTGTACTATATTAATGTATATGCAACGAAGTGTTAATAAATAAATAAAATCTCTCATTATTTTTAATTGAAGTGAAACTTCTTTATCGGGGTTGGAAAAAAATTTAGTGTAACATTTTTGCGTTACGCATCACATTTTTCCGTTAGGCGCCATGTTGCTTTTTGAAGTCTTTGAAGACTTTGAAGTTTGACAACGGATTACATTTTCGAAGTCAAACTTCTTTATCGGCGTTAAAATATGACATGTAGTATGTTTTTGACTTTGAAATTTGACAACGGATTACATTTTCGACTTGAAATTTGCTAATCGCAATTTGCAGCAATTAATTTTTAAATTGTATGCAAGGCAGTGTATCAAAATTTACTGTGTTTAAAGAAATAGTTTCGGACCTCTAAACTTAAAACAAACCAATTATGGCTCTGCGTACAACAAAAGTTTTATATAAGTTTCACTTCTTACGTGTGTACACCTAGTACACGCACACATTTTTTTTATTATTGTTATTTTGTGTGTGTGTTAGTAATAATAATAAAGTAATAAGTCTATGTCTATGTCTATAATATAATTCGAATAAATTTATTTATCGATAAATATTATAAATATATCAGACATATATTTGTATAGTGTTAATAGTCTTTCTGAATCAACTATTGTGTTGGTACAAACTCAAGGCTTGGGCTAAATGCATTGATTAAGGCAAGCAATTGGTGAACAAAAATGGAGGTTCTAGGAACAGAAACAAAAGACAACGATTCTTGGACAACGACAAAGAAGTGATCTGCCTTTTTATTTTACCCCTTACTTAATAAATAAAGATGGACTCATCTTCTAGACTGTTCTTGGTGTAACGGTATTGTAATGTTTAAATTAAAGAGCAGCAGTTTTGTTGACGACGGCTTTTAATTGCGCTCTCTCGATGCCCGTGATATTGAGCGTAAACCTCTTAAAACTGCTTACAACATAGCCTTCGTAAAAGGCTGTTGTTCAACAGGTTGCTAGATTCCGGTTTATATTATGAAAGAGATTATAACTCCAAATTTAAACAAGCCGCTGGTAACATGAGAAAATGGGCGATATCGCGTGGAACAGCACTTTCATAAAAACTTAAACATGCTTATGAGTTAAATTAGTATTATATTAGCTAGCAGGTTTTTTCGTCACCATGGCTTTTTCGGAACAAGAGAGCCTAACACAGCTTTTAATTAGCCTGTCTTAACCTCTCTATATAGGCTCATAACAATTTTTTTGGTATAAAACCCCAAAAAGAGAGTGGGTTTACAAATTACAATCTAGCTCAAGATGTAAGTATACATTTATATATATAAATAAATTTCTGTTGGTTTGTCTCGCTAAAACTCGAGAATAGCTGGATCGATTTGGCTTACTTTGATGTTGGAATGTTTGTAGAAGTTCAGGGATGGATTAAACGGTGAAAAACATGTAAATATAATTAAAAAAAAGAATTTACTTATCCAATACAATTCGTTAATCAATTATAATACAATCCAATGACTCCACAGCCCGTTATGGCTTTTTCTTTACGATATTTTTCTGTACAATACCTATAAGCAAGAGTACTTTGCAGTCAAAAAAAAACCTTGCGTTGTAGAATAAAGCAACTACTATACTAAAATAAAAAGGCACATGGTGTTTTAAAAAAACAATATTATTATGTAGATACATGGTAATCACATATTCACAAGTATAGATAAAGAAATAACTAGCATAGATAACTCAATCAATCAGCAAAGTATAGCTAAACCTCTAGGCGAAAACTACTCAGTATGTTAACAATCTACTATAAATTACATTATCGCCTAGTACATATAAAATCTTATTTAATGAATATTATTCAGATTCAGAGGTGATTATTCCGTCATTAGCGTTTAATTGAAGTGTAAAGGTGAATGTATAAAGTAATAATTTAGCAGCAAGGTACGTTATAAATACAGGGAAGGGCGTAAGATAGGCACAATAAAAGTGAATTATTATCGTAAACATTATTCGTACGTACTCGGGTATTTAATTTTAATAATACTATATTCTACTTTGCTTTACGGCTGTAGTCAATTTGTCTTATTGTTTCAAGTTAACGCCACTAAAGTTGTGATTTAATTCAGCGAAAACAATGAACGCTGTTAATTGTTTAATTAATTAGTATTGTTCTAATTAACAAGCTGTGAATGTGTTTAATTCTTGTGGATCGACTTTAAATATATTATTTTTTATACATGACTTTGATTTCTATCTAAATATTATCTATATGTGGTGGCAGAATGCTTTTGGTACTATGATGGTTGCGTTTTTTTATCTATAACTATGAATACTGATCATAATCATGACACAGACTTAGAATTCTGAAGCCCAGAACTAAAGAGGATGTAGCCACCACTGATTTATTTTAATTTGATTAAAACTGTTCCAAATAAAATATTAATAACTTTTATTTATCGACCCGACAGACAGTTCTTAAGTAAAAAAATACATGTAATTCTAAATCTAAACAACACATACAACAATCCACTGGAACACACACACAAAAATCATCAAAATCGGCATAGGAATTATAACTTACGGATATACTCAAACAGTGACAGTTAATAAAAACCTCAACGACATTTATAAATCAATCTATCTAAAATATTGACAGTGAAACATTATATTAATTTGCTTATGTTTTTGTTTATTATATGTTTCTCACTGTTTAAACCTTCCCTGAACTTCCACAAATACTTCAAGATCAGTCAGCCAAATCGATTCAGCCATTCTGGAGTTTTAGCGAGAGAAACGAATAGCAGTTAATTCCCTTGTATGCAAAGGGATTTTTTTTGTAAGCAGTAAAAACTTTCTTGTACGATAAAGGTCCTCACCTTTATAACCAGCATGTCTTAGGTCAGATTCAAAGTCCAGACTTCCAGTCAAAATACGTTTATAATATACGGTACTTGGTCTTGACTTGAAGTCGAACGAAGATTTGTTGCTCTACAGCTTGTCTTTACTGAGTCAGTGTTCACTAATTAAATTGATTGCAAAGAGAACTTTCTCAACCTAAATCGAATCTCAAAAACACTGATTCTGTGATTCTTAGTAAATATACAACGCAATAATATAGGGTGGTAATTATTCCGCCGTAAATGTGGGACTCGCTCGCAGAATCGCAGACAAGGCATGTTCGTCCTCATTTACATGTTAATGAGAGGGGTTAGCAAAGATGGCAGTTGAGGACCTCCGGGCCGATAGTGCATACGTGTCGGCTTCGAGAACCCACTCCTCAAACTTCGGTGATTGCTTATAAAATGGCTATAGTAAAAAAGTTTTTTTATATTTAACGATATAGCAATATAGCTAATATTTATCTTGCTCATTAGTGTTGAAGTATTATTCACGTTGCCTTATTTATGATAAGCAGCATTGGCTGTATTTAACGTAAAGAAAAAAACTGCTTTTTATAGACTATTAGTTTGTTTCAAAGACCAGAAACGATAAAAAACTATTTTTATGTCATGACGGTATGACGGCTCATCTGATGTAAAGTGATACCAGTAATGGACACTCTTAATGTCAGAAGGCTCGCGATAACGTTGCCGGCCTTTTAAGCATTGGTACGCTTTTCTTGAAGGACCCTAAGTCAAGCCGAAAATACGTCTAAACTTTAAATTAAACTACACTTATTGTTGGTAATTAAGGCTTAGTGGTAAGGTCCAATATTAAGTTGTAGATCTTCATAAACGAGCCTCTTGGAAACGACGGACAGTGTGTATCGGCTGAAAAGGGCAAAACTTGCCGCAGTCTGACAGTTTACGAATTACGGAGGGAATAAAAAAAAATATTGGATTTGCGTACCCTAATCACCATTATTTATTATATAATCTGATAAAAGCCATGAGGCTGATTGCAGATGGATTAAAATTAAAAAAAAAAAAAAGTCTTCATAAACAAGAAAGACTTCGTCGTACGGTGAATTGATATAAAAACATATTAAACCGTAGTAATGTCACTGAATATATAAACTATTTTACATATAGCGACGGCAATGTTGGCCTAGTGGCTTTGGCATGCGACTCTCATCCCTGAGGTCGTAGGTTCGATCACCCGGCTGTGCTCCAAAGGACTTTCCGTCTATGTGCGCATTTTACACCCGCTCGTACGGTTAAGGAAAACATCGTGAGGAAACCGACATGTCTTAGACCCAAGTCGACAGCGTGTGTCAGGCACAGGAGGCTGATCACCTACTTGCCTATTAGATTGACAAATGATCATGTTTCAGGAATCTGATTTATATATTTTCTTTACGTACAACGATAGTGTTTTTATAAATCTCGTACCGTAATCATGATTAGATCAATTGTAAGACGGACACTGTTCTAAAAGCAACTCGAACTCAAAGGGAACAATTTTTCCAACAGCCCGTTTCAATGTACAAATGCGAACGGGGAACATGTCACAATGTTCATGTCTTAATGAACGTTACATCTCTAGTCTTAATTGGAACAACGAATGAACAACAGCTGCAAATACTCGACGTTGGAATTCATAATAACATAATACTAGGTTGCGCTTATATGCGATTGAGCTGTCTGCTCTGGAAGTTATTTAGAACTATTTAAAGGACTCGTGAAGTTTCATAAATAATAGTCTAGTTTATAACTTGATTATAATAGAATTTAACTCTGTTTTAACGGATTTGTCGCGATTGTTATAGAGACTTGCGAGCGTTATAACTGTAACGATTAGGCAGAACAATGTTAATAAACAAGTTTCAGGTAAGTAAATGACTAAATTAAGTTAGTTTTAATTACTTATTAGTCTTAATTTAGGCTAGATCGTGATGTTAACATTTGTTTGGGCAGAGACAATTTATAATAAAAGTATTTAGTATTTGTAGACCAAAGACGATAAAGCGAATACTACTTATCAGCTTTAATGTTGTACTAGTACACATAATGAGCAAGCATGGTGAATGTCGTGAAAGCGGATGAAGCGAAGGATGTCAGTATCTAGTGGAGATCCGTGGTCTCTGATCTTTGGGAAGTTGTGAGTGTATATATACTCGTAAACTATCATCTTTCTTATAAGTCATAATTATTGTTGGGCTAGTTGTGGTTTATATAAAGTCTTATTAAAATAGTTTTTATTAGCAAACCAATGTTATATACATAGCGTAACCGACTCTGGGTTTGATTCCCGATATAATATTAATTTTCGTGTTGGTTTGAATTTTCAAACCTTTAGGCGTAGTCATTGCTTCATTTGCTTCGATATATTTTGTGATCAGCCTGTCTATAATTGTTAAATATTAAAAGAACTCTCGCAGGAATTTTTTGAAACTTCGAATAGACTTAAGTATGTCAAACAAAACGTCACGTGGATACAAATCAAAACTTCATTATTCTTACTAATTAAGCCTAGATTAGAACTAGGCCAAATTTCTTTATTGGACTGTCACAGACAAATGCTTCTAACAGACAGATGGACAGGTACGAGGATTTCGCTTTGAAATTTGGTACAAAATTTTCTAATTAATGTAGGTGTACTGTAGTCTTCAAAGTAGAATCTGCTGGCAATAATTGGCTGAAATTGGAATTCTCTAACAAAGTGCCAATAACAAAAATTATGAAATTTTCCAAAACGAAGCCCAATTTACGTTTTTTCATGCATAAATATTAAACAGCTTCAACTTTTTTAGATCTGGGCCTCAAATTTCTGTATGTTTTACGATCATTTGTCAATTAATAGGCAAGTGGGTGATGAGCCTTCTGTGCCTGACACATGCTGTGGATTTGGGTCTAAGGCAATCCGGTTTCCTCACGATGTTTTTCTTCATCGTTCGAGCGAATGTTAAATGCGCACATAGAAAGAAAGTCCATTGGTACACAGCCGGGGAACTAACCTACGACCTCAGGGATGAAAATCGCACGCTGAAGCCACTAGGCCAACATTGGCCTTTTTTATTGCATAATAAAACTATGGTACTTTCTGGGTACTTTACCCAGAAAGTACCGCTTAACATAAGCTTAGTAATCACCATACGAACGAATTGAAATAAGGACAGAATCTCATTCTGCATTTCCTTAATCAATAAGTGTATTTAATATACTATTATAAATAAAAGACGTTGCGGAACTTATTGTTTCCTCCCTATCTTTTGTTTTGTATCAATAAATCATGTTTTATGCTGTATAGAACTTTAAACATTAATTTTGAGTCATTATGGGTGACATTTCAATATCGGTCATAATTCTAAACCTATTTAATTTTATTACGTTGTTTAGAAATTTATTTTGATAAATATTAATTTAGTGTATGAAAGGGCTACGTGAATCATTGTCGTTTGTACTGGAAATTGGAATACCATTGTTTTGAGTTCTACTGTTGTTATAAGAAAAACTGCTTTTAACTCAAACTCAAAATAACTTTATTGATATAGGTAAACAAGTACATTTATGAACGTCAGAAAAGAAGTTAAATTAATTAAAATTTTACATTTACTACCAGTTTGCAAGTCAAGGGCGTAGAGCGGGCAAGAAGAACTGGCAAGAAACATTTTGGGATATCCTAGAACTTAAAAACCATGGATTTATATCGTTAGATAGGCCCTTACCGCAGTGAGACCGCGCCGTGTTGTCGCACAGTCTAAGTGAGTGAGCTCACTAACCTGGGATCAGAACACCCCTAAACACAGTGTTAGCCGGACGTGTTGTAAAGGACGTTTGCGAGCAGTTTAGTGTCACAAAATGCCATCGTGTGCCTTTCTAAAGTGCAACAACAATTCTAGAAACACAAATAAAGCCAGAGGTGTAACATTTCACTCGTAAGTATTGCGATTTGATTTAAAAACTTTTATTTTTCCTTCCGCACTGTCTAAAATAACAAATTTAAATGGCGAGTGCACGAAAGAGAAAGTAGTGTTTGCAACTAATGTAGGAGAAATAGAGATGACACGAGTTTCGACCGTACCTTCTACACAAATTGCACTGTTTTAGGACGCCATGTTAACGCACACATTCAAACGTTTTCGTTAACGCACACATTCAAAAACAATGCCACAGTTTTTGGTGTCGGGGCCTTTGAAGAGCCAAACCACCCATTTTCATTATTCTTATATAAAAAACTGTTACTCTGACTTGAATATCACCTAAGCATAATTTAAACGTCTAAATTAAATATTAGTCAAAAGTCCAACAAAACAAGTGAAAACCACAGAGGAACGAAGGTTAAAACGGCCACAACGAAAGGGTGAAACCGTTAAAATAAAGTACATTTCATTAAGCATAACGATGTATTTACATTCATCATAGGCCGTGATTGCGAAATAACAACGAGCCTCTTTGATGTCGACATCCTGATCAATGATGGGTGCCTGGTAATCCGATTAGTTCGAGCGAGCCCCAAAGACCTGAAACATGGGTTATAATTGAAATAATAGGGACATTGTTTTCGCACCATTGGTTAAGTAATAAACATGTTTGCCTTTTCTTATATTGCTGATAAATTTTCTGTTATTGACATGGGCCTTAATTAATTTTAGCCATATAAGTCGTTTGGTTTCTTTATTGGCTTACATTCTTACATATACCTACAGTAGTTTTAAGTGAAATTGTATATTTTTTTTCTTTTATTACTTTGTTGTAGGTATACGGAAGTATTAAAATAAATAGATCGCTTTTGAGAGATCTCTTTCAAATTCCACCACCATTCGATCCACTTCAACTTTCGTAAAATTTATGTTAATTTATTAATTTATTATAATGTAATGTTACAAAAAAGTACAACTTTTTCATCATTTTAAAATAAATAGTTCCACATAACATAATAAGTTTTATTAAATAATTTTAGTGTTTTTATTTAATCATACTTGTCGTTTTTATACGTTTAATCGAATTGATAACCGGCAAACGTTGTTTTGCCATGTATATTATTTCTAGGAAACATTTTTTTAGTTCAATAAAAATAACTAGATACTATACTAAAAAATAGGGGTTGATCGTAGAGGGGTGAAAATTAAGGGTGGTATGTATTTTTGTATAATGTATCATAATATAAAAACAAATTGTCTAAAATATTAAAATTTAGGGGTGGACCACCCTTAACATTAAGGGGGATGAAAACCGATATGCACACAAAATTTCACGAAAATCGGTTGAGCCATTTGGGAGGAGTTTAATTACAAACACAGAAGAGAATTTTATATATTAGATTAGTTTTAGAATAGTATACATTTCCATTTGATAAACATGAGCGCCTGTATTAAGTTCCTCAACTAGCGTATTTGGTACTACACTGATAAATTCGTTATTTAAATTTCGAATGTAGAGAAAATCAATGTGTCTGAGAGTTGAAACTTGAGCAATAAGCAAAAAATTGTGCACAGTATTTAAATATATTTAGAATTTGAATTTAGAATGGTTTTAGATCGCGTTGAATTCACAATGCCCCGTCTATGTCGATATCATACAGAGCCCATTAGCTGAACTGATCATTATTAGTTTAGTCGCCTATATTCGGTAGGTTAATGGATTTAGTTGATGTTCAATTGTGCTCTTGTAAAGCTAATTGGCCGCAAATGACGCTGCCCTAATGCAAACTGCCTATTAATCATAATTTTTCGTTTATGTTTTACTCATTATCGGTATTCATTATTTTTATTGAAGTATTCTTTAGGCGCATGAGGGTAACATTTTTTGCTAAGACCCAGTTGGCTATTTTAGAAAATGTGGACATAAGTTAGCAATTATGATAATAATGAATTTGTTATATTATTTGGTAATTGTTACCATATTTATGGTGGTATTTCTATAAACATAACAACAACTTATTTTAGTTCTGTTTTTTTTAATTAGTATCAGTAATATTCAAATTCAAATTCAAAAATCATTTAATCATATAGGTGACACAATATACACTTATGATCGCATCTAACTTTACATTTAGTGCCAGTTCTCAAATCAAGGTCGTAGAACGGAAGAGAAGAACTGGCAATAAACTCTCCACCACTCTTTTGAATCGCCATGTTTTTTTTACACAACGTTTGTAAAGAGCTGTAACCATGTTTTCTTAAGTAAAGTATATATAATAAAATAAATTAAAAACAAAGATTTGTCCTCTATCAGCAGGAGGAGGCATGGTGAAATAGGAGCACACACTTACATACGAGAACAACACGGAAATTTGCATTTCTGTATCGTTTAACGCGTTGTTTATTTGGTTAATCGCTATTTAAATGTCACGAAAGCCCGCCAGTTCTTGTCGAAGGCACTGTAAAATTAAGCCTACATCGGATCACAATTGCAGTTAGATTAAGCAAATTTTCTAAAGTGATTGTATGCCTATTGTAACGACAATACGACCTTCATTAATTTGGTGTGCAATTTCAGTAGATATCATAACTAGCGCTGAGCATCACACTAATTGGAGTGCAATTTGCCCGGGTTTAATTACTTCTGTACAGGTTAAATGTTGCTGAGGAAGCCGAATGTAGCGAAAGCAAATGGAGGCTGTTAAGTTTTATACTGTAATTCATTGTAATTTTAATTTAATAATGAAACTCATTAGTCATGTGTCATTTCATTTTAGCTTTGGTTTAAGTGATGTAATAATTTCAGTAGCATTTTATTTACGAGGGCATAAAACAGATTAAAATGATTTGCGTTTAACTTTAATTACATTTCGCGTTTTGTATATGATATGATGTTTTTTATAAATAAATTTATCTCATATGAAAAAAAGTAAAGTATGAAGGTGCAGTTCAAACAGAGAGTACCGCAGGGGGTACCACACGTTTCCGCTGTGGAGAATCCCCCTTGAGAGTGGGATTCTCCATCATCGGAACAGTCAGTATTCGGTGGTGGATGCACAGGCTGCCCTTCGTATTCTTCAAAAACTGCGCTTAAAACTTACATTTTCACGAAAAGACCGTACCAATTCTTAAAAGGCCGGCAACGCACTCGCGAGCCCTCTGTCATTGAAAGTGTCCAATGGCGGCGGTATCACATCAGATGAGCCTCCTGTCCGTTTGCCCCTGTTCTATATAAAAAAACTCTTTAAGGATGGAAAAATTTGTCCGATTTATATTAAATGCTTCTTAAATAAGTCTAAACCTTAATTAATTAAACTAAACGAATCATATTAAGCAAACAAAGAATTACACCCAGCCACTCATATGTATCAAGTTCTAAATGATCAAGACATCTTTCTTCACAATAATCATTTCCCTCCACATACCGCAATGTAACCCCATTCCAGCAATATTTATGGTATAGGGCTTATTCGGGAATACAACTTAAGCACCTCGTACGCACGTACAAAACGTTACAATTATAATTGTAATAAATTACTCATTAATAAGTAAGTATTTCAAGTTAATGGCCACATAAACAGCATCTTGAACGCACAGCGGTGAAATTTATCAGCAAAAATTGGTAATAATGTCAAATGTTTGGAACTATATGGGTACAATTGCCGTTAGAGTAATTACGTAGATATTTACAACGTTACATACGGGATTTTAACCACACGTTTTAGTTACCGAACGTTAACAAATGTCCTTAGTATTAAGGTTGCTATAAATGTCGAGATTTTCAGCAAAAATCGATGTGGAGTGGGATGAAAGGGGAGACGCGCATATTAATCAGACAATCTCAATAGAGACACTAATTAGGTCTGACGGTGACGGTGCAAGGCGCGGTGTTTGCGTGCACCCCCCATTCACTCATTGTCTCCTGGTATTGTGCTACCCGCTTTGTTAAAACAACACAACTCCACTGTTTACTCTTTAGCGGTTTTATAATGGATTCATAATTCGCTTTTGCGTAGACGCCTACGTCCTCTTTGAATACCAGTTAGAAACTAGATTTATGCTTGGCATATCATAGGTTTTACGAAATTAAAAATTTTTACACTAATTTAACGACATATTATTTTTTTAATGATAAAAAGCTTGCCTACGCTCGGCACACTGACACATTGGTAAAAAAACCACAAAATACAATTCTTTATGTGACAAACACTTAAAGGCAAACACGACATACACGTTGAGATCACATAAATATTAATCAAAACAATCATTAAAAAAACAATTACTAATCAAAAAAATTAAAATTACAATAAACTAAACAATAATCGAATGTGAGGGGAACAACTATGGAGATATTATATTAACTGAATTAGAATTATTTTGCTTGTACTATAAACATCATAATCAATTATTGATAACGACTAAAAAATATAAAAAAATACTATATCAAACTACCGCGCAACGAGATATAATAATTTAAATGCAATTTGAATGAAACAAAGCTTTAATTTAAATTTTAATGAAAATATTACTTTATACAGCGTTAAGTAGAAGTTTTGAATGTAAACTACTACTAATAAGTTATTATTTTTAATCGCTTATAGTAGTTTTTAAATTAACCAGACACGATATATAGTAGATATGTCTTACAATAGCATATTGGTGTCGACGCATTCCTGCTAATAAATAACATAACATTATTCAGACAATTGGTATAATGTTCGTCGCTTACAGTAACCCTGTCAGTGTCAGGTCTAATTATTGCTATTCAGTTAGCTGATTAATATGCGCGCACTATGCCGATGCTCCATTGTGGAAGCCCGCTAAATTATGCACATCAAGTGAAATAATCTGATTATGCAATATTGTGAAGTATCGAACTATTAATTTACGTTTCGATCACTTAATCGCCGATCTGGTCAATCGTTTAGTGTGCTTTTTATATGCAGATTTATGCCTTAAATTTTAAGAAGCATAAAACAGCTTTAAAGTTAAGCTCTTTGTAGATAATGCATTACTTGGCGAATACTTCAGTCATCTTCATGATAAATGTTGGTATTTGAAAATAAAGTTATCTTAATTTTCATAAAAATCGAACTGAGATTTTCATAGTTCAGTAACTTATTAAAAAAAACGAATTTCCATATTCTCAAATCGTTATCTCCAATTGTCCACGTGACAGAGTATTTCATAACTTAATTTTTTATCGATCACGTCTCAATGAAAAAATCTTAATCTCACTCTTTTGGAAATACTAAAATATATAGACATTTTTTGGTTATTTCCATTCGATACAAAAGCTTTATATTTTTATTCACGCGTTATGTATACACAAAACTAATTATTTGCAACTAAGCATCGCAGTACAACGAGGAAATGCTGCCAGCGTTAAAGGTATACTGCCAAAGTGACCAAACTTTTTAAATTCGTTTTAATTTTCTTTTTAATTATTTTTATTATTACTATGTAGATTAAGAAAATTGTAAATACTGTATATTCGATTGTTATTTGCAACTAAGCTAATTGCGTTTTTATGTAAAACGGTTTAAAGCTATGTAATGATTATTATAGACGGAATGCATGTTAGGGACGTCTAATCACGTCCAGTGTAATCGTATGTATGAGGTTTCTAGACCCATCTGTCATCCGTACATATAAACAGTCCATGAAACAATGGGCGTGGAACAAACACTGCTGTCGGCGGCACAGACCTACGCATTCAGATTGATTTGTCAAACGCATTGTTGTATACAATATGTCATGAGAATGAATGGGTTAAGTTCGTGCTAGTTTCTAACGAGTTATCCATCTATTGGAAGTGATAAGTATCGGGAAATGAGTTGCTATCTAAAGAGTCGAATCGACACGAATTCACAAATTAATGTTAAGAATGTTAATGTCAGAGAGGCTTTACCTGTGTTACACAAAATACTTGTAAAGAAAATTATGCGGAAAGTCCTGCCATTTCCTTGATTTGCGGAAGTTTTTGATTTAGCCTCGATTTATTAAATTACTTCATTCCAACTTTAAAATGGGACTATTAAGAATTGAAGCGCACTTTTGAAGTAATTAAAAATGGGCGTCTTTGACACAATTTGGAGTATTTAAGTGCTTACGCGGCTCGTTGCTGTCCAACTTGTTTGGAATAAAGAATTAATTATGAAGTAGGAGGGCAAGTTAGCGACGGAAGTTGAGATTCAACCGAGCACAATTGTGGGAGCGCGCAGGTGCGACACAAGACTGTAAACTTGCCGACACACGGTTGCCTTCTCAGATGATGAACTTGATTTGAATCGCAGATTTCAGGTGTTTTAAATACAGTACAAACTTGCACTATTGTTCTTCAAGTTTAAATCTTTGTAGATATAACGGGTGAAACTTATGAGAGCTTACAACAGGTTTATATTAAATGTTGAAATATGTTTCTATGATACTAATGCCTAAATCTTATATATCTAAGTACATTGTGGTGCTGATGATGTATATGCATTATGCATGCTCACAGATTCCTATTTTTTACAAATATCTTAGCTTTGGAAATAATATAGAATTTGTTTTAATGTAATAGGAGGCAAACGGCAAGAAGCTCACCTGATGTTATACCACCGCCCATGGAACAGAAGTGTGCGTTGCCGGCCTTTCAAAAATTGGTACGCTGTTTTCTTGAGGGACCCTAAGTTGAATTGGCTCGGACGTACTTGGGCAGCTGGTTCCACATAGTGGTGATGCGCTAAAACTGCCTTTAAAAACGCTCAGTAGTGGAACGACGGACGTCGAGGTGGTACGGATGATATTTTGTATTATTTGGATAAGTGACATCGTTATCTTACTAGTCAGCAGTTATTATATTATACATTGGTGAAGGATGTATTGAACAACAAGGATGAAAACTATTATTTAAAGTGCTCTTCTATTTTTGTGAACTCTTGCTCAAATGATAAATCGAAATGAATACGGTATTTCCTAGAACCAAAAACAAAGCACAGTAGATACAAAGAAATCAACGAAACATACTGTAACGTGTTGAACGATATTATATAAATCTTTTATAGAACAATGAATTAAAAAATAAATCCACATGGAACAATTGTTTTATCCTCTTCCTACAAGCTACCTGAAAACAATACAATTGAAAATGCAGTTATCGATCAATTCGATTCGTGCCTTTGTGAGACAATCCACTTTATGAAGATGCCGGCCGTGGACCTATTAATTCAATTAATTGCTTGTCATCTGTTGATCGTGTTGCTCTTGCACGGGTCATTAGTCAAAACGCACTTGTGTATTTCCGGTTTAGCTAATTTAATTACGACGTAATAAGTCAAATGGTTATATGCGTGATTATCACAACGCGTGTACTGTTATATTGTGTAATACATTGCGATATTGTCGTTAACACAAGGCATTCTTGGTTTATGATGTGCGATAAATAAGCCAGAATTTCGTTGTACAAAATGTATATGAAATTGGGTATTGCAAATTATATCGAGCTATTGTAAAGATGTATTTTATTCAAAAATAAAATGACAACTTACTGCCTCCATGAGTTTTGTGGTTAGCATATTCCACTGTACATGTCTCAATTGAAGAAGAAAAGCTGTCTTGCTCTTGTTGGATACATTAGGACATAGGCCTATGATCGTTATTGTAAAAAATAAACTTGAATTTGTTATGAAGACTAAATTATTATTACAAATGTATTTGAATATATAAGATAACTGACTGCCTCCATGAGTTTAGTGGTTAGCATATTCCACTGTACATGTCTCGAATGAAGAAGAAAAGCTGTTGGATACACTGGGACATCGGCCTATGACAGTTATTGTATAAAATATACTTGAAGTCTTACTAGAGGTTTGCCACGGTAACTGAATCGATCTGAGCCTTTTGTAATAGTTAGTGTATTTTACTTTTCGCATCGGCGATCGCTCTCAAATCAGTCGTGAAGCAGTCATTTTATCATTTGGTATTCTAATAAACAATAAACTACAAGCTCCCACCTTTTCAGAATGCCAAATCATAAAATGACTGCTTCACGACTGATTTGAGAGCGACCGCCGATGCGAAAACCGATGTGTGAGTTCGAAAAGTGAGTTACAGAATCGCAGGGCTGTATGAATATTATACCCACTTGCTGATAACAGAAATGAGAAACTTTTATTCAAATGTTATATTAAACGATTAATATATATTTATACGACGCTAGAAGACTACGCAAGAAGAACCAAGCATTGCCTAATGTAATTCAGCGGAAATGATTTTACGTTGATATACATAGTATGTATTGACACGTGTTAATGTATCAGAAATGATTTATAGGAAGCAATCAATACATGGAAGATAGGTATGAGTGAGATAGTAAGGCGGAGTACGATTACGGCTGACAAGGCAATTAATAAGGGCAGATGGCGATTGAGCACGAGTCACTCGCCTGACCGGTATTAATCATAGCGGGCTGATTACCTAACACAAGTGTCTTAAGTTTTTATGCCTGAATATTTGGTTTGTAAAAACAAAAATCGGTTATCTGTAAAGTCGGTTTACTGACGATAGTTGAACGTGACAACGTCATAAGAAAATACCGATACTGAAAAACAAACGAACGCTGCCGAACGCGGAGGCCGATTGTGCCTCTTTGTCGCTCGTTCCGCGCTCTCGCTTGCACTTCAAGCCTTAACGCCGCATGCGTCATGTTTTTTCGAGTATGCAGCCGGCTCCATCGAATTATAAGACGTTGTCAAAAAGTGCTTGCTGTACGCACACATGTCAGAAGTGAAACTTTGACATACTAATTTTTCACTATTGTTCATATTTCAACAAATCTAAAACTTTAGATTACGAGACTTAGAGGGTGGGAAAAAGGAAGATATGTTTGGATTTTAATTGTCATTATAATATTAAGTGTCGAAAATTAATACAAATTATAAATATTTTTTTAAAATATATACACTCTTTTTCATACACTCACTGTAATATAATATTGTCGTTTCCGATATATCCAATAGGTTGACTACAGTTATATTCCTTACAGGTAACACAAATGTCACTTAGATTAATGAGTTTTTTGTAAGTTGCAACCCCACTACCCTTAATTTAATGTTAGTTATAAGCTCATGTTTTAAATGAAAACCAGTTGACATCCAGCTTCAAACAAAGAGTTTCATTTACATACACTTGAACATTCCTCCAACAAACGCCATCGAACTTATCTCGTGTCTTACAAAATTAACTATCGAAGACCTATTTATCATATATAAAACTTGGTCTCAACATCAGGCATATAGCAAATAATATTTTTCTAGAAAAGATACTGCTATCATTGAATGAGTGGTGTGAGACTAAGTACACTTATCGTTGCTATTGTATCATCGAAACTGAAATATGTGAGAATCTTGGCGTAAATGTCGGCAACATTCGATTTATGTCACTTAAATGTGTTACTGCACTGAAAATTGGTCCGTTTTAAACTGTATTATACAGATATATTTAACTGTGGAAATTGGGAAGTTAACTTCAGTATCTAATGCTTTATATTTTATTCATAGGAATTAGACAAACAGCCTAGAAAAATTAACTGGTCTCTTAGGCGTGCTTTCAAAATCTTTGATTACTTGCGTACAGCCGACTTAAATTATTTAACTAAAAACAATTTTCTTAAAGATATACTAAACGAAGGAATACATAATATTATATACAAAAAGGTTTGAACATTTATGAATCATAGAACATGATTGATTGCAATGTACAATACATATGTATAGTTTAGTATTATACTATATTTGGTGCGTGATTAGTAGGCATGTAAATGATGGAGTCACTGTCTATCTGTACGGTTTTTGTTAAGTATACACCAAATAACAAACTATGTTGCAACTAAGCCACAGCTCAAATAACTACCGTAAAAATACCACTACATCCTTCATTTACTTTAATTTAAAGAGATCCAAAACAACCCATCACACGATATTAACGATCCGAGTGTCTAAGGATATACACCAGTGGCAAACCCCTTACGTAATAGGACCCTGTAACAGTCTCCTTAATGACATTTTACTTGCGTGATTGTTGCTGTCACTACATCAAACTTGAAGGGAGGTGGTTAATTAAAACTCAGACATGCGTTTTATTTAAGTCAATATAATCTTGTGTCTGTAACAATATTATTGAAGCTTAAGTGAGAATACATAATTAATTCTAGAATAAGCCTTTAAGATCTGGAATGTACGGGAATGTTTTGTTTAATTATTAGTGGAATATTAGTGATTTACTGTGTAATATGAGCAGTGTTGGCCTTGTGGCTTCAGCGTGCGACCCTCATACCTGAGGTCGTAGGCTCGATCCCCGGCTGTGCACCAATGGACTTTCTTTCTATGTGCGCATTTAACATTGAAACCGACATGTCTAAGACCCAAAAGGTCGACGGCGTGTGTCAGGCTCTAGAGTCTGATCACCTACTTGCTTATTAGATTGAAAAATTATCATGAAACAGATTCAGAAATCAAAGGCCCAGACCTAAATTGTTGTAGCGCCACTGATTTACTTAATTTTTATTAGTGATTTACTTTTAATGATAGGCAAAATCCAAGGCGAGAGAAGGGCTGCTAGAAGAAAGAAGTCGTGGTTGCGGAACGTACGGGAGTGTATCACAACCGCCGACGAACTGTTTAGCCTTTTTTTAGGTTATAGGAGGCTCATCTGATGTTAAGTGATACCGCCTCCCATGAACACTCGCACTGCCAGAAGACGCGCAAGCGCGGACGGCCTTTTAAGAATTGGTACGCTCTTTTCTTGAAGGACCCTAAATCGAATTGGTTCAGAAATAAATACGCTGGACGTCGAGGTGATACGGGTGGAATTTTTGATACTGCCCTGACGTCCGATGTTGAAACTCAGCCGCAGGTATTAATCCTAGCCGGATACCCGGAAATTCATGTTGCTAACAGCCAATCTTTAGAAATAAAGTGGCATCTGAAGAAGACGAAGACTTATAATGAGTATTTTTTTATATTTGTCTTTCAACTTTTAATAAACCTTATTAACAGTTCCAAATGCAAATGTTTTTCATTATTTATTGAATGCGACGTTTCATGTTACGCTGACGTAATGTATGTTGTCCATGGCTCACTATTGCAGTTTTTGCTTTCTTTTTTGTTTTGTTTACTAACCAATACTAACATAGCTACTAAGACTAACTTAAACTACAAATGGACATAATCTAAAAGTTTTTTTTATTTGTGCTCTCATCACATGTTACAAGGAAGACACTCAGATACTTTGAAAATATGTTATAGAAAGGATATATATGTGTGAAAATAACATGAGAACTTATAAAGGCGTAGCAATAACCAGATTCATGCAACTTCCTCACAATCGTGTAGTCGCAATATCGCAGCACTCCTCACGAGGGGGTACTCTTCTCTTTGTATTGAATAAGTCGCATAAATAATAAGTAAGGAGTAACAAATAAAGAAGTTATTATTAACTACGTTATTCTTTGTTTTTATTTATACTCAAAATCAACGGCATCTTTGGCGTAACAAGATAAAAATCTTTTTAATTTTTTTATCTTTCGCCTTATTCCACGTTTGAAGAAAAAACGACACTAACAATAGAGAAAAGGTATTTAATACATTGAAAGTTTTGTTATAAGGCATTATCTACTTAAATAAAGTATATTTAAATGTTACAAAAAGTTATTTCTACATAATTAAAGAACTGGACATTTATTATTTTAAAATTTTGACTATGCTAACTTCAAGGTGTCGGTTTTATGTAACGGTGTGCGCGCGCACCGTAAAAATTTAGTCTCATATTTTTTTCCTTACGCGTCAAAAGAACTTCAAAAAAGAAATGCTTCATTACATTTGTTAACACGCAGTGTTGAATCTTTTAAAATTTGAGATTAACATTTAAAAAGAAATATATTGATTTTGTAAGTCTTGGTCTTACCCGTTTCTTTGGTTTAGGAATGACTGATAATTTAAGCCATTTGTGTCGAATAAATCGCGGACCATACCTACGCCAACACTGACAAATTTGCATCACGAGGTATCTTATATATTCCCAAAATGTTAACAGTTAATGTACTAAATTAAAAAATAATTTTAAAGGATAATAATAATTCCGTGTGGCATGAAAGAATCTAATCCTGATAGAAATAAGCTGGAGCAGCCGACAAGCTTGATGATATTATGCAAGTCACGTGCAACTAATTCCATCAAGTGCAGTGAGATCTTGCTTTACTGGACACCTGTGCGAGACGAATAAAGCGTCCATTTGAAGAATGGATTCTGAACACCGAGATAAACAGATTGTGAGCCGGTCTTATCGTGACAGCTTTTAGTATATAAATTGTATATAGAAAATTTTAATAAGCTACATGAACAACAGTGAATGTTCAATAAAGTTATTTACATAAACGAGAAAATTATAATAAAATAATTACGGTATTAGTGTTTACAGGAAATTATCTAAATATGTAAAACAAAGTCGTGTTAGTTACACCACTTATAACTCAAGATCGGCTAGACCGATGTTAGTTCTCTCTTTTTTGGTGGATTCTTCTCCGCTCCGAATAGCAGAATAAGTAATAAATGTCG
The DNA here is from genome assembly GCA_963693345.1 of Pieris melete. Taxonomy (NCBI): domain Eukaryota; kingdom Metazoa; phylum Arthropoda; class Insecta; order Lepidoptera; family Pieridae; genus Pieris; species Pieris melete. Next base: position 1,447,840 of record CAVNZK010000046.1, on the reverse strand, counting down.
GAAAAGTTTTCGAATAACAATATATATATAAATTAATTATATATATATAAATTAATAATAATTAATTTTCGAATGCAAACAGCACGTGGTGCTATCTGTTGACAAAACTACGCATCATTTTACATTGAATTCGTGTCAGTTCAAGAAATTCCGATGTTGAGGTGAATGAGAAGATGAATAACCGGCTTTGATCTTGATCGAAGACATGTGTTACCTCACCAAAAGATGTTGTATATTTGAAAGTGCTTTAACATGCAGAATCGCAATATTGGGGCTGGAGAGAAGAAGCCTAATGTGTTATACTGCTATTCTTCTATAGCAATGGAAGCAATAAAACATTTCGGTATTTGCAAAAAAGTTGTATTAATGAAATCCTAAATTAAGTTTAACTAAAGTCAGCTGCGATAAATAAAACAAATAAAGAAGCTTATGAGAAATATGAAATTCAAATACATATTAATCGTTTAACTATATCGTTACCGCTAAATGATATTTATTTTTGATTAAAGCCACGTCACAGGTATTTAAAATTACACGCAAAAGTTAATAATGTGATTTTAAAACATTTTATCAACACAAAACAACATTTTGGTACTGATTAACCGCTAATAAATCACACGCCGACCAAATTACGGTAATTCATCCATTTATAAATGACATTAATCACTTTTTATTAACGGAATTGATAGAGTATTTATATAAAATAGTTTTAATCCACACGCAGTTAAGTTTAAATCCAATGCTATTGTTCGAGTTTCCGATCGCGATAAAAAGTCCGATATTTTTTCCTATTTTCCGTAATAACAGAGGAAAGTTTTATTTCAGATAAATCTAGTACATCGTATGATTGAATAAAGTAACTTTTATACAATGATACTTGTTAAACTGCGGAAATAAGATGTGCATTGTAATTTATTAAATTATAATAAGTATAGATAAATGGTATATTTGAGTTACCAGTCTGTCGTATTATAAAAATAAATAAAATAAATTAATGGCGCTACAACCTTTTTAGATCTGGGCCTCAGATTTTTATATCTGTTTCATGATCATTTGGTAATCTAATAGGCAAGTAGGTGATCAGCCGTCTGTGCCTGACGCACGCCATTGACTTAGGTTTGGGCAATCCGGTTTCTTCACGATGTTTTCCTTCACCATTCGAGCGAATGTTAAATGCGCACATAGAAAGAAAGTCCATTCGTGCACAGCCGGAGATTGAACCTACGACCTCAGGCATTAGACGCTGAAGCCACTAGGCCATCACTGCTTACGTATTATGAACAATTGGTAAAATTATTGTTTAAATTTATGATTAGCACAACTTTAAACGCTGCGACCAATACGTAAATAATTAAATATACAAATTATCTATTCCATATAACGCTAATACAAATCAAATTTGTAAATACGAAATTCATTCCATCTATGAACAGAATATTAGCAATCACTTTCGTTGATTAGTTTATATGATGTTTAACATTATTATTAGCTCAAAAGTATAAAAGACAGTACACAGTTTTCAGTTGTAGTAAAAATGGATGATATCCCGTAATATGACGCCGGTTAAAAATTAACCCGTTATAATAAAATATAAGGTATTTAAGTAAAATATCGTTACGTCCAGTAGTCGGGAGCAATAGCTATATCACTTTCAGGCGAATATACACGAAATCTGTACACGTCGTCCGCCGGTGGACCCGCAGCTGCAAATTAATTCACGCCTACAACCCCGTTTTAATTTCGTTAGCTCAACTGATTTACGATGTCCATATTAAAGAGAAGTATGCGTACAACCTCTCAATTACGAGCTGCTGCTTGAATGATACAGCCCCTTTGTCGTCTATATAACACGGGCAGTGGGGGGCGGGGAAGCTCAGAGTAATGGTTGGGGAAACTTTTCAGCTCCATAATGTCGAATTAGTTCGCCTATTCGTTATGTGAATTAGAAATGGTGATTGTTCTTAAGAAATTGCTACATTAAACTTATATATAATAAATTAATACGACGTAGGCTTTTGCTTAATATTAATTTTGGTTTATTATGTAATCAAGAAGACACAGGCCAGACACAGTTGTGCGTCCGTCGATTGCATTAGTCGATAAGTCATTTCCGTGTTTTACTACGCTTATAGAAAAAATACAGACTCTGAAAATTGCATACATTTTAAAAGTCCTATTTTTTCTTAGGTAAAAAAACAATCATACGATTTACATTGGCTAAACCACGTTTATAATAATAATAATGATAGCCTTTATCGCTGTACTTATACTAGTAAATAAAAATGTGAATTACTAAAAAAATAACAGAACCACGTTTAAAATTAAAAATAATAATCTACATATATTTTGGTTTAGCAATTCTAAGAACTGGTTATTTTTATCATACATTGAACTGTCAATGACCTGGTATTCAAATTTGTATACAATATTATAAAACAGAAGCAATGTATAAATGCAGTGACGTGCAAGTGTCTCGATCTAATTCAACTATTCTAACAGAGTTACAAAGTAGAATTGAGGCAGGTTGGCACATACGGAGCCGACTCGGCATATTTCGATATTGGCCGACTTTAATGCACACATGCAGAAGTTCCTGGCAAACTTTTTAGAATAACAATTGTTATCTGTCACCTTTACTCTGACGGTCTTAGCCTTGATTAGTAATAAATAATGTTAAGGATATTCTTGTACAACACAAGAAATATAATAACTAATTTTTAATACCTATTTTTGTATTATTATTTATTATATCATTGTTTAGTTAACATATCTAAGCAAGGTGTGTTAGTAGCATTTAAAAAAATTAAAGTTAGTTGTGTTAGTGTTCTTATATTTGTATTTGTATAGCCCTTTTAGGGTATAAGCCTTCTCCAAACTTATTCAAGATTAATAGTTAAATAATAGAATTATATAATTGTCAACGACGTGTTTGTGGTTTTCTCTCACTTTATTGTAAATGCATGCTTCCACATTTTGTCAAGTGATGCTAAATGGTACATTATTATTATAATGTTTTGTCTGCAGTAAAGCATGGTGTAAATGGTAGCAATTCCTCCTACATACACTGACACTTGCTGGCTAAAAATTGTGGCGAAGAGTTTCTTGCTTGAAAAAATTAGATGTTCCTTTTTTTCATGAGGTACACTATATGATTCAACAAATTTTGATTTGATGTATATTAGCTTAATGGATATTAATTATTCACCTGAAACCTAGGTTTTTGTAACTTGGTTCGGTGTTTACATAAGCATAAGTGTGGACACGTTTTGCTTTGTAAACGAGTAAAATCGGTTAAAAAATCTTAACGATATCATCTTTACCGGTACATGTTATTCATTTAAACATTGGATGTAACAGTAGCGATACATATAAGTTATATATTATTCGTTAGGTTTGTTCAATCTAATTTATACAACTTTTATACAAATTTAGATTTTGAGACATATAATGGACGCAGATGCAGGTAACTTTTTTATTCCCACGATTATTGATCTGATGTTCAAATGTCTGTACAATACTGAACTTTAAAATAATTATCTACAAAGTATGAAAGCAGGATGCTCCCCCAATGTAAGGTGGTATCGTCACCCATGGACACTCTCAATTCAAGGGCTCATGAGTGCGTTGCCGACCTTTTAAGAATCGGTACTCTCTTTTTTTGTAAGACCCTAAGTTGAATTAGTTAGGAAATACTTCAGTGCGCGGCAAAATCGGTCATAAAAAACGCTTAGCTATGGAACGATGAATGTCGAGGTGATACGGGTAGATAATCGTAATCGGCCACGACGTCCTATGATGAATCTCAGCTGCAGGTATCAATTCGAACAACTGCAATATAAGCTATCCCTAAATTAATTGTTCTCGTACTGCATACTAAAATAAATCTATTTCTATCCAAGCGCACGTACTGGTGGTGTACGTAATAATACATTTAAACGGACTATAAAATACGTGAACAGGTGCTTTATCATGAGGAAAGCCGTGTGTCAGAGCGTAGCGCCGCCATGATGTACAGGCTACGAGCTTACCTACATTCTACCCAGGATACCTCTGAAAATTAGTGCTCATTTTTGGAGTATTTGTTAAACGTCTTATGAAACAGGATTTATCGAGTTTAATTTACTTTAACAAACTATAAATTGTCATTATGTGGCAAAAGTTTCATTTATAAATAAATTCTGGTAGCTTTTAATCTGTGAAATGTAATATGAATATATTTTTATCTTGACAGTAATAATGACGTAATTTCCAACGCTTAAACACAAAGAATATTAATATTTCATCCACCGCAGACATTTACAATGATTACGAAATTACGCGTTGAACTCGTAATAAAACATGACTCCAAAGAGAATAGATTAATTGGTACACAATTTATCCGCTAATAGAGTTGAGGTCTTAACAAACAAGATTAAGTTGGAGAAAGCAGGCTTTATAAATTTATGAACTGAACAATCCCTTAATACCCGAAACTGATGTCAGAATTTTAAGTTCGTCTTGCAGGGAGATTGTAGGAAGTTCGTTAATCCACTCCAATGCTTGCGAGTTGCAACACTACGCCAGCCGGGCCGGAAGAGTTTACTTACATCGCTTAAAAATGCGGCAATTATTTTCATGCAAATTACATTTCTTAAAAGAATCGTTTGTGGCATTGTTTCAACATCTTTATTTGCATTTTTTAATATCTTTTCCTTATGAGCAACATGTTTGAAGACCGATTAACAGGTGGTACGTATTTTAGCAGATGAAGAGATTTATTTAAAATTAAGTATTCTTGCACAAATAAACACTGTAATAGTTGTTAATGTTTTAAAAAGTTTAATCGTGAAATGATACTTAAAATAATTTAATTATGTTTTTGTACACCAGAAAAAGCTGTATTTTCTATAATATTGTTAATATCTACCATTCCATTCCATGGCCATTCCAACTATTATAAGTTCTTTATCGCTTCATCGGTATTATATAATGTAACGCTGTTTTTATTTTGTTAGAAAAAACTATTTGGTTATTACAAGATACGATGTATCCATGAAGATATTATTAACTTTATTGTACATTAGTAATTCTTACAGTGTCCACATTATTCAGTTAATTGAAAACCTTTGCTGCATGGTATTGTGTATTCCAAATCAACCAAAATGATATACTATACTTGTTAATATCATGACGGTTAATTAGAACAAATCAAATAAGTAAAACCCCGATACGATTTTATTGAGATTCAAAGTAATATACTTAAACTATTTATAGAATAAAAAAAGGTGTCATAAAAATAAATTTCAGATGCACATTTTTACTAAAAGAACCGCCCATTAGTTTCACATTATTTTATGTTGTCACAAACTGCATCGTATTAGTGCACGCGAAACTTTCTCAAACAAGTGGTAACGAGTGATATACAAATAAATTGCACAATTTGGTAGATAGCGGATAGCGTTGCACGTAGCCACGTAGCGCTGTCGTAGCACCGGCGTAGCGCTTAGTTGTGAGTCAAACTCGAATCGGAATTTCAACTCGGATAACTTTCATGTGCTAGATTGTGTGACGTCTGTATTACATGAATAATTTATTTAAATTATTTCTAGGTTAGCAGGTTACAAAGTATTCAATTTATTTTATATTTTGCTCTTAGCGTCTTGTAAGAGAAATTGCATTTTATTGAGTCGTCGCTTTATTGATCGCAGACGTTTATTTTCACCGTTATATAACTGTTAGTAGTATTATATATATATTTCCACCAGCAATATTTAAAATCTTTAATGCTGTTTATATATCGAATTAAAAATTATGAACTAGACGACACGATTCATTGCACCTTAACAAAGTATTAGTTTATTTAAGTAAGAATCAAGATGAAAACTTTATATTAAATGGATTTATTTGTTCATAGACTGTAGAGTTCCCAACTATTTCTCAACACATAAGTTATTTTAGTTTAAAACTGTAAGTTAAAGTGACTATTGTACTTCATTTCAGATCTTAAGCTTTATTGGATGTGAAATTGTTTAGTTCAGTCAAGTTTAATATCTATTGAGCATTTAAAATAACTTGTGTTCTTTGGCGCCACTAAGACTTCTTATGATTAAAGGTGCTTTTTATAAACTAAACTAAAACACAAAGATAAATTTATTTTATGCTGTTTGGTTCGTTGAAAATCTTATCCCGAAGGTTCAATCTCCAGCTGTGCAACAATATACATTCTGTATATATATGCATTTATTACTCGCTACGGTGAAAGAAAAACATAATGAGGAAACCGGCCTCATACTCAAAAAGTCGACGGCGTAGAAGGATAATCACCTACTCCACTATTAGAAATTATTTTTTTTCTGTTAAGTGGCTATTATTTTGTCCCTATAACTTATCATTAGTCGTATAATAATAAAGTTAGTATAACATTAGTTTTTACGTCATAACTGAAGTCTAACCTGCCTTGCGATTCTGTAACTCACTTTTCGGACTCACACAGCGGTTTTGGCATCGGCGGTCGCTCTCAAATCAGTCGTGAAGCAGTCATTTTATGATTTGGCATTCTGATAAACAATAAACTACAAGCTCCCACCTTTTCAGAATGCCAAATCAAAAATGACTGCTTCACTGATTTGAGAGCGACCGCCGATGCGAAAACCGCTGTGTGAGTTCGAAAAGTGAGTTACAGAATCGCAGGGCTGATATTAGTTCACTTCATGATGTTGTACCCGTAATGGTGTTTAATAAAATGGCTAGCTAAAACGTTCAAACAACCATTGATAACATTTCAACATAAAGTTTTGAAATCTACTATCAGTCCACAACATGTATATTACCTTAAAACTTATGTTTGTTATATTTATCACTCGCAATATATGTCAAAATTTGTATTACAGTTTATCTAAGTAGTCACAATAGTAATCTGTATAAATAATCATAAACCCAAAACTTTCATACTTAATACCAAAGCTATAATAACTTTAATAACAATATCTTCAGAATTGCAGAATTTCATTGAAATCTTCCACCCGATAAAACATTTCAAACAAATATTACAAGATATTTTATTAAGCTGATAATATTCTCCGGTACAGAAGTTCAATTTGGATTTAGTGAAACAATTTAGCTGTCCAATAGATACAATTGAAAGGTTTTATTATTTTCCCAATTTGGAAAGTGCAATGTTAGGTATATAATGTGGAAATCCTAACACGCTATATAGGATTACTATGAACACGTTAATGTTATTTGAATCCGATTTGAAATACTAGCGCCATTTTGTAATCCAAATAATGTTCCGTATCAGATTTCTAACAATATAACTTAGCTAAAATTGCCGATTAGATTCGTGGAGGATTATTTTATTAGCCTCAGTAATCTATAGAGCTTTTGCGTTTATATTAAAACGGACGTGTATTTTAAAAAATTTATGGGTTAAAATTAATTAGATTACTTTTAACTAAAGATCGCGTATGGTTCCCAATCTGACTAAAAAGACTTATACCGAAAAATATATGCGTCTCTTTATAACATTTTGTTTAAGAACATAGCTGTATAATACACACATTAGAAATTACGTATAGTTAGCTTTCTCTAATTGACACAAAAACTAAACACTTCTAGATGGGTTATTTTTTTATTAATAACAGTTTTGACTGAATTATAAATTGCGTTTTATTAAGTTATTTTTTGTGTAGGAAGGACAGTAAAAGAGCTTTATTGTCTTCTAGCTTATATATCTATCATGAACTTATTAAAATATTATGATACTACTAACTGGTTTAAGAGATCGTTAACTCTAAATAAACGTCTCTGTACAGCTGTAAATTGTCCATAAACAATAAAGCTAACAACTCACGTTATCAATTCCGATGTAAGTTCGGATTCCCACGCAGATTGTAAGGGTATTCGATTCGTAATTTATTACATAATTAAGCCTTTATACATATGACAGTAATACGTTTGAGTACACCTTACACGAAGGCATTATTGTACTGTAATTGCGAACTTATGTTGAGTAGCAAATCGGTTTAATTAACCTCAGTCATTGGGGTGTGAAGATTATTTCGACTGCCAAATGCAATGTCGTTTTATATTGGTGGGCATCTGCCGACAATGCGAAGCGCGAAATCAGATTACTTTATTGAAAATATCTGAAATAAAAGCGACCTATTTTTAAATTTCAAAAGATTGGTCAAGTGATGTCCTTGTGTTTTGGGCGTAAGGCTATATAATTAGATGTATTGCATTGGTTTAAATGTTAACCGTTGGAGAATTTGAAACGAATAAGAATTGGAAAATATTGCTACCTTTTTAATTATTCTATTTAACATCTGTTTACTTTAACTTACTTTAAACTATGGCAACTGTTGTTTTAAAATTCCTGTGAAGAATAATAATTATGTCAGAAAAGATACTGGCTACTCATGTTTTGAGTTATTTTCAGCAGTCGCGTTCATGTTCAGGTAATCGTGACATTTTGCTATGATACTAAAGTGTTTTATAAAAATGTTCTATTTCGTTTTAATTATTCCTTGTCAAATGTCTTAGCTAATTTAATTATTTCGTCGTATTATCTACATAACATAACTTACATTACCAAAAATAATTGTTTTCGGAATATATGTGACGTGTTATATATGTGAACAACTTATTTAAAATATACTATATAAAATAAATAAATTACTGGCGCTGTAATCTTCCGTTCTTTTGGTCTTGGCCTCAGATTTCTGAATCTGTTTCGTTATCATTTTTTAATCTAATAGGCAAGTAAGTGATTAGCCTCCAGTGTCTGATACACGCCGTGGACCTTTTGGGTCTAAATATGTCGGTTTCCTCACGATGTTTTCCTTCACCATTCGAGCAAATATTAAATACGCAGATAGAAAGAGAGTGGTGTACAGCCGGGGATCGAACCTACGACCTCAGGTATGAGAATAAGACAACACTGCTCTAAAAAATTAAACTATAACTTCTATATAAAAAATATGAAAATTTATTTCGTTAACTCAAAACCTCTCGTACTGATTGATATCAATCAATCAATAACCAAATGCATTTCGGTTTCATAACGTTATGTTAGGTTCGGATTAGACATAGTTACATACTGTTAGTGCGCTGATGCATTCGACGTTGTTAGCTTTAGATTGTGCTTTAATTAAGTTATTGTAAAGTTCAGTTGCCCATGAACTATTCGACCTATAGATAGACCAAGTCTGATAACTTGAGATGATAGAAAATACAAGAAGGTTTCACCTTATTTCTTCAATTTTTTGTGCCAATGAGCGTTTTACAAATAGATCTCAGGGTTGGGAATTAAGTAACATCATACTTATTCAGTTAGATACCACCTTGCAAAATTTACATTATGAGTATACCCAGTTCCCAGTAGAGTTTTGAAGTGAGTTGCATCCGCGTATCCTCGTAGTCAGTGGTGCGGTTGGCATGAGTGAAATAACTATTTAGGAACAGCAGGCAAACAAGCAAGTTTCAGGTTTCTGCCCGCTCACCATCTTCCTAAATCATAAGTCACACAGAGCGATCGGCCTTTAATTAAAAATATTAAATACGCTACAGATTAGTCTGAATGAGAGCATTGTTGGCAAGTGGTTTCAGCGTGCGACTCTCATCCCTAACGTCGTAGGTTCGATCTCCGGCTGTGCATCCAAAGACTTTATGTCTATGTATGCATTTAACATTTGCTAAAACGGTGAAGTAAAACATCGTCAAAACACCGGCTGCTTTAGGCCATTTGTCCACCGACGCCGTCACCGGGACGTCACCGAGAATTTGATTATTTCGGGTCGAATTTAAGACGTGACGGCGATCGTGTGTCCACCGCGCCGATATATCAGTGGCCCAGTTCTAGAGCTTTGTCGTGCGTGGTGGTCGCGTTTTCCTTTTTAGTAGAAATAAAACAAACTAGGAGCTTGGCTAGTTTCAACCGGCGACAATTGCTTCTTCTTCTTGCTTTGCATATTAAATGTATGTATCGCTAAATCGGCGCCGTCATCTCGTTCTCGGTGACCTCACCGTGACGGCGGTGGTGGACAAACAGCCTTAGACCCGAAAAATCGTCGGCGTGTGTCACGCACATAAAGCTGATCATCTACTTGCCTATAAGATTAACAAATGATCGTGAAACAGAAATCTGAGGCCCAGACCTAAAAAGGTTGTAGCGCCTCTGATTTATTGTAATAGTTTAGTCTGGTATTTAAAATTGTGTTATGTTTATTTCAAATAACATTCATTTTATATCACAATAAGTATTTGATAGCATATAAAATGAAACGCAGGAAAGCAATTAACAGAGTGTAATAGGATTTTACACCGGAATTACTTTATTACTTATGTACGTACGTTTTTTATGATTAATTTATATATTGCCATCTCATGGCCTAGTGATCGGCAGGTGTTTCTGGGTGTTTTCCGATGAAAAACCAATTGTTTCTTTACGTCATTATCTAAAGAAAATTAATCTATTTGTTGCTATATATGTTAACAATCTTAAACAAAATCTTCAACCTGTTGAAACGGAAAATACTGTTATTGTGCAACAATAGTTTACTTATAACATGTAAATGTTAAGTAGAAATTATTATGTCAAGTAGAAGGATATAGAAGAGACTAGTTGTCCACGTCACAAGGAATCTTAGTGTGACGGCTAGTGCATTTTCCTTTTAACCTAATGTCCTTTTTTATTATGTGTAGTAAAGTCTTTCTTTATTTAAAAAAAAAGGGTGCGTGTACTTATGTACGCGCGTCAGAAGTTATACTTCTTTGGCATTATTAAAAATAGTTTTTGATTGCATGCAAATAATTAATTACAATTAAATAATCAAAGACTGGAAAAGGAGTCATTAAAGTCAATAAAGTTCAGTTTACATTTGAAAAATTAAATAAATAAATATTTATTATTATTCTTACATTAAACAAATAAAACACTATTTATCTTTAAAACATTTTTATTTCATTATACTATTTATTTTTATGTGACTCTAATGTCTTCATCAGAATTTCGGTTTGTAATTTTAAATTAATCATTACTTGGTTGTGCATCTACGAGGCTTCTCCAAAACTAAAACTACTACTTGCTTTCTGCAACAAATAAGAGAATATTAATTTAAGCTCTGTCCATGCAAAACTTAAAATTTTTTATAATTCATATTGTACAATTTTTAACACATTTATATTAATATAATTATATAAATGTGTTAATAATATAATTTGTAGCACATGCTACAGACCTGGATAGCAACTTTCTTTTATTCTATTTAGAGATAGAGATAATTTAAATATAATAGCGGTGTCTTCCTTGTATGTTTCTTTTGAGTTGTTTGGGGATTCTTGTTGTTCAGTTCGACATGATTTTCTTTAACCTTTCTTTAATCCTACAAAATAATGAAATTGTTAAGTTATGTTGTCACTGTTGTGCACACCTTTGTTTGGCTTTTTTAGTATTCAAGTTATGTCAAAACTGATTTATTACCTTGTCATTGTTGGCTTTATTTGCTTTTGGGATATCAATTGTTTCCAAAATGATTTTATTTGTAATATCCTGAAATATATAAATAACATCTATTAATTTAAGTATCATGGTGAGTGGTTCGCACTCAGGTATTAAGGTGTATTATACCCACTGTCCATTATAAGTGGGAATGGGCTCACTTCGGGCTGGACAGAGTTTCGGTACTACAAATGCAACATGGATGTTTTGAGGTATTACAATATCTCTAACTACCCTGTAGGGGAATAAAGTACTGTTGTGAGCATATGCCTATGCTTGAAAGGTTGAACCTTGAACATCACCATACATCATATTTATAATTAACATTCCTACCTCGACACCATCACAATCAAATTTATTGAAATCTACTTCAAACCATTGCGGTATCATCTCTGCCATATCCATTGTGTCTGGAGAAGGTGATGGTGGCTTTGTTCCACCTCCAGTTTTTGATGTTTCACGGCGATAAGATGACAACTCTTTTTTTGTATTCAATTTAGTGCACTTCCACTGATTCATCAATTGTTTTTTGTCTCTTGTCCTTATATTTGCTAGATTAAATCCGAAAAATTACATGTTTTGATTAAATATGATCATTATATGTATATATGATATAGTCATTTTTTTGAGATGCAGGTACTTATTAAAATGTTTACTTCTCTGTTATATCGCTCCAAGCCTTCATTTTCTCCTTATTAGTATTCGTGCTTAAATCTTTGTTCTCAATTATTGATATATAGGGTCGTAGAATATTTCTAAAAAGTTGCTGTAACAAACGCAATAAACAAAAGCAAAGAATAATGGTTCATGTTTCAGTTTTAATCAACAATAATACTCGATAATACATACGGATAGTTAACCTCAATTGTATTGAAGCACTCAGGAAGGTTGGCACAGTTTTTTCACAAATATTTTATCATATTAATTAGTATTGATTTAGATATTCAACTTAAATCACTTCTGATTATAATTCAGACGCACATATAAAATTCGCACTTGTATAATGAAAATAACTAGGTATATCTATTATTGTATACAATAATTAAAACTCCTATATTTGTTTAAAAGGTAAATGTCATTGTCAGATGTCAATGTCATGGTCATTCAAAATTCTCGTTAAGCTGCTAAGCTAAGAAATAGAATATTCGTGAAGTTAGCTTCACGCATATTCTATTTCTTTTTACTTTTAGATTGTATTATTCCCATCTCGCTCGCGCACGCTATATCACACAGCCACTTTTGTGTCATAGGTGCGCGCGCATCGTAAAATTTCACTCTCATCAATTTTTCATAACGCGCCTAAAGAAGTACAACTTCAAAAAAAAATGTTAGCCGTTACGGGACGCCTGGCAAATGAAACATTCACATTGTTTTGTAAAAGTAATATGCAGAAAAGAACAGATTGTGATAGGAACTAATTATGTCATAATGATAAATAAAATGTTACGATTTTCTTCCAGATAACGATGACTATTTATTGAATAAACATTTATTTTCGTTAAGTACAAAAAAATACGAATTTATTTCAAATCGTGACTACTTAATTCGTTTAATCAGTGACTTGTCAATACACACACCGTACGTACACACTACTGCATATAGACTATATATATATATACCATCATATAGAGTGGCGACGCGTCGCCACGTCAGAAATCGGTTTTACGTGCGGCTATAGATGTTTCACATCAAAAATGAAAAATACGATTCTTAAATTCTCCCCATGCTCCATAAGTATACAATCATAAATTAAAAGCCGCTGCTTGTTTGAGCCATGAAACATATGAACACCAAAAAGTGTGATTTTGCAATGCACGTATTAATGCAAAGAGGCGTCAAAGAAAATGTTTGTGTTTACGAATCTTTGTGCATAAAGGGTTAAGCTGTTTCTAGTTCAATTAGTCTGCTTTTTGCTCATGTGTATTTGCCAAATGCATTTTTCGTAACGAAATTTTCACATCATTGAGTTGTGTATGGGTATCGTTTCATATTTTCCTCAACGTGTTATGTTACATAACATCGTACCATATTGTTTTTTGTAATAATATTCATATGAGTTAATTAAATTCTCTTTACAAATAATAATTCCGAGCAGTGTTAGCCTAGTGGCTTCAGCGTGCGCCTCTCATCCCTGTAGTCGTAGGTTCCATCCCCGGCTGGGCACCAATGGACTTTCTTTCTATGGAAGCATTTAACATGCGCTCGAACGGTGAAGGAAAACATCGTGAGGAAACCGGCTTGCCTTAGACCCAAAAAGTCAACAGCGTGCGTCAGGTACTGAAGGCTGATCACCTATTTGCCTTTTAGATTACCAAATGATCATGAAACAGATACAGAAATCTGAGGCCCAGACCTAAAAAAAGCTTGTAACGCCATTGATTTATTTATTTTTTAATAATAATTCTATCAATGCTGTATGTTTTTAATTGTCATAGTCAAGTTTTTAGTTTTATTCCTTTTAATAATGTTTAGGATAATTTTTAATTTAGATTATATAGATTATAGATATATTTATAGATTCCCCAGATATCCCATCATCCCATTTGTCCCTCCTTTCAGAAGAACGAGTTTTGGCCAACACTTACCGATATCCAGATTGATTGGTAGATACTCGTATCTAGGCTATATTCTTATTCTCAAACTTTGAAATCTATTATCCGTTTTCCATAGTTTTTATAATTTAATTTTTTTATCTCTTCGTGCATGTTCTCTTTGCCTTAAGTGTCACATAAAATATTTTATTTTATTTTTCTTGTACCAATGTATCACTGTGCTGAGCATTGGCAAGCTTTTATTAATAAATAGAGTTTTGCGTATACCTGTGTAAGCCTTACATATTAATGTACTTCTAACTTTTTGATATATATGCTTTATTATTAAGGTAACGTCAAACAATGTCCCGCTATTTTTCCTAAAAAAAAAAGGCTGCAGCGCGCTTAAACTAGTCTTAGTCTAAGATTTTTACATATTTACAACTGTCTCTAACACACATAACGACTTTTGCTTCCCCACAATATTTTCAAAGCAGTCCATTGCTTATATTATTGATAATATACATATATGTATATTTACAAATATATGATTTGTAAAATCGTACTTCAATAACTTAAGCTTTACCCGTAAGGTAACACCAGGGGAATAGTTCCTTGTTAACTTGTTTTATAGTTGAGAGCTGCTAAGTAACATGTACATTATGTAATAACACGAAACTGAATTGTTAGACCCATGTTTTCATGGATTTTGGTGTTATAATTTATGAGTTATGGAAGTATATCTTTTGTCTATTCTTAGTGTAGTATCTTACGAGTAACGATGATTTCAGCAATACGCCTACGTGATTATTAGGGCGATTATTATTTTACTGATGATGACATTGCATAACTCTGAAAACCGAAATTGAAATGACGTGGAGAACGAGCAAATATGAATAGGAATTTTAAGAGAATACCAAATTAGAAGTTTTCATAATTAACGTAATAATGTCATAATGTCAAAGTCAAAGTACAAATCATTTATTCATATAGGTATCACAATATACACTTATGAACGTCAAAAATAATAATATAATGCTTCTAATTTTACAAATTTACTGCCAGTTCTCAAATCAAGGGAACAGAACAGAACAGACGAGAAGAACTGGCAATAAACGAACGAAATAATAATCAGTAGGTTCAATGATTTTTTCAGTTTTGAAGATTCATAATACGTAAATTGTTATAGCTTATTTTAGTGGTAAATCAGAAACCAAATCGAATAAATTATTCCTTTGTAGAGGATCAATATCACCTCTGTGCATTACAAAGTCATAAAATATGTTTCATTCATATATGTAGCAGATCATCATAGATATATAGATATCATACGCAATAAAAAATATTCTAATAATGCCTTTGCGTTCCCTGGAGCTTTTGTATGTAGCGTAATTCAAGCTTTTGTGCTTAGAAAAATAACATTTGTTACCATTGGTCAAAAGGCTTACACTATTGTTGTAGTACAATGGTTTACTACAGACCATATGACGGTAAATTGCTGCCTTCCTTTAAATAGCGTCACGTAACATATAAGATGATGTTACTTTCTCTAGTAAGCACGAACGTGGGTTACTCAGGATAAAGGTGATTTCGTTGACGGATATTACCTTACACTGCGAATTAAATGTTAGCCTTTTGGGGACAGGAAAACGTGATGATTTTCTTTCGAGATTCAGTTTTTCAGACTGAGAGAGAAAGGAATATATTATTTGAAATTATCAAGTTATATAAAATATATTTTTTATAAATAAATGTATTGATCTCCATTTTTGCAATTGAGATGTTTGTCTTGAGAGGCAAACTATGTTTTTTAATATTTTTGATACTAAATGTTTCAGTAGTTGTATCAGGCGTTTAAAGAAAAATGAACAGTAAAGCAATATGTATAACCTCAAGGATCAATGGATAACTTTTAAATGAAGAACAAAGTGCAGTGAAGGCTTCAGCGTGCGACTCTCATCTCTCAGGTCATCGGTTTGATCCCCGGCTGTACACCAATGGACTTTCTGTCTATGTGCGCATTTAACATTCAGTCGACTGGCGATGAAAATCATCGTGAAGAAACCGGCTTGCCTTAGACAAAAAACTCGAAGACGTGTGTCCGGCACAGGAGGCTGATCCAACTCTCCTATTAGAGTGACAGATTAAGAAACAGATATATAAATAAGGCCCTGACCTAAAAAAGTTGTAGGGCCACTTATTTTTATTTAAGGTTTACCCTAAAGCTTCATTATTTTATAAGATAAGAATAATACTAAAACTTATTAGTTACAATACTTATTATCTTTTCATTCAGGATAGAACCTTTCAGCCATTTAAACAATTAGAAGAATTTTATCTGCTATTTTAATCAAGTAGGAAGCATAGCAAGTTTAAAATCAAAATTCGTGTCATATGTCCATATTACTTCAGTTCATTGTAAAATGTTATTTAATAGAATTATATAGTCAAATACTTGGAAAACTCGACAAATAAATTTAAGGTGTTTTATTATTTGAAAATGCTTTTTATCACAAATCCCATTAATTTCTTAAGTATATCAGTTACATCTATAATTTCGTCTTGTCTTTCAGGCCAACAATTAAAAGCTATATTTTACAATATCTGTTTTCCTTCAACTGGTGTTATTATTTAGAGTATAATCATTTTTGTAAATTCACTTCCCCGTCGTGTCTTTTGCAGGCCACAAAGGGTGTCTCGGGAAAAGGTAGCGGATTAATAAATAAAACAACTGGTTATTGTTTGAACAATGTCCATATTATATTTATTATTACCACATACACACGGCACGATGTGAACCTTGTCTTAAATCATTGTATTATAATAGGTATATGTACATTGCACAATGTGTATACATACATCGCCATACACGCGCGCCCCGTAAGGCTGTATGATTATATATCTCATAGTACGTAGTATTACGTTATTATAATGTTATATTCCAATAAGTTAAAGTGCACGGGTGCACGAAATCGGGTGGTGGTCGTTCCCACCGCTTTTACAAAATCTCTGATATTATTAATAAAGAGATGCCATAAAAACTAATTTATTCATCATACGATTTATATCCATATTGTATACAGATTCATTGTAACATACTATACACGAAGAAATGACGAAAATACCGCATCGGGACCGCGGCGAATGCACGGCCCGTCCGCCTATCATTAACTTCTTTCCTAATTTAAATGTACATGACACCAAATTCGAACGTATATAAATCCAAATTTACTTTAATGTAAAATCTTAGGTAATTGATTTTTATTGCTATAGAAAATCAGTCAGCACGCGAAGCACGTAATCGAGAAGTAACCGCGAGAACGAAACGAAGCGGGCGGCGTTGCGCGGGGCGGGGAGGGGTGCCGGGGTTGTATTCGCGAGCGCCGGCCATAGCGGCACCGCCCGTGACGTCACACTACCCGTAGCTTCTCGTCCAAATTATACCGTCATAATCTATTAATACAAAAAGATGCGATGTATGAAATTGACAAAACTACAGTAGCCTTATTGATAAATATTGCCATATTTTTATCATTACAAAGATAAGTATCGTAAGAATTAAGAACTATTAGAGCTACAATAAGAAATTTAATTTATGTGAAGCGATCGTAAAAGGGTGTACAGAAACGTCCATGACGTCACAGAGGCAGCCGTTATGCCCTAAGCCCACTCTTGATTCTCAAACGCAATTCTCACAGACACGCTCTGTTGCTGCAATGATATCGAACAGTGTGTATCAGTTCGTGTGGAGCCAATGTGCGTCCGGTTCTACGCGAATTAATTTTTAAACTTTTTGGTCCTTGAATCATTAAGTTGGCCGTTGCCGAGTATGCAAAGCTACTGATCTAAGGCCGCCACGGCGACTCTACGAACATTACCAGTCTGTAACTTTATTCCTTTAAAATTAATTATTATCTTTAATAACAATATAAGTAGTGTAAATTAATGTAGAAAGTTATTATACAAAATATAATAAATTATCTTTTTAGTTAATTTAATTTTATATATAGATGGATATTATACGATATTAGAATCACATAAAGAATTTTTAAAATTAATTTGAGATCTCGCTTATTAATTATTACGTAGTCTTTGATATAGAACACATCTCTAAAAACTGTGACTGAAATAAATCAACTAACGCGAATGTTAAAAGCGAGAGGAAGTGGTCGTTGTTGGGTTTGGGAGTAATGCTTTATCGACTGTGACGTCATTAATACTTCCAGAAGGTACTGTTGTGGATTTCATGTTTGTGACAAAAGATTACTCGCAAACCGAACTGCGTCAATGTAGCTCTCTACACTGGTCATAATATTATCATCATTTATTGCTTGCACACATCCGGACTTTTACTTTCTCTAAAACTCGTTACATATAATGTAACGACGACGAAATAATATTATGATCTGTGTCCGATCTAACCTCTAACTTACAAAAACTTAACGAAAGAATCATAAAAATAATGAAACTAATATCTTTGTCAAGCTAATCCTGATTGCGGCTCGAATGAGTCTAATAATATCGATCAGATGGTATTGACTAAGTCTTTTTACATGCGGCTATCTATGTATATACAATAGTATTATTTTGTCTTAACCGTCTCGTGCAATCGCGGCGAACCGATGGCTTCTCACGAACGTGCGAAACGAACTCACTCACTATAATAATTAAGTATGTTTGTACTCGATCTCGCACGGGGATAAGCGGCCCTGTACGCTTCTCCTACATTAAAAAGGTCGGTAAGAAAATATAATTATAGTGAGGATGTAAATGTGAATGAAAAGCCGACGGCGGAACGGAGCGCGCGCATCGCCCCGCCGCCGGCCCGGGCCTAACAATATAACATTTCATAATAATTAAATATTCTAAGAAAAAATGTCTTAAATACCTACAACACCGTAAATATAAAACAAATGATTACGTTAATTTGTTAGGTATGATATCGTTCTCCGGTCTTATGATAGACTCACACCTTCGTTTTAATTATCAATTTCCTAGCTAACGTTTAACAACATAATCGCGGTCGCGTTTCCAGTGCAGCACGGCACCGACGCACGCGCCGGTGACTGTGCGACGCGTTTGAGCGGACTGCGAGCTCCGAGCCGATCCAGTCGTCCGAGAATAGCGAACAATGTCATGCAAATAAAACGCGAAGCGAACGCGGCGAGCGCGCTCAGTTTGTAACATTCCTTTATTCAATTAACTACGTACCCATAAGTAATAATAATAAATTACCTTTAAAAAGAATATTGATTAATTTCGTATCATTTTCAATATTTTGTAACAGGAAACATTTATATTTATAACGTATTTATATAATAATAGCATTTAAAAGATTGTTCATTATTATTACCTAAAATTTAATATCTAAATTTATAATATTAATGTAATTGATGTAATGAGTAATAATAGTAAATAACGAATGGTTGCAATCACATGTGCATGTGTAATGAACGCACGAACGGCTACGTAGCGCGTAGACGATCTACGCGATTGCGCTACATGTGTGCTACGAATACGCTGCGTTCGGCATCCTATAGTGGATTAGACAGTCGTCATCAAATGTCTCAGTACCTAACGAATATGTATTAATGAATTGACTTCATATTTTACTCTATTACCTCAACTTTGATCATAACCTGTTGTATTGGTATTTAACCTGTGAAACTATAATGCCTTTTATGTATGAAAATTTATTATTTACTGTTTTATAATTATTTTAATTAAAACTTGAAATAGATCTAAGTACGTTGTGACTCCACGGCCTAGTGGAGGCGTGAATATTTTTCAACAGTGGTCTTAAATTTAAGTTAATTAATACAATGGTAAGAAACAATGGATATTAATTACGTAATGCACAAAATCGTATATTATAATTACAATGCCTACATTCAAAGGTACAAGATAGAAACGAATTATTATCTTAATATGATGAGAGAATATATCGAAATGTTTCGACTT
This sequence comes from Pieris melete, assembly GCA_963693345.1. NCBI lineage: Eukaryota > Metazoa > Arthropoda > Insecta > Lepidoptera > Pieridae > Pieris > Pieris melete. The sequence goes on along the minus strand of CAVNZK010000046.1, from coordinate 1,427,869 downwards.
AGTTTCTCAAATTCCCTTATGTAATCGTAAACATGATGATGTTATCCTTAGGATAAAATTTTATATCATATTACATAATATAAGAAAGTATGTATACGAATTTCTATGATAGTCTTATAAGGAAGTTACCGAGAAACTTTAGCTACAAAACAATACATCGATGCAAAGAGGTGGTTTTATACAATTCGAATTAGGCAAAAATAATTACATTTATAGATAAAATATGCGCAATATAGTAGTATAGTTATTACTTTAATATTTGAATTTTTATTAAAAATAGAATAAAATATGTGTCGGTGGACGAGCGAGGATGGCGGCGGCTGCGCGGGCGCAAGCCGTCTTATTGTCTCCGGCCGGAGCCGGGCGCTCCGCCAGGCCTTTACCAAACAAACCTATTCCACTAGCTACCAAGTCGACTCTTCACGCGGAACACGGAGAAGGGTAGACATTAATGCTATTACAAAATAATGCGCTCCGAACTCTGCCCGAAACCCTATTAACACTGAAAATACTAATCGTTATTATAAACTTCCTACGGAGAATGTTAGAGCACGAAATTCAAATTCGAAGGATAGGCACGAATCGCGCGCCGAACAATTGTTACACTATCTAACGAACTAAAAGTCTCGCGCGTCAAGGGATAGACATGCAAGTTACCTTAACTGTTATTAACTATGAATAATAAAATATTAAAGATACACCTCCCTGCAATTTAACCGTCTAGATGCTTATGAAATGTAATTTATTATTGACAACACATCTACGATACAGTCGAAGCGAGATTGAAAAAATACCTGTTTAATCGATAAACTATGTCTCGTTCACACGACAAAAAGTAGATTATTTACAATAGGGTATTTTAGGGGAGAGAGATAGAGAGATAGAGGGGGTTGGGGGGTGATTTTGGGGAGAAGAGAGGGGGGTGGGATCTGTGTGAGATTGAGATGCCGCGGTCGAGGGATCGGTCCGCGCGGTGACCGGACGGATTGGATCACCGTCGCCGATGCGGCGCGCGGCGAAGCGTCGCGGGCGCCGCGAGCACTCGTGCTGTGGACCGGGCGGAGTTGCTGAGTCGGCGCGATGCTGGATGTGCATGCTGCGCGCCGCCACACCGCTCGCCACCTGCGGACAAACAATTTTAAAATTTGCAGTTAAAGAACATACTAATTAATCAAAGGTTCAACTAATTCCTTAACATGTAGAATTTAAAAAAGCAAGATAAAATTTGTAAAAGAGGAAACTAAATGTTTTCTCAGTATGAAACTCAACTTCTTTCACGTTAGAATAAAAGCTAAAAGTACGTACACGTGTATGTAAGCAATTTTAACTATTGCATATTTTAATACATAAACGCTGTGCTTTTAGACTTAATTCTCAGTTTGTGAAACCGAGTATTAGCACTAGAGTGCTCATATTTGCAACAATTACATACGCTCGTTCTTTTAAAAGGCTATTCCACCTAACGACGTTTTAATTATGCACAACGAGATACATTAAAAATACTCACGTAAATATTTGTGCTTTTGCGCTTTCAATGGTATCCGTTGGTGAAGGCCGCAGGAATCAGCGGTCCCTGTAATGTACACAACAGTGTTAACATTCATTGATTTCTAATAGGAAAATTTATATTAACATAATCGAGCTTAAAATATAACACCGCAGCGGTAGTTTTTAATTATAAACAAAGTTAAAAACAGCAATGTTCCCGTGAAACACTTTTCCATTTTAATTTCCCTTCATTCCCGAATAGGGAGTTTGGATAACGTAATTGAATGGGAGCATAAAACGATCGATTGGTTGTTAACCTCTCCGGGGGCAGATTTAAAGGTATTCAGTTTGGTGTCCACAGTCGATAGAGCCGTAGTGGATTCAGTGGCTAACAAAATAAAAACAGCGATGAGTTAGAGCGGCGCGACCGCTCGGCAATGGTAATTACACCGCTTGTTCTCCTTGATTTATGGTTATTGCCCGTGGGGGCATTCCCGGTATCTAATAAGACCATTTTACACCCGAACACCACATGTGCCGCGGCCTACATAGCACGTCTATTAAGCCATTCAAAACTCTATTCTCTAGTTATATTTTAAACTAGCTGACCGGGCGGACTTTGTTCCGCCTAACAGTCTAATAATATCATGTTTACTTTAGTTAAACTTAATTTAGGATTTCATTTAGGTAATAACATTAGTACAATTTTGCAAATACAGAAATTTTTTATTTCGTTGGTATTAGAGGTTTGCTATCGCTCCATTTCGTCACATATTTGAAGATATATTTGATGGACTTTCTTATTTCGTCAACAGATGGCACTACATGCTGTTTGCATTCGTAAAATTAATTTATCAATCTATTGTTTTTCGATAACTAATCCGATATTTTATTACTTATTCTGCTATTCGGAGTGGAGAAGAATCCACCAAAAAAGAGATAACTAAAATCGGTCTATAAGTGGTGTAACTAACACGACTTTGTTTTATATATTTAGATATCGAATAAATTTTTAACGTTAACGTTCGCATTATGCAAACGAATGGAAGCTTTAGAACGTTTTGAAAAATGTTTTAAGATAGGACGTGAAGAGTTAAGATCTCAGCACTCGCGGTGTTGGCGGCGACAAGCAATGAAGACTGATGGCGTCGCTTGGAAGCAGTTATGGAGCGCGGTCGCAGTTTTAAAAAGCCATTACCCGCGGCATTGCACCGCGCAGATTGCCGCCGCCATCGCTCGCATGCTCATATTTCGGAACACTTTATAATCACATCTCTCACGCTTCACTGCCTCGCTAACTTATGGTGATTATGCCTTAAGAGCGACAAGGAAGATCGGTTCCCTAATGAGATTGGAACGTCTTGCTAAAATTTCAGTGTCAACGGCTGTTAATTGCGTCTGCGAAGCCTGTCGCCTCTCCCAAATGTTCCGTCGACTTACGTGTATTTATAATAATAGTTTAAATCAATACTTATTCTTTAATGAGAATACGGTATCTGTGTAATTAAAGATCTGAAAATCTCTCAATAGAAATCTAAAGTTCAAAAAGAAAAACAAAACACAACAAACATTAATTTGAATTTTGTGACAGTTGAAACTTTACGGGACAATTTTATGAATTGCTTTTATTTGAACCTCACTGAAATAGGCATTTTTGAACATGACGTTATAAATGAAAAAAGTTGTAATCGAAAGTTAATAACTTTATCCCATTTATCACGGATAAAATAAGAATGAAGCTTTTTATTCTTTCCTAACTTTTATATTATAGTTGGTATATATTTACAATGTTTCATATGTTTTGAGGTGATCTTACCGGGGTGTAATTAAGGGGTGCACGGCTCACAGCGATGGCTGGGAATCCAGAAGGCTGGGGACTCGCTGCTTGTACGTATCCGACGCTGTCTGCTGCAGATCCGTAGACGTCTAGCGCTGGTCCTGGCGAACTAGCAGTTGGAAATCCTGCCCGTCCTCCAGCTGTGTGAGGTGACGCTGGAGGCCCAAAGCCTGCTGCTGCCGCCTGGTAGTTGTTCATTACTGCAAAATAAAATACTTATCTTTTAGTCATCGCTACGTTATGCTATAAATACAAACTTCGCTTATAAAGTTCTTTGTAAAGTCGAATTTATTGACTTTTTGTCCGGAATCCGACAATTACTTGAAAATAATAAATTATAATTATTGGTTTACCGAATAAAAAATGAAATATAAAATTAAAACAATTAACGTTTTAGTAATGAATTAAAATTCAATTAAATAAACAGATCAACTTAGGCCAGAATAGAAACCACAGTACATCATACCAATAGTAGTTCTGTAAGGAATTAGGGATGGTTGGTGTTAGGAATGTTATGTATGAATGTGGTGGAGGCCTCACCTGAGAGAGCCTGCGCGAGCAGCGGTGTGTTGTTATTCGGTGTGAGTTGGCCGTTCGTCAGGTCCACTGCAAACATACACATGGTTCGCACACTCTGGCCTGAGCACATACTCATGTTACACACATTCTATGACTGAACCATCTCCTATACAAGCCTAATCCTAAATTACCGCATCGAGTGTCAACGTAATCCGTAACAATTCTGCACCGGAAGTACGCGTAAATGCATGAATAATTTAGCCATTTAAGGCGAACACAATCCCCACGGTAAGACTATGTCAGCATAAAAATATTGTAAGTATTTCACGTGCATTTCATGCAAATGAAAAAAGGGAGGTCGAAGTTTCGCGCATATAAATCACAGAAGCAGAAAAAACTTTTACAAGATATCCAGTAAATTATCTGACGTGAGTTCTCGCTGGTACCGCGGTCTGCTTATTGAATAGGTACATTAGCATACCATGCACGTAGCAGGGCTCCACGCGGCCTCCGTTGCTTTGCGCCCGTACCGTCTTATCGCGTCATTTGCTTATTTATTTACCGTTTTCCACGTACAATAAACATCCATTGTTGCAACTTACTCACTTACGTTGAAAAGGTGCTGCGATTTATGTCGAATCATACGTTTACCATTAGCAATATTGGCTTGTAGGACAAATTTTATTTTGTCAGATGTGCGAGTTATGATTTAGTGTGAAAAATGGAGGCCCGTTCTGCACCAGGTGATTACCGGCCTGTGAGTGACTTTGCAAAAAAGCACAATATAAGTAATGGAGGATGAATGATGGATGGGGTAGCGGCCAGTCGGACAGCGGGCTCGATCGCCGGCGCTCGGACGCGATCATCGCTAAAATGCTGACACATTTTAATAATGGTTATTTATTTTAAAAGTTGCTTTGGGAAAATTACGCTATTATAAAATAACTTATGAGAAGCTAAATGTATTTTTTCTAAGTGATTTTAAGGTATGATATATATACATCATGTGGGGTTCAAGTAACTTTATGTGTTTAGTGTTATTAAAATCAGACACATTTGTATTGGTAACATTTACTTGGGTGTCTTCTGGGGGAGGTTATCTTATGAAATCCACATTACATGTTTCATTAAAAATCTTTAACATAAACTGTACCCCAAAATAATTTAATTACACCTGTAAACGCAGTGATAAACCAGAAATTGGAGGCATTCGATTAAGATTGATAAGGGCCTAAAATTGGAAACGAACTTTTAAGATAACAGCGCCAATTTCCAGTTTTATTGGCTTAGGTGAGAACTCGTAAGGACTTTATTGAGGTACGGGGTGATTCGCACCCCAAGTAAGCCTCTCACCTCTCGGGAAGCACACATTCATCTATAAATTCTGAGGCCGTCTTGCGAGCTATTCGAACTTTCATAATTGCGAAGTTCGGAGAAACTTAATAATTCTTCTTCACAAGTGGGATGGCCGTGCAAAATATTCACAAGGCGTTCGGAGGAAAACTCAAGGAAAGATGCTGAACGTTTTACGCACGCCCTTTATTTGGAGTTCGATCAATCTAGCGATTCCTTATCGGTTCATATTTTTGGCGTACAAAGTTATTCTATCCGGGCTTATATTATATAAGTTCGCGTGTAAGGGTAATATACTTAATCACATTGCGAGTTATATGGATTTAAAGTTAGGATAGTTTGTGAGTTTTGTGTTTGAGAATTAATGTAAAGCCATAAATTTAAGAAACTGAAAGGAACTCAAGGATAAATTTTGAATTTATAAGTTGTAAAACTGAATGACTGTGAAAAATATAAAATAAAATCAGTAGTAGTAGTAAAGGTTATACCTTTTGAGGTCTGGGCCTCAGATTTCTGTATCTGTTTCATGATCATTTGTCAATTGTCATCAGCCTCCTGTACCTGACACGACGTCAAAGTTTTGGGTCTAAGGCAAGCTGGTTTACTTACGATGTTTTTTTGCACCATTCGAGTGAATGTTAAATGCGCAGATAGAAAAAAAGTTCATTGGTGCACAGCCGGGGATCGAACCTACAACCACAGGGATGAGAGTCGCACGCTGAATCCACTAGGCCAAGAAATGAAATACGTTGAAAAAAAATATTTGCAGTTATTACCGATTTATTGTATTTAAACCTACATAAAACTCGAATTACCTTTTATTAATAAGTTAAACAAAAGTCATTGGTTTAAGCCGACGCAAATCACTATTAAAACATGTAAAACGTAATCAAAATACTCCGATATAAATTGTTAGTAGCGTAAATAAATAACAAGATGAAATAGCATGCAAACACGATATTTACAACGTTTTGGAGGGAAACATTATTTACGTATTCAAAAGTTGTAGAGTCACATATCTCATCGGCGTAATACTCATACTTCATTTCTCACTTCGAGATTGAAATGTATTATTTTAGCTTTTACGTGAGTTCTGCCCCTGCGTATAGAAAACGTATATTTAATAGGTGCCATCAATAACTTCCCTCACTGAGATGATACTGAAGCGTGTTTCGGTTGCGAATATTTCTTACTGGATATCGTTAATAGCTTATTTTTAGTCAATGGTTCAGTCATAGATTAAACACGTAAAGCCACAATTTAGAAGCGGAATTAGTCACACATTAATTAAGGCAAAACTTTCAAAAATTTTCTACGTATAAAAACAGTTCTACCCATCATTAAAACGCGGAAATGCCGCCATTTTCTACATTTAAACTACGGAGAGTTATCAATATTTCTATTCTATCAATGATTACAAAATTATACTACTTATTCTAAACATAGTTGATACAATATTAATAGAATTGCAGCCTATTATTACGTATGCCTAATGCACAATTATAGAAAATATAACTATTCTAGCTTAGATCTAATTATCACTACCATTTTAAATGAGTTTGCACCACCAATATTTTGTATACTTCTACATACTATATGTTAAGCGTCGTACAATTCCTCCAGAAATATCTGTTATTCACGCTAATCGTAAGCTCTACTGTAGAAGGAAATTGCCTGCCGCGACTTAAACCTCTATTCTATACTATTCAGGAAATCCGCTAAATATAATTAATTGTCTGTCTACAATTTTTTTACAGAATTTCACGCTCTAATACTAGAGTACTAAAATTATCGGCTAAGCTGTTCTAATTTACATTTTTATTTCAATCCTGGTCTAATACTGTTCACACTTTACGCACAAATGTTGCCTACTCTAGTCTATCGTTAAACTTTATCAAACGAAGATGGTGAAAATATTACTCGCCCTATAATTGTCGTGGACGGCACTCTCCATTCACCAGCAGTTTCTTGGATCACTACACTTTTGCGTTTATCGTATACCCTATCGTAGACTTAAAGGATAGCAGGATTTCGATTTTCTATTTACATATAAAATGGCATAGAAGAGATTTTATTCCACAGCGCAAATATTCTGAATTTATAAAAAAAGCAAATTTCGAAGTCGAATTTGTAATAAGACTAAAAATATGTTTGCGTTAATAAACATTCAGTGATTTTTCGCAAAGTACAGACCCACACTGGCTGAACCATTATTTTTTTAATTAAACCGCCTTCTGTTTCGCTCCTAATTTTAACTTCCCCTACAGTTCGTTACATAATTCGGCTTGTTTACGAGTTTATCGGGTTCCTTGGTGACAAAGCAAGTGTAAAAACAAGAAACTATGTAAAGTAGTTATGTTTGGTTCGCGGGCTGCATTCTGAGGGCGAGCGTGTTGAATGCGAGGAATCTCGAAGATGCGGCCGCGTTCTCGCGGTCTCACATGCCTCTCCAGGGACAAGAGTCTATGTAGATATAACGACTAACCTTCTTATTTTATACTCATTACTCTTGTCTAAGTATACGTCATAAAACACTTCTTAAATGTCAAAGTTTTAACGTTCTATCCACTCAACACTATCTCTTCTAGCCACTCTGTGTTGGTTAAAATAAATTGGAGAGTAAGACAAGACATTTGCATATACATTGGCAAATTCCTTTATTTTTAAAATATAGCGGCTTCACAATAAGTTCTTAAAATTAATATAGACGATATGTCGAAATAGTAAGAACAATGTTTTGACTTAATTAATACGTTGACACGATTACAATTTAATTATAAAAATTGTGCAATATCGATACCTAAGTAATTGAATAACATTGGATTACTTCCTGAGGGATACCGCTTATTTAGTTCGAGCTATAGGGGCAAGCCTAGTCGGGTAAAAACATCTGCGAAATCGCGTGAATTATTGATTTACAGCTAGCGACATTGCATTCCATAGCTACGTTTCAAAGATGGCGTCGGATTCGAAATTTAAATTCAAAGTTGTAACGCAACGAGTTTCCGGGAGCCGTAACGGATGTTCAATAACGTAAGTCGTGAAGCGTAGTGGTCGTGGCGTGTCGTCCATCGCAGAACCTATGAGCCTTGAGCGAGCCCGTTAGGATTTACATACTCCACACCGACCAACAGACGACTTTCCGGCGGTATAACTCCCACTACACCTGCGACAAAATAAAAAGCTACAAACCCCGCGGAACTAAAAAGGACTCGGGCAGAACCGCGGCGCTCAAATTAAAACTAAACTGAAAGTATGTCAAAAAGTAGCTTCGTTACGTCGAGTTTACGTTCTCAAATTACGAGAGCTGTATAGAGTATTACAAAACAAAAGTATAGAGAATGTTGAACATCCCACGGTTCCACTCATCGAATGTTTATGGAGGAACTTAAATCGCTCCTGATTACTACTTGGGTTATTTAAATTACTAGCACGCACATAATGACTACGTATTTTTCGTATTAAGCCAAACCTACATCACGCACAAAATGCAGGAAAGGGGAAGTTATTGATGAGTTATTTTCCGCGTGTTTTGGTTATTAAGTTATTTACCCGTACGGCAAATTCTAAGAGGATAATAAAGGTTTTTGATCTTTAAAATCGAATTAATTATGGCCACACTTTATTATTAAACTTACGCTTAAATATGACTAGTTTAGAGGATGGCGATTAGGACGGTCGCACAACAGCGATATGATTGGATCGAAATTACAAAAGCCGTTTTTTACAAAATTTAATTTTGAAAAACAAAGTGCGAGGCGCGGCGATAAAGCGATAGCTTATGATTGTAGATCCTTTGAAGCATTACGCCAATGGTATCATTATTAAAATTACAGAACAATTTAATATTTTTCATACGTGTTGTAGCGTAAAATAGTAGCATCCAAAAATATTACACAACAATAATAAATATCAACATTAATGTAACATTATCGCTTAAGCAGTGTAAATATATTAAAATATAATAGACAAATAACTTTCAAACAATAATGTATATACATTTAATTATACGATAGAATTAATGCGAATATAATTAAGATATTAAAATAACATTTTCAAGCTCGTTTATAGTATTTTTCATCAAATAAAATATCTAAACTAATACTAGATATTTCGCTACAGAAAGAAAAATTCTATGTTTTTGGTTGATTCCTATTCATCCTCTAAACTGAGTAGTTATTTAGAAATTAATATCTATAACTACGATGAATTTGAAAATCTTAACTGTCTAGAGAAGAAATTGATTATATTATTACTTAGATAAACTCGATATACTGAACACAATTCCTCCTACTAATAAAGATCTACTGCGTATACTTAAACGGATTTTTATTCATAGCTATTAAGAGCTCAGTTTTAAAACATATTGCCTCATCATGATAAAACAATTCTCCATTGAATGAAAAAAATATCATCTTTATTTACCCAAATAAAGTAATATAAAACATAAAACATTTGAATGATTCACAGTAAGTTGAATTTCAAAAACTTTTGTTATTAAATAATTTATTCTATTAATTGGACGCCACATGGTTTCCGATAACAAACAATTGAAGGTAAAAACTGTGTTCAGTGTTACTTTTTAAGTCCTATATCTAAACTAGAACATGCTAATAAGAGAATACATGTATCTCTATTAAACTATCTATTATTGTAAGAGAAATCTTTATTCTAACTACACCTATTGTCTACTTGATGAAGACTATGTTACTTTAAAATTACCTACTATATCTAAACATGCTAGTTCACCGATTGCACTGGTTCGGTATTGATTTATGATTATCTAGCTTTCGCCTGCGGCTTTACTCGCAACGAATTTATAAACGCTACGAGTGAAATTGTAACGAAAATCGGACCAGTAGTTTAAAAGTTGACAAACAATTATTTTTTGTTTGTATCTAGTATTTTATATAATTTGTAGTGTAAGTTATTCTTCAAACTTAAGCCTATCAACGTTTGGTAGTACTGTGCTAGAAGTAGCTTAAACACTAAACGTGTAAAAACGTTTATGAAACACTTGGATTTACGGTTTAATATAATTTGCTGTGATTTTGACAGTCGACGTCCACGCTTGTGAATTTTCATTGCATCGAAAAAACCCATAAAACGATAGCCGCCTTTATTGGTTTATCATAACCTGCTATAATCTATCTCGCGTGCTGTTAAATGGAAACATAAAAGTAGTTAATGCGGAGCAAATTGCTTTGTATAATACAAATGAAAAATGCAAATAGTATTAGCCCGACTTCCGATAACATCGATAATTGAATAACGATGAAAAGATCAACTAACATTTACGTCATATATTTACGAATGAAAATGGAAATATACGTATATTGTTAACGAAGTCCGCGCAAGCATGGGCACGTAGTTTTGATAAACACTAGTAGTATTTGTGCAGCTGCTCTCCGCATCGCGTTTTGTCGATTAGGCAGCGACTGACGCCTACAGTTTCGTTAGTTTTCCATTACGAAAATAAACCTAATCCGTAAGAATAATACTGACTGAAAAATTAACGCCTCGTTTCGCGTTGAAAATACACTCGCATTTTATAAAAATACATAAATACGTATTCCGCCAGACATTCACGGAAAGTTACCCAAAAAGGGACTTCGTTTCCTAACTCTTATTTTTCCAGCCCAAACTTGTATAACTAAAAGAATAGTTGAAAATTTTTCCACTAAGGGTAAAAGAGCAAACGGTCACACAAAGAATTTTGCGGTATTCGCGTTTTAGTATTTGTTCAGCGCTTACCATTTGAGAATCGTTAGAGGAAATCGCATGTAAACATTCGGTTGTACGCTTGGCCGGATTCTCGCGACAATATTTCGATGAAATATAAATAGTATATCTCAAAAGTTGGACGTTTTATAATTGACGGCGTGGCAGATTTATCTAGATGGCTCAGTCATTGTTGGAGGTGTTAACTTGTTAGTTAAGTTGTTAGTTGGAGTTCACACGAACTTTTGCATGAGTTAGTGAAATGGGAAGTTGGGATATTGTCACCCGAGTTATAGATTACACAAAGCGTATGCGTTTTTAAAGTTATCTATGGGTAAAGCGCTGGTGCCTTTTGGAATCGTTAGCTGTTAGTGGAATGCAGTGTCGCCGCGAGTTCACAGATGCATGGCGTGTACATTGTAAACCCCGCTCAATTCGAGCGGGTGGTATGGGAGAAGTGTCGCCAAGTGATGGTAGTGATTGCCGGACAGTTGGTGGTGCAAGCTCGCCAAGGGATTACCTGCAGGATATGGCAGCCCGAAGCTAGGATAGCCCGAATAGCTACGTCCGGCCGCATAAGCGGCGTATGCTGCGGGAAAACCTGTCAAACAAACAAGCATTGTTAAAACTCAAACATAAGAATTAGAAAAACATATGTAAAATAAGTTCAACGATTGTAATAAAATCTGATCTTCCGAGGCAATGAAAAAATTCCAAATGGCCTACTTCTGAAATAGACAACGGATTTTTAGGTATGGCACGGCACGGCTTTGGACATTGTCCAGAGCAAATTATTTTGTAAACATCGTTTAATGTTCGCTCTATAATTGTTAAGACCCCAAACTATAAAGACATTCCATGTTTACTAAAACTGCTATTGAATACAACTATGTTACTACTACTAAATGATTCTACCACATAAAGCGACACATTGGCTTTTCTACGTTTGGCAAAAAAGACTGATGGTGACGTCATCGAATAATTATCAACCCGGATCGTCCATCATAATATTGCCAATCAAAATAGTGTATCTGTCAGGCCACATGATGCATCATTCGTGGACACTCACACTTTGGTAATCCATTTCCCCAACCCATTAGTACAAAGCAAGTATGTCAAAGCAATTAGTAAACATGATTGAAATTATCATCATGTTTTTCACCAACATTTGAAGTGATTACGTGAACATATATAAATATAATAATAAAACTTACCATCAGGAAGCGCACCCAATGACCACATGAAATCTAGAAATGTAAAAACATTTACATAAATTGATCGATTCTTACACCTTACATATATTTCTGCTATATTTTAGTGTGCCATGAGACACTATTTTGCTTGGCGGTTATTGCAGAAACATCAATTTACATATATATAGCAAAGACAACAACTCTAATAGTTCTACACTTATCCATATATCTATAGAAGAATATGGGGTATGTTAGTTTCTACCACCATATATGATTATTATATCTTCAAAAACGCTTAACTATTCTATATGTTAGTCTAATTCTAAACATGTTAAACAAACAGACATTTTTAAATATTCAAGAAATGATATTTATTAATCTATATTTAAGTATTAAAGACTCTAATTATTAAGTTAATACAATCATTAATACTATTAGTAAATGTACTACACTCGATACATTTTGATAACACAATTCTCCTGTTATACAAAGAAAATAAGAGGAAAATACAAACTAAATAAAATCTAATAGGAAACAATAAACATATTATAAATATATAACAGAAAATATATAAATAAGTTGAAGATAACTATTACCTAAGTACAACTGAAAGTAAACTACCTTTTCAAACCTAATATAATTAAAAAACTATTCAATTCACAAAACTCGTATCAACATCGACTGTTCACAAATACCTCTCTGTTTCCAATGTAAACATTTTTGAAAAGCCGACATCAAGATGTAAAGCTAGCATAGAAAAACTCTAAGGAATATAAATATTATTTACGAAAATATCATTTCAAAACATCTCATCAATTTAGCCGCAACCGATAATGTAACTAAACTTCTAAAGTGATTGAGTTGTATTATATGGATGGATGTAGCAAAACTGGCAAGACTCAGCAGAACCGACGGGCTCTTATTTAATTTTCCCTACGAAAAGCTACTCGGAAATCAGGAAAAACCAGGCTCAGTTCTATTTTATCTAGCTATTCGTAAATCAAATGAGATTAAAGCACCTACAAACCTGGTAGAAAAATAGTTTCATTCTTTCTCCCTACGTAAAATTGTTCGCGTTCCTTTCTCTACGTTTTAATAAAAATTTTGTCTGTATAAAATTACATTAGCTGACAATGACTCGTCTAAATTCTCTCTGTACATAATACATAATATGTCAAAAATCTGCTATCTAACTGAATCGTCTAGTTGCATTACTAAAAATAAGACACTTCGTATTATTAATTAAGTACATTCAAGGGGATAGTTATGGAATGTATGAAAATTAGGGGAAGATTGCACGGAACTTATTTCAGGGTGTTAGGTTAGAAGTGATGCGGCTGTTGCTGAAAGAGAATTGTGGATCAGAGAGGAAGAGGTGTAGGGAGTGTTGACGTCAGAGGAGAGTAGATGGTGGGCATATCAAGAGCATGAGCACCTAAAAGTTCAGAGACGGAGTAAGCGAGTGGTGTCATGGTAAGAGGAGTCATGGTGGGACGGTGTGGTCTGGGAGTCGGTCGTAGGGCAGCGAGTGCGCGCCGATACATAGCTGCGTGGGCGCTAGAACTTGCACCTAAACCGGCGCCGGTGACGAGGATTTGCGCCGGCGCATGAACAGGATAAGGAGCATATCGTACGCCACCAGCAGCCACTGCGCTACTTAGCAACTCACCGTAGGCCCCGCGTCCTGCAGCTCTCGTCTTCGCCAAATTCGCTGGCAGCATTACTTCTTTCGGTTGTGCCTTTTTGCATTCCACCTGAAACAAAAAGTTTTTATTTATTTTGTTTTTGACGCTTATCTTAATATATTCATTCTAATCGCAGATAAAGCGATTAGATTAGCAGAATTATACATTAATTAAAAAAATATTATGACATTTTTTGCAAGATTTTTCAATATCAAAGGAATGTTCAGTCATTTTATTTTTTAAATGCTTGTCAATAACTCTAAGAAATACCTGCCCTGTAACTTTCTGATAAAACAATTTAAATTTAAATATTAATGAAGTGTTTAATATTAAAATCGTTCTCGACAGTCCTGAACAAATATCATTACAGAATGAGTTGCAGAATTATGTAAGAAAAGAGGGCCGGAATCGGTTGACAATCCGTTATGCTTCATGGCTGGAGTCTCAAATTGAATTTTAATATGCTTTACCAAGTCAAGTAGCTTATTATACTTATCACACAGAAGAATACGGTATTAAGGCGGCAGAAATAATTGTTTATTCTGAATTTGTTTCCTTTGAATTTTGTATACATTGAGGACGGGGCTTAACTTCTTTTATATACAGGTACTTATAACGAGTGTTTCATTTAACTTTTATTTATTTATTCATAAAAACTTATTATAGTAGCTATTACAATTAGCATACAACAAAAACAACCGAACATCTCAGTATTTTTATTATTAAATAGTAGTTTGTGAATTTAATTTATAGAGTAGCCCTACAAAAGTCAAATCTTGATCCACTTAAAAAAAATCACAATATGAGTGTATTTCATAACAATAATAAAAACAATACTATATTTCGAATTTTATATCGTAGTTTTAAATTTTATATTATTGGTACTGTATACAATGCTATGTAGCCAGCACTTGTAATTGTCTGTATTAAAACCCAAGCCTTAATCGTTTCATTAAGCAATTTTAACGAAGGCTATGGGTCCCTTCCTTGCTTGTACTTTCCCATTTCTGGGAAGGGCTGGAGGCAAATATAAATTACCCAATCTACGCTAACCCAAATCTCTAGCAATAGACATTCGCTACAATGTAAAAGGCTTGTTTATAACATGATAAATTGCTTAAAATTTAAATGAAATATATAATGTAAACATTTTTTTGGGTTTATAACCATTACGTTGAAGCAATAAACATGAATTTCATTCAATAAGATTTAGATCAATAACATATATATTTAACTTGGTTTTCTCGCACAAAATTGTTCACACCGAACTGAATTAAATATTCCAAAGACCGTTACAAAAACGAGTGTTTTTTGTCATCAAGACGCTTTTAAAGTGTGGATAATGTGACATCGGTGCTGAATGATAAATTGTAACGTTTAAAACCGCTTGTCAGGCGGACTAAATCTCCCGAGATACATTTTTCATACCCTTGCATAATCGCGACGCGTTGTATGTACATAGAGACTCGTCCACATTTGTCACGCGGCCGTCATGAGCCGACAAATGAAGGCTTTACCGCGCTCTGGTACTTTGTGCAGGCTGCACTTTACACAACTTTGTGGAGACACGAAACTACGTGCTTTCGCACTAACGCGGGGTGTGTGAGTTTGCTCTGAGTGTCTTTTCACCAAGTTTTATGTCGAGATAAGTCTTGAATAATCAACATGTAAAGCTCGCGTCTAAAGTTCGGATTGTTTGTACGTATTAGTTGTGCATAATTAGTTTGCGTGAACATTGACGCTTAGACTAAAGATATTTTTTAACTTCTCTTATTATTTGCAAACCTATATGAGGGTTTTTTATTAGAAAAACAACATTAAAATGATAGTAGTTCAAATATGCCTAACTGATATTGCCAATAAAGCAATTGTTAAAGTCAAAAGTTGCGCAAATAACTCACACGACCCACTATTTAATGCTATCTGAATAACGATATTTCAATGAAATAGGTAGATAAATTGAAATTCTCTGCACTGGAAATATATTTATCACTCAAAATTTTATTATCACGATCGATATCGAATTGAATTGGAAATAATAGAATCAGAATGTCCGTTGAAAAACCTACGTATAGCCACGAAGAAAATTTAGTCCGGCCCCGTTAATTGATGTCGCGTTGGTGAACGGGAAACAAAAGCTTACAAACAATTCGTATTGGAGTTCGCACTGCCGATCGAGCGTTCGAAATCGCGACGCAGTTTAATGACACGAAAAATAACAAAGGTAAATTGTATTTAGCCCCGGTAGACGCGCCCTGCCGATCTATCGATCGAAGCGACGCGAAAGATCTCGATTTAACCGAGCGGACTTAAGATTTGTTCAATAGGTCTCGGCTTAGTACCGAGCGACTTAAATTCCACTTCGTATGAGGAATTTAATTGTTTCGCATCACAGCATGTTTCATCACCTTCGATTGATGCGAATTAATCTGAAAGCAGTCATTAAATTTCCGCTCGATATGTTCCAATGAAATGATTTCAAGTGAGCCTACATGTCAACATGTAAGACAGTTAAGGGCACAATGAGTGCTTCGTCGGTATTGTTCAAATATTCGGCACTGATGTTTATTCAAATACGCCATCCTATCGGAATAATCACATTTTTACTTCATCCATTTTTATATTAAATAAATAAAATAAAAGCGTATGAAGACATGGATTTTTTGTTGATCTGTCGTTTTATTGTATCTTTTTTGTTTGAATTCTTAACGTAGATGATGAACCAGAGTATAGTTAAAAGCAAAGTCATGTGAAAAATGATATATTCGCGTTTAAATTAAATAAGCACGAAAACGCGTCTGTCATATATAAGCCAAACCAATATTCTTCATCAGGACCATCAGGAGGATACTTATTAAAACCATATTTAAATGTTGTTATTTGTTATAAGACATTTAATTGCAAAATAGATTTTACGAAAATGAAGTATTTTTTATAGATTTCAATTACAATGCGGAAAATAAATTTAGTTTTTTTAAACTTCGAACTGAGTTCGCATGTTTGTTTACGTTAACTGCATTTATTCTGCGTTTGAAATTTTTGTTTCGTTTAAATTTTTGCTGCGGACTACGGGCAGATCGCCAAATAGACAACTTTTATAAGAGGATAAAATATTGCAGATCTTAAACCAATATCAAACTATCAAAGCCCTTCATATTCTGCAGTATTCAATTTAAGTTATAGGTTTATTAAAACTTTGCTTAAATTTCAATGTCTGCAGAAAGGCTGTGTTCTTTGCAGGCCGTAGTCCCCTAGTATTCGATATCGCGACATATTCCGGTTCTTAACTAAGTTAAAAAAACAAAAAGTAATTTTTGACAATACTTTAGAAATGTCGTGACTTTTCTAAGTACACGATCTCATATGTCTCTTGTCTTACTAGGGACTTGTTAGTAACAGTCCTTAATTTGGTTGGAAAGGCTTAATGCGTGAGTACAACATGCCGACCCGCCCAAGGGGTTAGGGGGAAGGTTAGATAAGTTTATCAGGGAAATCTCTCGCATATTGACAGAGCGTCGCAAGGACCTGATTGGCGCTAAACGAAAGCCTCGGCGAATAAGTATAATTTTATTAAATGTAGAACTAACTCTCGGTACTCCTTTATTTTATTTCTCTCTTCTAAGGTCTTCAAGTTTTTAAACTACATCCAATAAAAGAGATCTCTATTTATATATGCACTCGGCAGATATGGGCGGCGTTAGCATCAGGCGAGCCTCCTGATGATTTATGAACAAAATATATATTTTTTGCAACTAGGTAAACGGACAGGAGGCTCAACTGTCGTTAAGTGATAACGCCCATAGACAATCACATTGGGAGAAGGCTCGCAAGTGCATTGCTGGGTTTTAAAGAATTGGTACGCTCTGTACTTGAAGGACCCTAAGTCGAATTGGTTCGGTGGCAGTTTTAATCGAAATAGAAAAAATAGGTCATGCCATCCAATATTTTCTGAAACCTTTTCCTTCTATATCATCTCCAGTTACACGTAAGACTTACATCGATTCTGGGCTTAAATACGCATCTCGTCAATTTTCGTGGAGTCGGCTCAGCAATGTTCATAAAATTTTTGATATAAGAAATCCTTTCGAGGGGCCGGGTTAGCTAAGATGAGTTACAAATCTTACGTTCAACAGGTCACGGATAATGAAACACTTTGCGCACCACGGGAGCACTTTGCATATTTACTTTATCTCGAAAGAGTTATTATTAAATTTCGATTGTCAATTTATCACTTTAAAAAAGTGTTTTTAAAAGGTTTCTATGATCTATTGTATGGTATGATTATATATAAATATATTTTAAGAAATTTATAATTAAGTTTGTTGTGGAAGAGCTGGGAACCTGCTGTCATGTGGAACATGGTGTAATGGTTGCAGCTCCTTCCAAACGTTGTGTAAAAAAAACATGGCGATTAAAAAGAGTGGCGGAGAGTTTATTGCCAGTTCTTCTCTTCCGTTCTACGCCCTTGATTTGAGAACTGGCAGTAAATGTAAAATGAGAAGCATTAATATTTATTTCTTTAATGACGAATCACAAGTGTACAATGTGTTACCTACGTGAATAAATGATTTTTGAATTTGAATTTTGAATTTGAATTTGAACCCTGACACGGGTATTTTTTAACTTGAAAGAGTTCCCAAATCTTACACATTGTAACGCATATGTACTTATTTTTATGACACATTTTTATTTATTTTATTTATGATAAGCAAGAGCTACCTTAGTTACCAGCCTAGAAACGAGCAGAAAAAAAAGAAAATTGAATACAAAAATGTTAGTCATAGTATGGGGTTATAGGACTATGCTATCCTCATTTAATATTATCATAACCCTTCGTAATAATGGGATCACTGGACTGATAAGTGCCTAAAATATTTAAAATGTATATTGATACCATGCGCCCATCCACTACTCAAAAAATACTCTTTTAAGTCTTTAAGTGTGAATTTATCTTTTTGAAAATTAAGGAATTATGTTAAACGTTTCAATTAGAGAAAAATTTTAAGGACATGACTGGCAAAACTCCACTTTAATTTGGGTAAGTGTTAAGTCTTTTAGGCTCAGAAAGTAGCTTAGTCATGTTTTAATTTCTTATGAGTGAAACTTGAGTGGACGAAGTTATAACAAATTAAAATGCGCTTACTTTTCGCCAAGCTGTTATTAAAACTTAGGAGAGTGTTTTGGGGACTTTGAACATATAAAGTTTTTTTATACATAACAAAATATTTTTCAATAACAATTTAAATGAGGAAAAAATTTCTTTAAATGGAAATGGGCTGGTCGTATAATAATAGGTATAGAAAAGTGGAACAAAAAGACCCTAGAAAAAAGAGAAGAAAACGAGGTAGACAGTTTCGAAGGTGGGAAGACGAAATAAAATCCGTAAGTGGGAAAATATGGACAAGGAAAGCTCAGAACAGAGCAGAGTGGAAAGAAATGGAGGAGGCTATTGCCAAAGTTGGGCAAACAGATGGGTTGTCGGTGTCACCGACTCACTAGAGTCAATAGTTTAAGTTTAAAATTTTCTATCTGAATAAAGGCTTATATTATTATAAGAAAAAAATTCTAAGTAAACAATAATTTTGAAACAGTTAATGTATGTCATAAACTCTTATTAATTCCTGTATAACATTAAAAGTCTATTAAAATTCAAGTACACATATGATATTCCCTTAGTAATAAATCGTCCCTCCATGCTTTATGAAGAAAATTCATCAAAGACATGAAATGTTCGCGTGACATAGGCCATACATTTTAAATAGCATTGGCATTGCCGTCATAGAAATGTTGGTAGGACATTAAATATTAAGACTAGCGCACAAGCGACTTGCAACATTCATTAAACATACTTCGTCTATTCCTGGGTATATCGATCGTAATTGGCAACTAACAGGCGAAAAGTAGCCTTAGAATAATTCAAACCACTGAAAAGGTAGTTTTTTACTATTTAGAATAAGAAAAATCCTGGATATCTCAAATGTACTAGAGTTTTGATTAAATACTATAAAAGATAGATATATATTGATTTATTAACGTTATAAGTATATATTATCTATTCTAAAATATATAACAATGATTGTAAACAGTGAAAAAAATACACTACACTTCCAGTTTTAGAATTTACTACTTTTTTTTCAAAAATAAAAAAAATCAGATAGGTACTTAAAAACTTTTTAAATCTGCTGTAATAAACATATTAATATAGAGAATCAAGTAAAGATTAAACATATGAGCAAAATATACTATATCAAATACCTTTAACTGGAAACTGGAACATTTCGTAAAATTAAAAGTTGATAATTGCCCAACTTGGCAATACTCGAATCTTAAAAACGAGCTTTAATGCGAGGCAAAACAACTAAAATGCGCATTGGCAAGTAGCTGAGCCATGTTAGCGGTCGTTTGCAATTGTAAGTGGACGATTAACGGGAACTCGGTACTTCACTAATTCCTATCAAGCATTAGGATTCTAGAAAAGGCAGAAAAAGGATAAACCGATTGTGAACGGCGAGCAGTGGCATCGTTTAGCCAATTGAAGCGTGGGTATAATGAAATCTGTATAATATTAAACGAGCAACCTATAAAAGTGTTTTCATGTATCTAAAACGTTTACGAATTCTCCAATTCGAATTAAATGGACAGTATTGGGTTATAGTTACTTCGAGTTTAGTGTTTCAATAAAGATTTTTACGATGCTTTAATGTTTTACCTTATTCTCGCCACAATTTACTTTAATTATAGTTCTAAAAAAATAGATAAAATCTTTTTTTTAATTTTTAATACAGCTATGTTTCTACAAGCTTATTTAGAAGAGAAACGAAAGCCTGATTGCTAGTAATGTTTTCAAAAGCCTTTACGAGGGAAAAGAGCTACCAAACTTAGGTTGTATAAACATAATTCAAATAATAGAAACTAGAAATGTATAAAAACTTAATTGGAGCAAGTTTAGAGATTAGAAATTTAATTAGTAAACTATAAAAGTAGTTTGTTAAATTTTCAATAACGCTTTACCATACCAGATTAAAATCATTTTAAAGCTCAGTTTAGTTCGTATGAAATAATAGCTGCAACGCCTAAATTCCGTTTAGCTTTAAGTTACAATATTTGTAAGTAACGTTGTCTGATCTATCAAATGTAGTTTGTCCCATCAACCCATTTTGCATAAATCCTGTGTTACTTCGGTAGTCTCATGAGATCAGTTCAGAGCCTAATGTAAATGAAATTGTGCACAAGAAAGCCACTTTCTTGGCTGCTGTTTATCGCCACATGTCTCTTAACTCTCCGAGAGGAGGGTAACGTGATAATTAGATTTTCTATTTACATATTCTATGTGAATTAACTTTGAGCGTAATGGTAAATTCCGAATATTGTGTCCCAATAGAGTTTGCGTGAATCGTTTAAACAAACAAAATTATATCAAAATTTCAAGTGGTGTAGACATTTTCCGTGTCTAGTAGATTTAAACTGAATTAATAAAATTTGTTCTAGAAAATGTTTTGTCACGTTTACACAGTATTACGACCGATAAAGAGAAAAAATATCAGCTATTCGAGCTTTATAGTTAACTTTTTAATCTCTGTATTCTTTATTTGTTGCAATGAAGTGTTTATACATTTCTATCTATACTAATATTATCTTTCTTTTATAGTTACGTCACAATAAGCGTCCTTTTATTATTTTTTTTATTAAAATACCTTCGCTAGAAAAGGCGTCTATTTATCTTTATTTGTACCTAGGTTTATTCGTACCCGTATTGATCCTTATCAAATACCTACGTTTCACATAAGCTACAATTTAATGGCATAACCAACAAAAAAGCATGGTGGATTGGAGTTCTCCTGCCGTTTCTCTTGAATAGTTTACTACTATGTTATATAACGAAAATCTTAGCCACAGCAACGCTTGGCCGAGTCTACTAGTATTTTATAATTTGAATATAAGTATAAACTTTTTGAACACATTAGTTGTAGCAATCGGGCATCCGTTTTTCTTCTAAATAATAAAAATTTGGTAGCAACAAAGTGTTAAATAACTTATTCATAGAGGTGATTATTTTATTATGAATAAGGTTTTCCTAAAAAGCAATATTGTGCGGTTTTGTGGCAAGTCATAGCATATGGCGTTATTCCCATACATGAGGGCAGAAGGTGGCACTTAAATCTATTTTTGTTACTTTAATTACACTTCGCTACAAGTTGTATACGTCTCCGTTTTTTTATCGAACTTTAATTAAAGAACTCTGCAGTATTACTTCAATTTTAAAATGTATTTTAATTTAAATACAGCGTATGATTGTAAATGAACGGTACTTCATCATTAATATGATAATTCAAAAGATTAAACTGTGAACTAAACACATTTATAATAATTGATAGCATACATTTTATATAAAAAACAGAGTAACTTTAAAAATATAGGGTATTCATAACTATTTTCTTTACAAACACTTAATAATTGTAAAAAAAGTGTTCAAATTACATTTTATCAGACCATAATTACTTGTTTTACCCGTTTATTAATCCTTTTATGCGCGTTAAGAAACTGCGTCGCTTGGGCATTGCGTGATGTAGATGCATTAAAAATATTAAATATAATGTAGAGTACATAGGAAATTAGGTTGTTCGGCTAGTGATTGCTTCTAGATTATTATCGAAGGATTAAAAGGCTTAACGTAATTTTATTTAACAGTCTTGCACACGTCAATAGCTTTTACGCGAGAACGACATTTTATAGATGTAATAGATTTAAATTTATTTTAATATGAAATTCAGTAAAAAAAACCTATGCTTAATCCGGGGTAAACAATTAATAACAATCATCACTTACCAGTAAGTAAGTAAGAGCTTTAAAAGTACCCAAAATCTAGATAGCTTTGTTAATTGCATATATATATATATATATATAAGTCCTTCAGTCCCGAAATGTACGACAGGTTTCTGCATTTTATAGACGATTGCAGCTCCTTACAAACATTGTGTAAAACAAAAAACGTGGTGATTAAAAAGAGTGGCGGAGAGTTTATTGCCAGTTCTTCTCTTCCGTTCAATCTGTTCTTTCGTTCAATCAAGGGCGAATTGATTTCAGAACTGGCAGTAAATGTAAAATTAAAAGCATTTAATATATCTTTCTTTTTTGGCGGTCATAAGTGTGTGAATAAATGATTTTGACTTTTGACTTTTAAGGTTTTTGTATCTGACACACGTATTCTGGTTTAAAACAGGCAATATAGTTATATATTTTGGTTAACAACGCATTTATTGTAATTTAATGATGTGGGTATAATAGTGAAACCAAAATAAAGTCAAACAATGTAATCAACATATCCTAGCATAAGAATAAGAATCCATATAATAAGTACTTCAACTTTTCAATAGAAACTTTTGGGTACTGAGAAGTCTTGAAGAAAAAGGGCCACCCAAATCCTGCCAAAATTCGGCTTACAACTTGCCAATTGCAAGTTTCAATGAAAAGGGACTGTCACAAAAACAGCCTGATATATAGAAGACGTAAAAATAGGCTCAGACGAATCGATAAAGCTCTGAAGAAGCTTCGGGTCCGAACCCGGACAACGAGAAGTTTATGGTAATCACGGCCTGTGATTGATTGCCACAGTTCCGAGGCTGAGTATACAACAAACGAACAACCGCCGATTTAGCGTGATCTTGACCGCAATCGAGATTGTATCTGATATAAGGTACTGAGGGTAATGCAATCCATTCCCTGAATCCCTTTCTTATCGGAGGCAATAGACCACAATGCGATCGGAACCTGGAATGACATAAAGCAGCGTGTACATGAAGAGGTTGAAGAACAAAGAAACAAATAACTGGCATAAAAATAAGTTTTGTATTTTAAAATTATATTTAATTTTTTATTAATACAATTATATGAAAATCAGATTTTCGTCGCAGTTATAAAGTACATCAACTTACTCAACAAAAATCCCACATAATCTAGTTTTTAATGCATCCAAAAATATTTATTTATTTATTTCTTATAGTAGTTTTAGTAAACTCTACTAAGCGCTGTGGAACACATCTGCTGCACAGCATAATGCCGAGCCAGGGCCAGTAACCACAACAACACACACACATTACACACTTAATTTTTTTCTTGTGTATTATTATTATTTTGTGTTTCGTGTATTAGTAATATATGTGATGTTTAATGTTTTTACATGGTTTTCCATCAATAAAACCCACACATCAATAACACTAAGTGGCGTGCATGTTACGTATTAAAATCTTTTAGTAACTTTCGGCCCTAACATAGGTTGACTAATTGTATAAAATAAATGTATTGCTAATATTTGTGGGTTGAAATGCTTTGTACAAGGCGACAAATAAAGGCGGCTTGCGTAGCATATCTTAATAGCTGCCGACAAGGGTGCCCCATCTTAGAGAGTCAGTTAAGACGCAGAGAAAAATGGCGATCGGGGATCTCAAGATTTAAGTGGCAGTTTCAAATGTGCCTACTTTTAGTGTTATTTCCTAAACGGGCACCATTTGTTTGCATCATGCACGATTGAGGAGAAAAATGTACGCAATACACAAAATGGTTTCTCAGAAGTGTTTATGCGATTGCTCGAAGGAAAGTGCACTTTTATAACAACGCTCGCGTCTCAACGTAGATGGAAAACAAATTGTCGTGCACGCTTCCAATGTACGAAAGAAATCTTAATGTACTTCAAAATGAATATATTCTTTATGTATGGGATGTTAATTTTAAAGCATAACAAAATTTATTCTAGCTTTTATTCTAGCTTTAATATGTTCTACATCTTATACTCTCCCCATTTCAAGTAGGAGTAAATATCATTTTTATAGCATTTCATACTAGCATACGCATTACACACTTCAAATGAACCCAATGGGAAAAGGGAAAAAAATGTTTTTTTATATCTCTCATTATATTTTTTTTTCTTAGATTATTGAAGTGAAACTTTTTTATCGGGGTTGGAAAAAAATGTAGTGTAACATTTTTCCGTTACGCGCCATCTTTTGAAGTGAAACTTCTTTATCGACGTATGGGAGAAATTTTGTAGCAGGTTACGCGCCATGTTGCTTTTTGAAGTCAAACTTCTTTATCGGCGTTGGAAAAAAATTTACACACATTTGTCACATTTTTCGGTTACACGCCATCTTTTTCTTGTCCCTACCACGGTTGATCCGAAGAGATTCGAAGCCATTAGTAACAAAAATATATAATAACGATAGCAATGATAGTAATACTAATAATTCTATTACAATTAATGAAATTCTGTAATAATCTTAGTACTACATAGTAGTACAGTAGTAAGTTAAAATGAAATAATTGTATTTGTATTCATGACTATGCCTTTTGTTAAAATTTATCTAATTTAACTTTATTTAACCAATTTCTGTAAAGTTGCATATAGTAGATCATTTTTCGAAAAATAAGGTCATAAAGAAGTTTCACTTCTTACGTGTGTACACCTAGTACACGCACACATTTTTTGTTATTTTGTGTGTTTATGTGTGTGTGTTTTTGTTTGTAACAAATGATATTTCTATGTCTATGTTTATCAGAACGTGCGAGGAAAAATAATAATTATGCGTAGTTTTTGGAACAAAGCTAAAATGAAAATACTTTCAATTGTTAAAGTTAATCGTAATCTTTGTCGAGTGTAAGGTATTTCTGCAATAACGCGTAAGAAGGCCTCAGGTGTCAAACGCTCGCTTGCTATTTCACATAGAAAATTATGGTTGTAGGCGGAGTCATACTATATCAACACACTTTGCGGCTGCTTTGTTGTTAAAATTCATGGTAAGCGGAAGCAATTAGGGGAGTAACGTGTAAGGACGTAATGGAGTGACGAGAATTTGCTCTGAGCGTTTTAATGGGAGCCACTATTTATGTTACAAAATGCAACAGTGACACAACTCTAACTACGTGCGAAGTTGTGAATTGTTTTTAGAAGAATCCATTCAACGTTATTATTGTGAAACAAACTTTCCATTCCACCTACACACTTCTTTCATTGAGTCCCCCATGTATACGTTAACATCAATGTAATACAAAATATTAAATTTATGAGAGCTCTCAACGTAAACATGACACGACGCCACTGTCTTCTTTATTACCAACATAACTATCAGATAGCTTTATGATAAGAACAAATTTTTAATAGCCGGGTTTGTTTACGATTCGCATCTTAGGTTAATCTTAAATACGGTGTCAAAATGGCCGCCATAAATCGTAACATTCAAAACATTGTATAGTCGAAATGTAACTTTATGCCTGAAAATGTTTACGAAAACAATGTAAAAAGCGAATTTGCCGTAACATTGATCATTCGCGCCGGCACGCAACGGAAAAGGGGAAAAATAATAAGCGATTACTTTCCCGTTTTATCCTTCATGCTTCGAAGACGCTTACTGAATTTCTTCGTCGACTTTGTAAGTCAAAACATCTATTTTGAAAAATCTGTCGGGTATTGGTTTGTTCTTTAAATTTTAATTAATTTTTATCGTTTCGCATGTTGGGTTGTTTGTAGGAAAATTGAAAATGGAATTATAACACATCCGGCGGAAATAATTTAGTTCCTTTTTTAAATAGGCACCTGGATTGCGAGAGTGACGTTTTATTAACGATTGCGACGAATACATTACGTCGCGGCGCTCTTTGCATACCTCTCGTTTCGCACGGAAGCGAACCGTAATTACTCTAAAACTACCCATTTGTTTGATGTCTTTGTTCGTTGTTTGCTCCACTTAGGGCGTACATCACCCCGATTTCTTTCGCCCGACACATGCAGCGCTTATACATTATCGCAAGAGACAATACGAGACTAAAACCGGCATTAATAATTCTAAATATGAGTCGACTGAAGTGTTTGATTTTTTTAATGCGTGGGGTTGCATAGTGCGTATTTATATAAGCCAGTTTTGAAATACAATGAACAAGTTATAGCAGCATCACTGTTGGACATTTGTTTAAAATATTTTGAGGGAATGTATACATTTTTGAAAACAGATTTTTTGAGTTTGTACTTTACAAACATATAGTAATCAAAGAAATAATTGGCTTAGAGTATGTTTAGTACTTTTAAGATGAAATTTTCGTTTCGATTGAGGCCAAACTTATGTCAAATACGTGTAGTAATAAACATTTTAATGCGTAATTTTTATAATTAAATTGTAGTTTTAATTCAACAATATGGCTACATAACAAAATACAGTTAATAACTAAATTTGTAATTTTGTTACGGCTGTGCTAATTACACAGTAATTACTTTTATTAAGCCTATCAAAATATACGGTTCAATTGTTTATTTTGATGTGTAAACATTTTTGTTTATCTCTATAATGAACGATTTGTTATCTGTCCACAAGGTTATTTAGTGAGATTTCTGGTTTATTTATCAGGTAACATTACTTTATTATAGTCGCAGTGTCACATAAGCTTTTTAAAAATATTTCGGAAATAATGCCTATTACATCGTGATGATGACATTTTAATGGTGAAAGAAGTTTTTAGTATCTTGGTACAAAATAAATCTTCCCTCTTTGTATAAAATAGAATAGCTAGTGTCTGCAACAGTCGTTCATTCTCTTTCACTAGTTAAGAACACACTGTGGCAGAGGAAAAGAGAGCCGAAAGGACTTGGAGCGAGGTGAAATACACAGCTCAAGACCGAACGCAATGGAGACTTTCGACGACTTCTAAGAAGAAGAAGAAGTAGTTTTAAGAGCGATAATTAAATGGACCATTACAAGTTAATTTGGACACTGTAATCTGACAAAAATCTAAACAGAAAAATCGAGTTTGAGTACGATTTTATTTGCTCCTTTGGAACGAAGCCAGCGTTTCTTTCACCTCTAATTGATATCGGACTGAGCATGTTAACATAAAGACAGTTTGTTTCTGGATTTGCTCTGATGGATGTGTCAATAAAAGGAATTTATGTGTCTCATATTATTTTATATTAACCGGCTTCGAAAGAAGGAACAGATAATATATTATTCGGTTTTTAACTTCAAGTATAGGTTTTGTGGACCCATTTTGATTTCAAATAATTCCGCTCAGCAGCACATAATGGATGTATGCTAGAGCATTTTACGAGTATATGTACTACACAATTACAATTATATTTGTATAAGAAATCTTTAAAAGAATTAAAATACACTTACCATTTTGTTGTTGATTTCGTGAAAGTGAATTTCGCATACTTTGTCTACTATATCTTCGCTTTGAAATGTGACGAATCCGAAACCTGAAACAATATAAGCGTTGCATTAATATAAAAAAAATAGTTATTAAATAAATATGCGCAGAATTGGACTTGTACTACATATAAACCAAAATCATTAGAAATTAAATCAAGTTTCATGTACTCGATTCTAGTACTAGCGCTACTAGGTACTACCTAGTTAGCCTTTGTTTTTAAATATCTAATGATTTTCTATAAAGCATTTTTATATAAGAAATCTAGAGTTGTCCTCGATATTCCTGTAGCAATCAATGTCGTATGACGTCAGTCCGACAGTAAAAAAGGAACAACGCCCGCACAACGTAAGAAGGGGAGAAGCAAATAAAATTGCCTCCCTATTAAAATTTCACCTTTTTTAATTTAACTTCGATTTTATTTGTATAAAAGATACATTTTAAATTAGATCTTTGATGTATTTAAAGCTAATAATGCAGTCTGCGTCTGCGTCTTTTCTCTCATAATGATATTTTTTTTCAAGTACTTTAACTTATCTTTTATCTTTATAAACACATTCTTAGACACGTCTAATGTGTTGTGCCTCTATTATTGGGTCCAATTTTCTAACGAAAGTTATTCTTCAGTAATTTCGAAGTCACTGTATGAACAGGTGTTTAACCGTCTTTTAAATGTTGTGCAATATAATTAGAGAGAAATGCTTTATTTATTTTGGGAAGTGAAACTAGTAAAAATTTAAACTAAGAATAATTGCGGAGAATTAAATTTATACAAATTCTAAGGGAAGTAAAATGTTAAATGTATAAAGTTGCCACACATTAACATAAACTTGCGAACATTAATAAACATTTGGTACTCGCAATAAAATCAGCTTTCGAGTGAAAATTGAATAAGTGGTTCGAAGTATCGACGAGTTCCGTATATTACTTTTAAACGTCGCAAGACATTCACGTGGCCGCTGCAACGACCAACTTCGCTGATACGTTCCCGTTCCGACTCAAAAGACCGCCCAAGTTTTCCTCATGCGATTCATGAGTAACAAATTTGAATTACGTATTCGAAACTCGGAATTGCTTTCCGATATTTACTGAATTCCGAACAACAACTTTCAGCTTACAATCTGTCAAAGAAATAAATCCGTCTAGCGCCTTCTACGTATCACACAATCGCCGACAAGTTTCTTTAACAAGTAAGTGATGAGGTGTATTCCTGCGTGCTAACGATTAAGACACACAAAGTGACTTGTCCCTCCCTGTAAATAGCATTACCCCGCCTTTGCAAACACGCCGTGACGTCATCAGTACACATTACTTCCAATATATTGTTCAACTTATCACGTATTTAGCCACGCAGTTTTAAATCACTTCTTATAAGCGATATATAGACGTTGGGTCTTGAGAAGTATATATAGTAGAACAAAGCTATCACATTATTTTAGAGGCATTATAAATATCGTATTTGACATGACGTAGCACAAGACCTAGTTGGTATTTCACGCTCGACCGAATGTCATTGTGTGGGATTTGAGGATACTATATATTAATAAAATAAAAGTTCAGTATCGTTATAAGGCTTTATTTTAATGATTTTTTAAAATAAAAACAGGGAAGTTCATAGATGTAACATTGAAAAATAAATGAGCGAGATTCTTAACAGGGTCGATAAAAGAAAAGTTATTTCCGAACCAATTCGACTTGGGGTCCTAATAGAGGCTTCTAAAAGGCCGACAACGCATTCGCGAGCTCTCTGGCATGGAGGTGAGGCTTCTGCCCGTTTGAATTTATGATTTTGTAGTCCCTGTTCTTTAATACTTAGATACTTATACATGGGAAAAACAGGCAAAGGAAGGCAGCGTCTAGGGCAGGATCACTTAAGGAAAATAGATATAATGACTTTGCCTTTTAACGACACAGCTAGCTTTAGCTGTAAGAGAAAGCAAGTTCATAATCATTTACATATTTTTCAGTTTATGTAAAAGTCAAAGTCAAAACCATTTATTCATTTAGGTAACACAATGTACACTTATGAACGTCAATAAAGAAATACATATTAAATCCTAAATGCTTCTTATTTTACTGCCAGTTCTCAAATCAAGGGCGTAGAACGGAAGAGAAGGACTTGCAATAAACTCTCCGCCACTCTTTTTAATCGCCAAGTTTTTTGGTTTTACACAATGTTTGTAAAGCTGCAACCATTATACCATGTTTAACATGACATCTTAAGTAATAAATAATAATAAAAAAATAAAAAACAAAGATTTGTCCTCCAGCAGTAGGCATGGTAAAATAGGACGCGCACTTACATTCTCGCGGGAACAACACGCAAATACATAGTCGAAATAACTAACATCTATAGAAATTAACTTCAGTTGTAGTTCATCGACTAAATATAGTGTTTATGAGGAAACGATTTCCATTTATGCGGGTCTGTAAATGGATTAAAGTGGTCAGTCAGCGTTACAATTCAAACTTATCTGCGGGTGTGACAATCGCGGAGGCGTTTCAGACAAATAGTGCGATTCTTATTTCATAGCCTTCATTCGCACTGCATTTGTTATTTATAGGCAAATGCTATTGTAGCTTCTGAAGTTACATATGCATTTATGTAACTAATGTTTTACTTACCGATCTTTAGACTTTATTTAATTCTTTATTAAACTTTTTGACTTTTTTATTCGACTTAGGGTCAAGAAAAGTGCAAACCAATTTTTAAAAGGCCGGTAACTCGCGAGCCCTCTGGCATTGAGAGTGTCCATGGGCGGCGGTGTCACTAAACATCAGGAGAGCCTGCTGCCCGTTTGTATAAAAAAAAAAGAAACCTTTAACACTTATCCGGAGCTGGATATATTCGCCAGTAGGCTGATCGGTTTTAAAGAAAGAATTGTTAAGTGCCTATCTCGAACCTTATTCGCTGTTTTGTTTTTTGTAACTTGTATTATGGTGTTTTATAATTTTTTTTTGTAACATTTTAGATAAAATAGTTAGTAACATATACCGTAAATTTAATACTATGTATGATGTGGTAAACTTTAATAAATACATACTTTATGGACTACTCGAGTTACTTTTACAGCTTAATTGCTTTATTTCGATGGTTATAAGTTGAAATATATTTATTATTTAGTTCTGTTATGTATGAACCGATTCACATGTATCACGTGTTTGTATAGATTTTATGGAAACTCTATACGTAGGCGAGCTGAAATGAAACGCTGAGAGAATAGGGGAACAGCATTGTCACTGACCACGAAAAAAGTTTCGGGTTTCACGTTGCCTTTGTATTCCACTCGTAGATAAATGGGGCATTTTCGTGAAATTCGTCCGCGTCACTTCTCGTAACAATGGCGAAGATAAATAATCTCTGCGTAAGAAAAGGATTTCGTAAACATAATTATTTGAACTCGCAATTGTTACTCAGGCTAATGAAAGCCTCTTGGGGACGTTCGAAAATCGACTTTATTCCTTATGTTATAGAATTTTAGTATAAATATAATGCATCCATTTTAAATTACATGGAAAATATTCATCAAAAATCTGGTTGAGAAAACGTAAAATAAAAGACGAACCGTTAGCAGATTTAAATATTATTTGTTAAGCGGTGGTACATTACTCTTGATATATACTAAACAAAATTGAGGCGCTGCTGTTTTTCCAAAGCTAAATTAAATACGAAATGTTTAAACATATAGTGTGAAGTTATAAGACCCATACAAATTCTAACATAGCACTGTTTAAACGTAAAGGTCAAAAGCAAATATCCTTTCGCTTTTTTCGTTATTTGTTTTTATGTAACAAAGGGCTTCGCATTACGCAAGTCACCTTCACACCTGCTAGTTTTTTAATATAAGAAAGGAAAGTGCAGATTATGAATGTGTCTTCGATATCGAATATCAGAGACATCTGTCGGCGCGTGGGGTTGACAGGGGGCGGCCCCCGATCCCAGTAGGCCCACACCAGTATAATCTGCCCCGCCACTGTATGAAACACCGGCCGGTGGCATTTACGACGATATAATAACCATATAAAACGCGGCTCGACGTAGGCGTCGATAACTGACATTATACAAGTGCCTATTGCCTACATGTCGACTTTCTACAGTTTGTTTTGAATGTCATTGTACTTTCGCAAACTCAATCTAGCAACGCGGAGCATGAATTTTCCTTGTTTTGACGAAATAAAAGTAATGTTCAATGGATGGCGTAACAAGCAAGTTTTCATTAGGGGCACAACAGGCACTCAGTGAACAGCGATGAACTTGCCCAGTGGCCACGGCGGAACAACTTTTGTTATTGTTTCGCTTCATTATTGTAATACGAAATACGCCATAATTAAGAGATGCTAGGGAATTGTCCCATCTGATGTAATAGTTCCACAAAAGTTGGACAACTTTTCTGACAGGATGTTTGGTTCGTAAATAATTGCCGGAGTGCTTCTTCTCATAATAAGTTAAAGATAATAAGTTATCGATAGTTATTAGCGCGGAATAGATGGCTATAAGTATGAAAAATGGCCAGCGTCGAACGCTTGGCGTTACGTAAGTATTCTAATTTATTATTCACTTGTCAAAGAGGCTTTTTCTATAGTAAATGTGGATAGTTCAAAGAAATTACATCCAGTACTGTGTACTTAATAATATAACGCTTGACTCAGATAATAAAGGTCTCATTTTGTCTAGAGTTGGTTTCATAATATTTGTACTACTTACAGCTTACATTAGGGCGCAGTTCAGCCTTTAAGCAAACATCCTCACAAAAACCTGCGAAGCATGTTTAGGAATATGTTCAAACAGTTTATTGGGCCCGTGCCCCCACCCGAAAACAATGTGCGTGTTGTGTTCCAAAGTAAATATGGCCCACATGCAAACGGAGTGAAGTCTAAGGACTCAATGCAAACTTTCGGCGAGCGAAGAAAATAGCGAGTAAAAGCTGCAAAAAGAATTGGCTCTTCATTTTCTCTATTGTGAAGTTGAATGGAACGCAAACAATCAAGTTTCTCGTCAAGTTGATTGTGTGGAGACACCCTTATTGTCTATTCTCAGGTAAATAAAGTAGAAACACAATTCAGCTGGTACTTTGTGCGTCGGCTTTAACTTTTAAATTCTCTAACTTCAATCTTATTTTGCTTTAGTTCAATTCATGGATGAATACCGAGCAAAAAATCACTTTCACTTCTGAATTTACATTTAAATTCAACGAATACTTATCAGATTTGAGATAGCACTCTCCGAGTTAGGAAAAAGATGTTAATGCTTGATTATGTACTGACGCACCTTATTGGATGAACCCTTTCTATCCTTATATGACTAAAAGTAAACTTACTTCATTTTTTAGCTTTTCTTTCAAAGTTGAATTAGAAATGAACAAGACCTTATAAAAGGAGAAGTAGCTCCCACCGTGAGTTAGTAGATACCGGTTTTGGCCTATAGAGTTACTGGGTTTGATATTATGTGCAAAAATTATTTATATTTTGTAGGCATAGTAAGCTAATCATGCATTTATGGTAATAAATTTTTATTTTATTTTTTAAAGACAATTCACACCAATTGACCTAGTCCCATGCTAAACTGGTGAGCTTGTGTTATGGGTACTAAGCAACGGATATACATACATATTAAAGATAGATAGGCATATAAATTCATATTTAAACACCCAAGACCTAAGCACAACACCAAATGCTCATCACATCGATGTTCGTCTCCGGGCATCGAACCCGGGACCCATGGATTCGCAGTCAGGGGTACTAACCACTAGACCAATGAGTCGTCAAATGCAGGAATATTCTCTCATGTCATTCTTTATGCTGCATCAAAAAAGCAAGAGAGAAACTGTTTGTTGGCGGCCCTAGTTAGAAGAAAAGAAAGTTAGACATCAATAAAAACTTGGCATAGCATTAAAATTGTACAGGACATAATATGGCCTACAATATTTAAATTTATACGAACAGTAAATATAGCTATTTTTAGTGCTAATATTATCTTAAAACATAAACAAAATTGGAAACCACATGTGTCACGGGCATTTGTAAATATTTTATTTATAATACCTTTTACACAACCGGTAGCACAAACATAAAAATACACGCGGCGAATAGAATTTGTTTTTATACAAATTTGGTTAAATTTTCATTTTCATAAATGAATAATCAAACAGCAGTCTTCAAATACTTTAAATATATATAGTTATTTTTGAATTAAACTATGTACACTTATACAATTTGTAATGGCTATCATTTTATAATATGGTCTAGGCAGACGAAGTTACTAAACCCAGATATGGAACACTGGCAGATGGATGTATCGAGCCAAGGGGAATATACTATATACTAGCTGACCGGGCAAACGTCGTTTTGCCATGTATATCATGTATAATAAAAAAATAGGGGTTGATCGTAGAGGGGTGAAAGTTAGGGGTTGTATGTATTTTTTAATGTTGTATCATAAAAAAATTAAAACAGAAAAAAAAATCTAAAAATAAAAAAAAAAAATTGAGGGGTGGACCACCCTTATTATTTAGGGGTGTGAAAAATAGATGTTAGCCGATTCTCAGACCTACCCAATGTGCTTACCAAATTTCAGAGGAATCGGTCAAGCCGTTTCGGAGGAGTATGCAGACTAACATTGTGACACGAGAATTTTATATATAAGATACACTATATTCCCTAGAAATTAGTGGACCAGAGGGTAAAATGGAGTTGACGAAGCCAGGGGAGAATGGAAGAAGTTTACCGAAGACAGGGCAGAGTGGAGGAACTTCACAATCAAGAGTGCTGAAGAAGAATCAAATTATAATAAATTCGTTTCTGGCAGATATAACGTCTGCAGGTGCTCTCGAAGGAGCTCGTTTTAATGTTAGTTTAGGACGTTGCGCGAACTTTGGCAAATGCTTTACCTATTTATCTTAGCAATACTTACCTCCATACCCTTCACTTAAGTAGTTATAATTATTATAAGGGATTTTCCGTCCCTAGTAGTGATTACATAACAATAAATTTATCGTAGCGGTGCTACGAATCACATACTCGTATCTTAAATATCATAGCACTTTATAGTGTTATTTTGGTATAACTTTATGTTTAAATGAAATGAATTTTATTTGTATGCCTATAAAGTCAGTCAAGAGCAAAGTTGGCCTAGTGGCGTGTGACTCTCATCCCTGAGGTCATAGATTCGATCCCCGGCACCAATGGACTTTTTATGTGCGCATAAAACATTTGCTCGAACGGTGAAGGACTTCTTGCCTTAGACCCAAAAGTCGATTGACGGTGTGTGTCAGGCACGCACGGCAGGAGACTGAACATCTACTTGCCTATTAGATTGACGAATGATCATCAAACAGATACAGAAATCTGAGGCCTATACCTAAAAAGGTCGTAGCCCCACTGGTTTATAAAATTAGTTTGATATAAAACAATATGAGTCATATAGATGGCATTGTTGATGTGTCGAAACCAACATCAATGTATGTTATTTATCGCTAATCAGTGCAATTAGCCGTGTTATCAATTTATCATGTTACATCTGAATGGACATATGGGTTGTACATGCGTTTGTAGGACGATTCCAAATTGATTGTTTTAGTAAACATAATATTATTCGTGTTACGAGCCGCCATGAAATTTAACAACCACATTATGTGATTTATTTTAACTGTTAAAATATGGGTTATTTAAACTAGTTGTATGTTGTGTTAAATGTAATGGTATTTTTTATTACTTGCGATAAAACAGTCAATACTTAGACTTATTGAAACTGCCAAGAATGGTTTAAAATATAAACGTATAAAAAATTTAAAACTACGCTTATATAAGTTTAGATGCTATGACGACATAATATATCATCGCCATTATATATCTAAGATAATAGCTAAAGTTGGCCATTTTGTTCTGAAAACTATCCTTAACTATTTTTAAATAGAAATCTCAAATCCACTTCTCTAGCTTCGTATACTTCGATAATCCTGAATAAGTCGGTCCATTTCCTTTGTAGAGCTTCAAGGCAATTTCCCTGATTATTTGTAATCCTTCATAAAGATATTAGTAGAAGAGGAGTGCATTGTACAGTGTAATGAGGTCCAACTTGGCATCACAGCAGGGCTTCTCATTTCTTTAATTACATTTTCTTTTATGCTCTACGTAGCTACTGAAATTATTTTTATTCAAATTATTTCCACTACATTAATCATGACTTACAAGAGTTATTTTTAATAAATTTACCTAACCCGATTGCGCTTGAATTAGACTATGAAGTTTCACGTTCAGTTTTTGGTATAGAAAATTTTTGATTAGCACCAACAAAAGTGCTTTGTTGAATTATGTTATGGCTTTAAATTATATAAGTTTATCTATCCAAAATATACTCTTCAGGTTAAAAAAATACTATTATTATGATGTTTTCACTTAACTTAAAGACTTACTAGTATCTGTACTATGCTGCAAGAGTGTATATTGAAAAGCTATACAAGATCAAGATATGGATGTTGCGGTCATTCGGGATTGCACCAGATCGTCGAGTGAGCTTCGTAATCCCACGGGAAGGCGTGCTCGAGACGAAAGCGATGGGATTTGTGGGATCATCGGATGTAACACTAGAATACTTGTAACATTTCTCTATGTAACTATGTATCAAATGTCACCATTTTTATTGTATTAAGAGATGGCCCATATCCCTTGAGTTTTATTATATTTCTTTTGTTTGTTTCATAAATTAAGAATAAGTTATCTATCTAATACTCGTATTAAAAGGATGTCAAGATTTTAAAGTTTTAGGCTCGTAATTATTAAATATCTAAAACTACTGAAAGTTTATTCCTTCGGAAGTTATTTGTGATGAACAAATCATGACCACATGTATAATGGTAGAAACTGTATAATGGTAAGTACTCATTAGTCTCTTTATAAAGAACATTTAGATAGAAAGACTTAGTACAATCTAACAATATAGTTATCTTTTCAGAAATTCCCAAACACGGTCAAAAGATAAAACTCAAATAAGCGCAAAGTATCTCTATCCGTATGTCAATTTTATTCATCCTCACATAACGCTTTGTCCCACACAGGATTTGTACACAATATGCACTATGCAGGTAGCAATACAAGTGGTTCACAATAAGAGCAGAATGTATTTGCCGAGCGCGATTATGCGTCTGTGGATCTCGGTGTAAGCGACTATTGTAGGTGGTGGATAATATCCATATCGTATCCTCAGATAATGCATTGCTACGTTTGCTATGTAACACCTAAACACCTACTTTAAAGAAATTACACTATGCGTATGGCATTTTCTGTTTTAGTGCAAAAAGTCGAACCTCAATTATTTCTTGAAATGTTTATGTTGCCTCAGTTTTATGATAGTTAGTATTAGTTATTGTGAAATTCTGGTGTGTATATTGAATGGGGGGAATTCCATCCTATCCTAGTCATAATAAAGAATCAGTCTAGAAGTTAAACTATAGTTTAACTTCTAGACTGATTAATAAGCCCATAAAAAGTACTCATCTCATCAAGATTCAAAATCATTTATTTATTTAGGTAACAATTTACACTTATGAACGTCAATAAAGAAATACATATTAAATGCTTCTAATTTTTCATTTATTGCCAGTTCTCAAATCAAGGGCGTAAAACGGGAGAGAAGAACTGGCAATAAACACTCCGCCACCCCTTTAAAAAAGTAAAATCATAGTTATCTTTCTATGTTGTTATTTCTTGTCTACACAAGTTAAAACAGCCCTGTAATACCAGGGTTATAACAATTTGAGGAGATGAACTAGCGTCCTATACCTTTATTGGTCTGATTGCAGTTTCGGAAAATGCAATAAAGATTATAAGAGAGAGTTAACTGGTGCTGTAATAGTCAAGGTAGGTTTTACGATCCGACTTTGCATATCCTGACAGATGTTCGAACAATAAACCAGCCGCGTGGGCATTGTAAACTAAAGTCACAACTTTTATGGTCATGTTAGGTAAGGAGCTTAATCTAAGTATGTATGAACTTGCACCTGACAATATAAATAGTTTGCTTTTAATGTATTTTTCTTTCTGTGCTTCAATGGACTGACTTTCTATGTACGCATTTAACATTCGCTCGAACGGTCAAGGAAAACATGAGGAAACCGTCTTACACCCAAAAAGTCAACGGCGTGTATCAGGCACAGGTGGCGGATCATTTACTTGCTTATTAGATTGACTGATCATCAAATCTGAGGCCGAGACCTAAAA
This sequence comes from Pieris melete, assembly GCA_963693345.1. Lineage (NCBI taxonomy): Eukaryota > Metazoa > Arthropoda > Insecta > Lepidoptera > Pieridae > Pieris > Pieris melete. The sequence goes on along the minus strand of CAVNZK010000046.1, from coordinate 1,389,671 downwards.
TGGCTGTAGTGCGACTAATTGTTTTTTGTAGTGAATAGATACGGGGGTAGGGCTGTCAACAGCATCTCTAGTCAATCACTGATAAGTAACTGTCATTCAGTTTGACCAATCACATTGAAACGATACGCGCGATCTTTAAATTAAATAAATAAAGATTTGGACTTTTTAAAGTAAGATAGTATAATAAAATGTCATTTTCATATCAATTTGATATTAGACAATAAAGCCTAATTAATGAGTAATTTAAACAAACGTGACAGTCTAAACCAACAAATTTAGTGCAAATAACGAAAACTAATGAATAGTTGATTTGAAACTTTTAGCATGTGGCTTACGCGAAAACGGATGAAATTGCTAAAATTGATTTCACAGACATTCACCGAGCGCAGAGCGGAGCCAGTGACATATTTTATCTTCACTATTTATGATACGAAAAAGTTTTTGTTATTTTTCAACCAAAATATTTCGTCTGGGCTTAGCCTTCGCTTATAAAATGTAAATACGAGCTATGAAATATTTGATCATTCATAGAGCTTTGTTCTCTGAGGTCTTTGTTTATGTGAAAACGAAAAAGCAATTTTTTTAACTTAATAGGATCGTACAATGTTTTGTTTGTCACATGGGAATTAATATATTTCGAGTGAATGTTGATGTTTTTAACGGCGCATTGATTTTACACTTTTATAGTAAAAATAAAAAGAGATTACGATTTTAATCAAACTAGATTCTTCCTAGTTCACTAGTGCGTTTATTTTAAATACCCCGAAGAAAAGAATTGATATAATTAATTTTACATATGTAAACTAAAAACTTTGGAACTAAATCAGTTAAAAACTTTTATGCAAATGAAACGCTAATAAACTCAAAAATGTAAACTCAAAGTTGATTTAAAATTCGATGACCCTTCACATTTAAATTTGAAAAGTTGCCTCGTCCATTCGTGCCGACATTAAAAGGGGTATTACTTATGAATCAATAGTTAATGAGTATCAATGGAGGCTTTTGAAACTTGAAGGCTCTGTGTGCAGTCTCCGCGCATCATTAATATTGAAACTTACTCCTCAGTCCATTGTCTCTAGAGTGGTCTGTCTTTATACCTAAAGTCCGCCAGCGGAAACGACTGCTCATTTCCTTTGCGCGAAGTTTTCCTTAATATTATATTAGCTTTGAAATAATATTTCCGTTCATTGCATTTAAAATGATGCAGCTTATTTATACTGGTTATGAGAAAGTACACGTTTTAGTTGCCTTAACATTTCCAGCATTAATTAAATTGTAAATGCTGTGTAATTTGCTCTTGAATGTAAACATCTTTTTGATTAATTTTGTTGAATAATAAATAGAGCAGTGTTGGCCTAGTGGCTTCAGCGTGCGACTCTCAAACCTGAGGTCGTAGGTTCGATCCCCGGCTGTCCACCAATGGACTTTCTTTCTATGTGCGCATTTAACATTTGCTCGAACGGTGAACGAAAACATCCGACATGGACCCAAAAAGTCGACGGCGTGTGTCAGGCACTGGAAGCTGATTACCAATGCCTACTAGATTTAAAAACGGTCATGAAACATTTTCAGAAATCTGAGGCCAAGACCTAAGAGGTCGTAGCGCCACTGAAGCATTTTATTTTTTTAAATATTATAAATGGGAATGTAAAGTTACGCCTCTAAACTTGAAACGTCGATCTGTAGATCTAATATAGAAATAATAGTAAACTAATTCCGTTAATTGCAATTATTTGTCTATAATAACATTATTCTATTAAACAAACCCGTGACATTCAAAGTTAATTGTTTCATATGATGAATTCACCGCCCATAAATGATTTAAAACGATGAATATCGAAGCGTCTAGAAGCTTCATAGTAATTGTTGAGGTCATTAATATTTACGATAATATCTTGGCTCAGATTGACGCGCTATCGTCTTCGACAGGAGATATCGGTTTAATCCGATCAACGTCTTTACGATACGATACGTCATAAACTGCATACGGGCTTAGATATCCCACTATGCATGTTTAATTCGAACAAGATACTGAAAATTATATCAGTACTTTCATAAGCAGTCTTTATATTTTAATGTATGTAATTGCTTTTTCGATTTGTGAAGACATCGTGAGAAAATCAGCATTTTCTAAAACCGACCCCAATAAGTCTAAGTTTTCTTGCCGATAAATGAAGATATAAAATACTTAAGCCGAAAATGGGTAGCGCCATAAAGTTAGCCTAAGTTGAAGGATAGAAAAGAAATAGTACTGTACTCAATTTAAATGTTATAAAATACAGAAATGCATTTTTAAACGCATAGCCACTGATTGACTAGACTATCTCAAGTTAGTAATTATTTTTTGGGGAAAGGGATACTCTTCTCTAATAAAATCCCAGAGGCTCTTTTATCTCTGCCTTTCAATAAATTTAAGAAATGTATTAAAGAAAAGCTGTGTAAAAAGGCTTACTATAAAGTCAACGATTATCTAGTTTATAAAAGGTCCTGGGACTAGTGCTAGACAGGCTACCTCTAATTAATTTGCGATATTTGTTTTAAATAAGTGTTGTTTGATGATTTGCTGTTTTAAAAGAGTACCGAGAGTTTTTTACGCCGGCTTTTTCTCTCGGCCTACACCCTCTGTCTTCTTTTCCGATGAGTAGGGATGCCTACAAATTCAAATTTAATGACGTGGAATAAGTGATACATGTATCTTATGTTCCATAATAATATATATTTTGGATTTCCATCCTGCAATAGTAAAAATGTACAAAAGATAAGCTTATTGTAAACCTCAATATTTCTGCACCTACTCGGATCATATTTTGTAATTAAACCCCTCTTTTATAAAGCGAACCTTCTATATAATAACAACTGTTGCACGAATTCATAAGTATCTATCGACTCGCTCTGAATCAAATTCAAAGGCGCTTTTTGAAAGATACAGTGAATGGGGCGTACGTGCTTACATTAACCTATAGGTAACTTTACACTTATAGTGTTAGGCTCAGCGCATACAATGTAGCTATGAAAGCATATAGGTACTCTTTTGTGCCACCTCTTATCTAGCCTCTTGTAGTGCGCCGCCTGGCTTTCATAATGATGCATCTAGAAACACCTAAAAACGGGTGCATTTTTACACTGTTATTTTCGTCTCAACTGTGGCTAGTAATTAAATTTGAATTATGTTCGAAAAGTGTTTGAAAATGGAATAGTGTTGGTTTTCTGTTCCCAAAATTCCATCACAAATGTTCATTATTTTAATTGTTCCAAGAAAAGATGTTATTAGTGTATAGTTTATTGGTAAGAACTATTAAATTATCAACTAAAGCTTTCAATTATAGAGCAGAGTTTAAAGAAACGTGTACTTATAATAAAAATGGATAAACGCAATACAAATTAAATTGCGCTATGATTGATAGTCGAATGAATTACTGAACAAAACTGCACGTATTTATGTCGCATTGCATTTGAAATTGGATAACGCATAATGTTGTGGTATAAGTCTATGAATAAATAATGCATTTACCTAATTGATCTATTGGAATAGCTTTTGCATATCTGGAATCTAATATATTGATTTGAAAATCCAATACTAATAAAATATTTAAATGAAATCAATTGAGTTAGTGAATACCAATCAAGTATGCAATTAGAAAATGTGGACACAAAGGTGGTTTTACATACATTTTGCAATTTAGTAATTCTTTAATAAATCTTCTTCTTGAATTTGTTTTCAGATTTCCGCTTATGCATCGAATATGTTTCTATAGTTACTAAGCCATCCATGCCTAACACACGTCGACTTTTTGGTTTTACACATGACGGCTTTTTCCTTGTACAATTATTAATTCTTAAATTAAATTATTATGATTCATGTGCACTTTTTACTTTTTATTTTTCAAGTATCCTTTATTAGTTTAGTTTGTCTTCTGTTCCGGTTCAGGTTTTTTTCTTAATAACTATATATAATTTAATACATTTTTTTTCTTAAAGCGATTATGCCGCCAGTTACCCTTTACATTTAATTATGTTAAATTTTTATATTGTAATGCAACGAAGTGTAAATAAATAAATAAAATAAATAATTACGCACATATAAAAACGCTTCTAACACACAGACGGAGTTCAAACCCTCCTAAATCGAGCTAACATTGCTCTTCGTTAGTTCGTTCGTTCGTTAATTCGAGTTTGTTTGCACTAAAATTTTGTTATATTCACCAAAATATATCTCGAAAACTCGTTCCCAAATGAATCATAACTTCACCAACTAATTATGTTAACTAAATACAGTTTTAAAACACTAAGAATCTTCAATTACGCAGTTATACACGTAATGAAGTTGGAACTTAAGTCAAGTCTCATTATATACACTGACTTTACTCTCATTAGCGGCAAAGTATTTACAATAAAACTTTCGGAGTTCCACTAGTTCACTTTGTTAGGCGAGACTTATCTAAATACTGGGAATACAACACAAGATAACTATTTACTTTGTGTCAGATTGCATAAAGAAATAGTGCATTGAAAAGTAAAAGCGGTTTTGTTTTTACATTTAATAAAAAAGGATGTATTTCCGAGCCCGCTGGCATTGTCCATGGGCGTTAGAATTACTAAGCATCATGTGAGGCATCTGCCAATTTTCCCCCTGTACAATATTCTCAATATATATTTGTCTGATTTGTATATGAAAATACATTTTTCATCTTCCATTTAAATCTAGCATGATTATTTAAATACTAAGTAACCGTTAAACGACTCGGAGTACGTCAAAACCGTCACCTAATCGTCACCTAATTATCTTTTTTATTTTTAAGTATAAATAATTTCTATTTTTTACATGAGTTCATATTGTAATAATCTACAGTTTGTTCATTGTTAAACGCAGAAGTATTCTCTTACAACAAAGATGTCCACAGAGTATAATATTTATAAATGTTACGTCAACAAAAGGAAGAAAAATAAACAATGGAAGCCGCAAGTGGCATACGATTCTCCGGTGTTGCATGGTCCTACTTAATGAGGCCCCTAGCGGCTGTGATATATCTTCTTACGAGGTACGGCTATTTGCAGTAAAAATCTCAATAGGAAATAAAGCATCATTTTAACTCCAACCACCGAGAGACAGATAAATAACAATAATAAGAAAGGAAGGAAATTCTAAAATGTATGATGTTATTTTATACGATTTTTTTGTATCTTTCGAGCATTCACGCACGAAATCGGCTGTCAATTGTCACTATCGAAATAAAAACATTAAAATTTGTCATTGAAAACACTACTTTTATAGTTGACGTCAATTGTCATCACTGACGTTAAGACGTGCGACGTCAACTGTCAATTCTTGTCTAGACTGCACAATAACCTCTGTTATATAGATATTTAAAGTTAAAAGTTACACAAAAAAGGATAACCATAAAACTAAGTTGTTATTCAATTTAGGTACAAATGAATTGGGTCTCAGCCTTAAATATATAGAAAACAAATGTTGTATTTTCCAGTATAAATATCGATATTCCGAAAGTGTTGGAGCAGAAGCAGTGTTGGTCTAGTGGCTTCAGCGTGCGAGTCTCATCCCTGAGGTCGTAGGTTCGATCCCCCGCTGGACCAATGGAGTTTCTTTCTATGTGCGCATTTAACATTCGCTCGAATCGTGAGGAAACTGGCTTGCCTTAGACCGAAAACGTCGACGGCGTGTCAGGCACAGGAGGCTGATCACTAACTTGCCTATTAGATTAACGAATGATCATGAAACAGATACAGAAATCTGAGGCCCAGACCTAAAAGGTTGTAGCGCTATTGATTTATTTTTGATTCGACCTTATAAACGCTCCAAAAGTGCACGATAATCTTTAACTATGATGTATTCATATTGAATTATTATTTGCCAAGATATTTTGAAATAACGCCATAAAATCATATTACATTATCGAAGACATAGATTATTATTCTTAAAGTGAATATTCGGAGGGTTAATGTTTTATGAAAATAAGGAAAAATGTCTTGAAAATATGTGACAAATCCTCTTGATCCTTCGTCTAAAGAAATATAAACATGAGAAACACGTTTTGTTATTTCGCAACAAAGTTAAAACCTACTTTTTAAGATGTCAAGTTAGGTTTGTATTGAAAGTCAACTCTGGGAAAATGAAATATATACGTGAAAAGTTTTTATTTACTCTCTTATTACGTTGTAAATTATTCCTAGTTTGGGTAGATATAAATAACCAACGGATTTAAGACCAAATTACTAAGATCAATGTTATAGGACTTTGTTAACAACTTGATGTTAACTAATAGATCAGAAATCATTGTGAAAAAAATAGGTTTAGTTTCACACATCACATACACCCATATAACTTTATTTATATTGTAATCTAGTTGACTGTTTTGATTTGTTTTTCTGATCTTTTTTAGAAACTTTAAATTTTGTTTGCTTACTCTTTTGTTTATGTACTTTTTTGTGTTGGTATGAAAGCCTGGTTATCCATATCAAAGGTTCTTACCGAGCTTGGAAACCAGTCTCACAATACCTTCTTTATTGTAATCGTATCGTTTGTTTCAAATGTTGTATGGGAGATAATAAAGAATTGTTTTTATGTCGATCAAAAATGTTAATTAATATCAATATAAAACCCTATATGGTTTAAATATTTTAGCCGTTTGAGGTTGTTTTTACTTCAGATTTCTGCATCTATTCATGTCCATTAATGTATCGTTTATTTTTAGTTGAACATATAAGATAGTATCTATCAGGTAGTTTTCCCTAACCGGTTGTCATTCGACTAACCATAAATCTAACACTGCTCCTATATTTAAAGAGTTATATTAAATATATCTATGATTGCAAGAGACAACATTTGTTTATGTTTTAGTAAACACTAAACGATGTTGAACATCAGAAAATATAAAACGACAAACGACTTGTGTTCAGTCGAAAATACATCTTAAATTTGTTTAAGAAAGGTAGAACATGCAGAATCTACTAAATTTATTGTGGCACTCACTTTTTGCTCATTTACAATTTTATATAGCATTACAGTAAAGAACATGCTGTTCCGTAGCTGCTTTTTATATAGCTTTGGAAGTATTTTGTGGTCACCAAATTTGGTAAAGATTTTTTATTAAAACAGATCAAAAGAGCATGAGGCTCACCTGATGTTGAATTATACTCATGACACTCTCAATGCCAGAGGGTCTGGGAGTTCGTTTCCGGGAATTTAAAATTGTTTTTAATATTAAATTGTTCTGCATATTAATTTATCCAATCATGATAAATACACATTATTTGATACTTTTTATATAAGATCCGTCCTCCTAGTTTGATATACAGATACTATAATGGTAGCCGTGTACTCAGAAGGTGTAACATATATATACTTTATAGGAATTTTATAGTCCCACATTAATCCAACAAATTTATGAAAAATCGAAAATATCGTACATGTAAGCGACGTTAGAAATTCATCTTACACGTGTTCTACGAAATTTATTCCAGCTTAGCATAGAATAATATACCTCAGGCATTCCGTGACATAAATTAACTCGTGTAAATTAAATATTAATATCATACACGACATATGGAGCTGTACGTTCTTATTCTAATACTGACGCATCATATGTTACGGCCAATATCTTGTATGTTGCATATCAATGACATCGTATAACTATTCCTGTTAAAACTCTGATGAATTTATTAGAGGAAGCATTATTTAGATTTAATTTAAAAGTTCGTTTTAACACTTTTTATAAGGTACTTAAATGAATAGGAAATATTATTTTATACAAAATTTGATACGTAAATTAATCAACAGTGAATCCGGTTATTTAAGTAATTTTGTCAGATATGAGATTTCATGCAATAACTTATCTTTGAATAAACATGGTGTAAATCGTTGCAAGCGACATTGCCATCAGGATATACACGGAAACGTCTTCATAAAGGAATATATTTACATGCTCGTCAACAGATCTGAGACAAAATTGTCACGCCGGAGGCTACGGACTATTATGAAAACTTCACAGGTACAAGTTTGGCACAACCAATTTGTACTCACAAAACAAATATAGCTTTTGCACTTTCCATGCTACGGAATATTACGTTGCGGCTTACTACAGAGGAATATTTTTCCCCTAAAATTTGTTGTCAAAAAATTCAGTACAATGTTCAACACAATTCGAGATTTAAATATGTGATGTTCTTACGGGAGATTACTTAGCAAAAAGTTTTGTAAATCGCAGATTTTATTAGATCCTAGTATTTATTTTAACGTAAATACAAATTGTATTTTGTATGCTACGCTAGACAGAAGTAGGAATGCATATAAAAATAAATCTTCATTAACAAAACCTCATTATTCTTAATTAAAAATAACATTTTAAAAATAAAGCTCAATTATAAATAGATAAAAGGATTTCATAAAAACTGTATTAATATTTTCCCACAGAGAACTAAAAATAAAACCATCCCTCTTCAACATGAAGCTGTAAAGAAAAATAAAATAAGCATTTCGATAATAAAGATACAAATTTCAGATTTAATTAATTCAAAATTAATACAGGTTGCGACAAAAACATAAATTTCGCAGTGAGATTGTACACAATTATTTAAAGTCATTATCCAAGTCCCTGAGGGCTCGTAATGACTATCTTGACTCAATTATTAGCATCCACAGCCGTAAAGCAATTACTCTAATAGTCCACTTAATAGCAACGTTCGAAGTAAATATTACACATTATACTTATTGAGAAATCCTTGTTTATGTACATAATTATTTTCCCTAATAGCAGTCCCAGGGTCCCGACTCCTGTTTCATCACTAATGAACCCAGATGTAACAGATATTCTATGACCCACACTAATATATTCTAATCGTTATTATCCCCGCGGAAATAAACTCGAGAAAATCTTCTAGAAACATACAATTAATTTTGAATGAATTTATTTTTCGTAGAACGTGATACGAATATCATTTTGCCAAACGCCGTAATTAAATGATATTATTGGTGTTGAGTGCATGATAAAATGTGGTGTACTGTAATAAATGGACCTATTAATTGTACTTCAGAATAAATTATACAAGATTATCATCAACAATATGTTCGTTTGAAAGGGCTAAGTCTTATGGTTCTCTAGCACGTATAGGTAATTATAGTGCGAAGGAACAATAATTTTATTCACGCAACTTTGATAGGACCCGGCGGAACTGACTTTTCCGTACCCTTACGCACCATAATTTATGTAAAGATAAAAGATACAAATGTTTATTATTAACGAAATCTTAGAAAAAATAAATGTTTCATTCAACCGCTCATGTTACTGATATTACAGCGATTTGTCTCTGTAACTCAACGATATGACTCACATTTGTAAGGCAAAACATCTCAATCGCTATTTGATTCATTCCGTAACTCGTGTACTGAATAAGAAATAAGTAGGATCTTGATAGTTGTTCTGTTTAAGTACTATCAACTCGTAGAAATGCTAAAAAGCACGTTCGCAGGACTAAAACTGAGTTAGGCAAATACTTCTAATCTTTCGCTCGGAGCGAAGTTGCACGCAAGCTTTGTAAACAGCGGCGAGGTGACTTTATTTTGCATCAACTAACTCGAGTCGGGCAAGGAATGTGATTACACCATCGCGCCCACTCGCGGAATCCTCACCTTTATTCAACTTTTTCTTAACTTCTAGTGGTAACATTGAGTTCAAAAAAGCAATTTCCCGCTTCCAACTCTTTATGGTAATGCTCTGTCCCGTCCATAGTTTTATTTAAAATTGTGCAATACTTGTTTGGAACTGTATCTCTGGTTTTCAGGTTTATTTAATGTTTGTCTCGGAATGGTAAAATAAGAGATATTTGGCGTAATTTTAGAGAGAATATGATAGGAACAGCAATGAGTATTTGTTTGTAACGGATAGTGAGCGCAGTTGCCGGCAACCCGGATGCTATGGTTCCGGGCCGACTCGGCTTATCAGGCTCGATAAGGCTGGCTTCAACAGACATTATATGTCCTACCGCGTTACCCATTACAGCAAAAATTTTAACAAACATTTTATTTGCAATTTTAATGAAAAATCAAGAAACATTTTGAATGGTATATAAGTTAATATGGTTTTAATCTGGGATATTCTGTTTTCTGAAGGCGTAAAGATAATGTTTACTTAAAATTACTAATGGAACGGATTTTTACAATTTAAATTAAAATTCAGCGGGTGTATCGTGGAACTGTTAATCGGATTTTTATGAAGCCGTCGCGTTAAGCGAGATAAGTCGTTATCCGAAATTAGTTTGCAACTACGGTATCGAAACTTGTACACGGCTCGATTGGCCCAATCTGTGTAATATTACACAAGTTCTTGATTAAATTTAATAAAACCAAGACGGTAACCTAATTGCGCGGGCGAGTTTCATTAACGACTGTTCGATTCTCACCGAGTTTTGCCTCTTTCCATCGATCTGTCGCTAGAATTTCCCGAACACTCGGAATTTTAATGGTATAATTAAGGTTTTAGATTGGAGGATTCGAAGAGGTAACATCCGCGAAGAGTCAGCCGAGGTATCATTAATTTTCTCAAAGTAATTTGTGATGTGTACCGATCTTATTACTCTGACAAATGCTTTAATATCCGAACCAAAAATACATTTTATACCTCAATCAACAACTAAATACTAGATAATGACAAAAACATCAATAATTCCATCGTATAATGTTTAATACAGCGTATAACGTAAACTAATTTACATCAAAATAATTGGAGCTTACAATTTTCCAGTGGCATCATAACATGTTTTACAAACTTATCAACCGATCAACATACAACACGGGTCCCTTTAATAACAGTTATTAAGGTTTACACCTCGTTAACTCGAATCAAAATCGCAACACGAAAGCACGGCGTGGTTGTTGCTTATTAAACTACGGTGAAGTTTAAGTACTATCTCCTATTAATAATGTATCAGCATTGCAGTGAAACGCTATTGAATAATTGGAAACTATTTGGAAAATCACTACTACAATTTTATAGTATAAATTAAATACGCTGAATAAATATCTGTTCCATGATCATTTGTCAATCTAATAGGCAAGTAGATGATGGCTGACACACGCTGTCGGATTTATGTATCTAGCCGGTTTCTTCATGATGTTTTGTCGCCGTTCGAGCGAATGTTAAATGCGCACATAACAAGAAAATCCATTGGTGAACAGCCGGGGATCGAAAATACGATCTTAACGATGTGAGTCACTGAAGCCACTAGGCCAACACTATATACTAGAATTTATTAATTAAAGTTTCATTTGTTTGTATTAATTTATCATCATAGTAGGATTTGATTTTTGGTATTGTGTAGTGGAAGGCTGTAAACATGACGCTACGACCGAACATAACGCGGGATATACCAGTGGGTACTTTTAGTATTTTATTAATAACACACAAAAACTAACAATTTGTAGTTTTGATATCTTATTTTGAAATAGACAAACACAATAGTTTTAATGCTTTACTCTGTTTAGGTCATAGTCACAAGGTCCACAAATATAAGTGGGATACATGATTTAAAAAACCTATTTATTCGCAATACACGATACACTACAAGATGTATAAAGTAGTTAGAAAAATTACACGTTGTTCAGTGTAGCAAATACTTTTATATGAGCGAACTTGTAAAAAACATGAGTAAAAGCGAATCGGAAATAAAACCAGTATTAATTTAATCGAAACTCCTCTTCATTAGTTTCAGTCGTGCGGTTGAGTTGCCAGACAAATAAAAAAATGTTTGATCTCGCAATCGTTGTACCATTGGGGCGGTGATACATAACAATTGTTCATTTTACTTTATCCCTATATGATGAGTGGGAATGTTTTAAACTACTTCGTTAACGGAAACTTTATCGATATATTTCTTACAGTTTTTTTATACGACGATTCTACTTTCCAGGTGGTTTCCACAATAATATCTATAATAAAAGGATCGTATGTTTTTAGAACTTAGTAGAACTATAAACCACTTGTGTATTACATTTTTATGTTACAGGAGGCAACCGTGGACACTCACATTTCCAGGAAGATCGCATGTGCGTTGCCGGCCTTTTAAGAAATGGTACGCTCTTTTGTTGAAGGAATCTAAGTCGAATTGGTTTGGAAATACATCAGTGGCAGGTTACAGATAGTGGCGGTGCGCGGCAAAAATTGCCTTAAGAAACGCTCAGTCGTGGAACAATGGACGTCGAGGTGATACAGATAGTATTTTGTATTCTGCCGACCGATGATGAAACTCAGCTGCACCTGCTTTTTTTCCATAGCGTTTTTTAAATACATTTTGTATCACTTTTGTAAGTTCACTTCATTTGTGAAGTCTATATATGTAATGAGTAACTAATGTATAAAATGTTGCCATTTCTGCAGTTCTTTTTTGCTGCAGTATATTTCAATTTCGATGTGATAACAATTAAAAAGGCTTTAACTTCTTGTGAATTAGACTTTCTATCCTATGGAAAACTCAAAATATTGTGAATCATTTTATAAAAAGGCTCTGAAATGCATCCGTTCCAATAGCTCATAACTTTGAAACGGCCCGACGCATTTCATCAAATAAGACTAAAAAGTCAATTGAACTTTTAATTAAAATTGATTTGAATCGGCCAATCCGATAAATGAACAAACCAACACGTAGAACATCGATAAATATTTATTTTCCCTATGTGCCTGTGTTACTATTTTACTAACATAATTATTTACTAATTTACATCCACAAAATTTATCGTTTGATCTCATGTCAAACAGCACGCTTACCTAATTCCACAATATTAAGCAAATACAACCTTAATCAGATTGAAGCCTTTACAAAACTTTAATTAATATTGGACGCGAAAAATTTTATGCAAAAAATCGTTATTTATAAAGTGTCGCTGCATTTTTTGTCTTCGGCGTGAAAGCGAACTGGGTCGAGAAGGTTGAAGTAACGTCATCAAATTAAAACTTGAATAATAACGATAGTGTTTAAAGAAATTGTTAACGTTCGCATTATAATAAGCTGAGAGATAGCTATAGTATGTATCTATGTAGGGTGCACTCGACTCGAGTGGCCTACCACGTTCGTTAGCGGCCGCGCAGCGAAGGCTCTCTATCCCACTCTAGAGATCTTTTCATTAGGAAGTAATTCAGAGTGCCGGGCACTCTTCCGCTTCATTCCTCCACGTTCCTACTGAGAGTGCTCGTGGCCTCACTGAATCAGGTAGAGCTTTTGTGACAAGATTAAAGCTTTCTTAGAGACGACACGTTTTCTAAATAAATACACAACAACGTTTAAGCTTCATATGGTGAAGAGTTAAAATTAACAAATATATGGTTTTGCTCGTGAAATCACAGTCTAGTAGGGGTTGTTAGAGGGTGGGTAGGGGGTCCAGGGGTGAGGGCAGACACCTGTAAAGCATTGACACCCCTGTGTTGATATTTCATTTCCGGGAGCGTTATTTTTTGCGAAAAACAAATATTTTAAAATAGAGAAGTGTATCGTGGAATAGTCGGTATTACATTTCTGATAATGTTAGGCTCAAAAATATCTACCTAAGGTTATACAGTAAAATCTTACATTTTTTATGTTAAACTAGAATAGCTGAAAAATTATTAAAATCACAACATACAAAACAAACACAAATCTTTCCTTTTATCACAGTAATTTCACAAATACTTGTGTGTGTTATATCTCTTGTTTCGTTACGAGATGGCATTAAGAGTACGCACAAACACCACAAACTATAAACACTCACTACAAAGAAAGTCATATAAATACAATTTAATTGTGTCAAAAGGTGTTAAGTTATTTTATTTAAGGCTTGAAATTTGACGTCGCGCAGTATCAACGTCTATTCCCGGAATCTTGTGCCAAAATTATTTCTAGTAACGTCACATTCAAGAACGTATTCAGCCTGTGGACTCAGTCGACTGTAAAAATTGTGCAGGATTTTGTAATGCATTTCACGTTCGCAATATAAGATTTTACGTATCTAAGATAATTATTTTCTTTTGTAATTTTCAAAGTGTAAACTAAAAACTTGCTCATATGGTAAAGGAATAATAGTAAAAATACCGGTATCATTCACAATACACATACATTTCAGGCAAAAATATAAGGAAACGGATGTAATTTGTGGCCAATACCAACCTAGAACCTTATAGTTAGCGACACTGCGTTATTATGGTTATTTATGTATTTGTTATGTTTTGTTCTCACTATAATGTAAATGTGCTTTTGTCTGTTAAAAATTTTCTTGTACACCAAACTTTATTAAGAAGAGGAGCAAAAAGTTTCTTGCCAGTTCTCCCCCTTTCTGTTTTTGATTTGGGAACTGCTACTAAATTTTAATTTAATTCTTTTTTTATTTATTATTGACGTTCATAAGTGTACATCGTTGCCAATGGGTATACATTTTTATTTGAAGTATTTATCTACATAAATGTGCTTATTATTTATGTTTTGGTTGCATTATCCCCACTAATCGATAAGAGAAATAATGTCATTCTAGTACATAAGAAATGAAAATATGAATAGTTATTCCATTGTATTTATTATTCTTTTATTACTACGATTTTCATCATGTCAACTTTCAATAGCCTAGGTAGAACATGATTTTTATTAATTTCGACTGTGATTTAATAACAAGAATTTTACATCTTAATTTATTACTGTGAATCTAAGCATTCTAGCATGTAATTAGTGCAATAACAAACAACGTTATAGTGACCTTAAGTAGATGCTACTATTAAGCTGGGTTATATCACTTAAGAGTACCCAAGGCGCGCGGGTCCGATTTAGTACACCCAGAATGGGCAATAAATGTAATAATTATCTTAATTGTTACATTTATTTAGAATTGAACAAGAAATATACACTACCTTTATAAATCCTTATATGGATTCGTTTTGAAATATATAATTGTGGTTTATGCATATGGATTACCACTTAATAGATGTTTTGAGGTCGCTGCATATAATTACTCGAGGCGTACGCAAAAGGCGTATCATAGCGATCAATCTCTAGCTTATCAACGAAGAATCGCGCGTGTGTCGGATCGTAGTAGGTTCTGCGTTTTATCGCACGGTCGATCGCACAATGCGATATTAGCACCATTCGTCTTTGTCGTAGCGTTTTCTAATTTGAATAATCGCAGGTGAGAATACGAAATGATCAAACCCTCAACATTAAACGAAGATACCCGAAGCATTCAAACAAAAAATCAAGCTAAAATTGTTGCATGCCTACCGACAATAACGCAATTTCCGGATCTATTTGACAAATAAAACAACTGCGCACAAAAGAAGGGAAAAATGAAAACAGTGAGAATTTTCTCATTACGCCACAAATCAACTGTTAAAGCAAATATTTAAAAAGAGAAAGGAATTCGCAGACTACAAAACGTTCTTCATCCCTGGCTACTGGGAAACGTGAAATCCGATTTAATTTATTTTTATCGCGGGGCTTTATAATTTCATTTTCGCACTTTCCATTTCGAGAGAACGCCCGCGCCGCGGACCGGCTCTCTATCCGAATGAGATCTCTACGAAATCAGGTACAAAAGAACGATAATGAACGCTCACTGCTTGCTACGTAATCTAAATTATTATACGAGTCGAAATTCTTACTTGGCAGCGAAAGAAATCTACTTTATCTCGGGCACCAGGAGATGTTTAATAAAATTAAAATGTCTGACTCTGAGGAGGCCCCTTCGATGTTTACGATGCTCTCTAACAGTATTTCGATTCTAATTTTCTTTCGTCTGTCGGCAACAGCGTTTTTAATCGACTGTAAGTATTTCGAATTAAATGGCTATTAAGGCATCGAGAATACCAATTAAATAGAAATGTAGAATTGTCATTTAAATAGAAACTAATATTATACGGCGCTGCGGGTTGCAACGTTCTATATGATGATATTTATTGCGATTTTCTGAATACGGCTAATAGGCGCGGGCGCGAGGCGCTACCGTCTGTATGGCGCCACTCTTCGATTCCTTTTATACTGATTTCATATTACGTCTGCCTTATCCTGCCTGAAACGGTGGATTAATTAGGTATATTTATTACTTAACTATTAGCTTAAAGTAAAACTTGATGTATATATGTAATAGCTAAATTAATTTAATATTTATAAGTTAGTTTAATAAGGAAACAAAAATAGCAATTTCCATCGGAGATTGTCAGATAACTGAAATGCAATTAAACAAATGCAGCATGTAAAGCGCTTGTGTCGGCAGGAATGAGACCCGTCGAGCGACTCGGCCCGTATTGTTCCCCATAATGATTATATAAACGTACTTTTAGTACACAATTAAATTTTAACTGTTCCTAAAATTGTGCCGAGTAAGCGCAGCGCTGTATTTCATTTCAACGAGGCGTAACTAACTCTCTTAAAGGATTTCCATTAAATTAGTCTAAATTGTACGAATGCAAATATTTAGATTCAGATAGGTGAAAGACAGCTGAATCCTGATATGAATAGCAAACGGAATCAATGTTGAATATGAAAACTCAGAGGTTTAAAATACGCTCTTGACGAAAGCCGACACAGAGCATCGAAATAACAACGCCCCGCAGATGTCAAGTTAAATAAGATTTAATATTCTCATCTGCCAGGAAGTTTCTTCAAGGAGCGTGTGTAATCAAAATCTGCAAGGGGAAACTTTCAACTGGAATCTTCATGCAATTGCAGAACCTTCCCGGTAAAAAACTAAAATGAAGTTCTCGTTTAAACTAATTTCATTCCAAACTTTCTGTTAGAATAGGTTTTTTCATGTTCCCTAGTTTTTACTCGAAACAACTTGTTTACAGTTTAAAAATCAATTTCTTAGAACTTACAGAATAGGTAACTTGCGAGGTGTTTACTTGAGGCGGGCGCGACGCGGAAATGTGAACTGAAACTTTAAGTTTTCCTTTAAAAATTTTCAGTTTAAAATTATGTTGCTCGTGCATGTTTTGGTGCGACAAGTACAACTAGAATAATAACGAGCCACGTTGTTCATTATTAAATCTTTATAAAAAGTATTAACTTCGATTTCGAGAAAATTACATTTAAAAGATCTCTCGACTCAAGGCATAATTGAGCGTCCTTAAGAGTCCAGAATAATTGATACAAATTGTTGCGAAACAAATAAAAATCGTAAAGTGAGTTTAATGTTAAGGCCAAGATTCTCAAGATAGAAAAACTATTAAACGTGACTAAGTACATTTGCGACAGAGTGGAGTGGCCCTTGTCCTTCAAGAGCGCAATTAGTTCGCTTTTTGCTGCACTCGGATATTTTGACTAATGATTGGACGCGGAGCGAACAGCGACGCTATTTTTGTTCACAACAAACGCTGATTTATAACGTTGTACGAGTTTTCCTAATTCAGATATTCCTTATAAACTTGTTTTCATAAATTCATAATTATCATTAAATAAACTCATGAGCGTAAAGACTTTAAATCTACAAAAACATAAACAAGAGCGATGTTTTATAAATGACCCTCACATTAAATAAACTCTACTCACATATTATTAAACTTGGCAAAAACTTAACTATTTTAGTAAGTTGAAATGATAAACGCATTTATGGAAATGAGCGTCCATTCGTGGTAAGTATTCACTTAAATCGTACTTAAAGTGAAGCTCATTTGAAAGATGCACACACATTAAAACGTAATAACACTAGCACGCGTTCATAACATGCAAATGCGAGGGCGGGGCACAAGAAACTTGGCAGCCAGCGAGCGGTCGCCCGATCCTGCAAATCTGCACACTTTGCTTATCAGCTCTGATTCATAACGACGCGCGTACATACACCAACAATACACACGAACATCGTACAAGTGTGATGTCACTTAGTGAATATGCTTCTCGACATCATTTTATTTTGTGGATAAGCACGCTCCTACGACCGAGGGATTCACCGACGCTTTGTCGGGGAAGAAAAGAATAGATCGTGATGAGAAATGTACCGGAATAATTTATCTTCGGGTTAGTTTAGAGAGCGAAGCCTGTCTCTGGCAGAATTGCGTGGCCTACGGCTTATTTCTAATTCAGGGTCGCATTTTCGAAGGGAAAATAAAGCGCCGCGCGTGAATAACTGAATAGAAACGATGACTAGTTAAGTTCCAAACTGGAAGCGATGGCGCCATCCCCGTTCGACCTAAAATATATCGTACCTGTATCACTCAAAACAAGGAAATAGAAACGTAGCGGCAACAACAATATTTTTTCGAGTGTAAGTCGTTACAAATATACAGATAACCGGCGCACGTGCCGTTTATGGAGGAAGATGTTGAGGGCGACGCGAGCACAAAGCGCCTGAGATTTATTGGCTCGCCGTAAACATATATAAGAGGAAGTTTGTACTCTTGAGCTCAACAAATCGCAATATTTAACGTTCAACTATTTCCATCAATTTGTACTGGCAAGAAAGGAAAAACTTAAATTGGAGCGATTAAAGTGAGCACCCCACCGTGATTGATTTGTCCGAAAGAATCAGTACTCGCTGCGTGCCACTGTGCCTCCACTGGCCATTGTGCCCCTAGATTTATTTCTGTTTCCTCATTTTTATTGCGTACTCAGATCTTATAACGAAATAGTTACGGCTGTTAAAAGGTTTTATTGGTTAACCTTCGACGTATGTGGTCATAAAATAGATTCGTAACCAAAGAAGCGTACGCGTTTCGAAAGATTTATAACTGAATCACGTGAAAAAGAAACAAATTTGCCCTATAGAAAAATATAAAACTGAAGATATAGCATAAATTTATAGGCAAATTGTGGAAATCTCAGTATAATAAAATATATTCTATTGAATATTGTATGAAAAGAGTTTTACGGCTCCCGCTCATTTCCTTCCACTTTACAACCTTTTATACGATACCTTATATTAAAAGTAATGACCAGTCCAGTTCTGAGATGTATCGACCCTTACCTGAAACGAAAAAAGGGAGAATTAAATTTCAAGCTCATCCAAGGAAAGCCGACATTCACGCACAATTAAAATACTTAATATCTCGGTGATTACATTTAAAACGGCGCAGAGCTCCCTTGCTGGCTTAGAAGCGAATTCACTTAATTTACGTTCGTTGAAGATCTACTAAAACTTTACGCACTTAATAAACTGCTGGCTGAATTAAAATTCCTCCGGTTTAGTAACAATTGTGTCGGAACGTCGTTAGCTGTCTCAGAGTTATTAATAAGGGCCACGCCTCGGTTGCGTTGATTTATCTACAAAAATAATGACATCGGGTGCCGCTAATCAAAATTAACAAGTAAATGTTTGAGTGGGTTGCCGCGCTATTGTTTAAATATGCAAATTATTTTTGAGAAGTTCCCTTCCAGGTTGTTGAACACAAATTGGTGTCACCTTCTCGCTGCGTTTCAGCAAGTTTCAGTGTTGAGAATAAATAATAGCTCAGTCGTTGTTTAGCCGGGAATCGTAAATCAGGGTAAGACGAAATTTTCGTCTAATGTAAATGTAACAATGGCGCATAGTTTTGAGATGTCTTTAACAAACTCGTATCGTTGTTTGAATGAGTCTTATTTGTATCTGAGCGCCTAAGTTTTAGAGGTTATATTTGCGCTCGGAGATACAACGTGCTCGTTGTCTTATTGTAATTGTTACATAATTAGGTAAGTTTTACAAGTACTTCAAGCTAGTATTCTCTTGTTTATAAAATTACAGACTTGAGCTTAAAAGCTTATATAAACTTGTATAAGCGAATAAAATAGATATTTACGAAATGAAGACAGAAAGTTCAAAGTTATTTTTTGTTTTTAATACTCTATCGTACAGTGAAGGAAAATGTAAGGAATGCCTAAACCCAAAAAGTCGACGTGTGTCGCAGAAGGCTGATCACCTTCTTGTCTATTAGAAAAAAACAAATGAACAGAAAGAAACAAACAAAACAAATCACGAAAGAGACACACTTATCTGAGGCCCATATCTAAGGATTTTAGTGTTTCTCTACCTACAGTATTATCAAATAATAATTGACTTAGTTAAAAATTTCCTGTTCACCGTATATACTTTAACTTCAACAAAATAAGTTCAGAAAGATTAATTTTATGCCTGATTGCTACAAAAAAACCTTCTTATTAGTAATTTAATATCGAAATACGTATTTTTTCATTAAATGAAGAAATATAAATATGTGAGCGTTGCAGAATTCTTATTGAAACAATTAACTGGATGAAATAAATCAAAAAGCAATTAACAAGGCGGCACAAATGTGTTTCTAATAACATTTGAAAAGCCGTTAGTTCATTTCTGGGAGCGGTTTATCAGTAATTGAACGAGAGCAGTTACATGGAGTCTGGGATTATATTTGCAAGTTGTTTGACCCTTTTCGGAACATGTAGGATTATAATTCGAATTAAACTATTTTATTTATATCACATTCTAAATGGATTCCATTGTTTATGTAAACACATTGTTACCTTTAATTGGAATATATTATTTATTGCTTATCTGTGTTTGTGCGTAATATAGCATGGCAATGACTAATGGCATAAAAATGTTTGTATAAGATATATTTGTATATCGGCAAGTTTAGGTTGAAAATTTATTTATAGTTATTTATATTTTTTAGTAGCTTTTCTAAACACTTAATGAAGCCCATCACCTGTTTGCTGATACAAAAACATCGACTTTGAAGTAAGAAACCTTTCATTAAGTTATAAGAAAACCTTATTTTATTATTACGGATAAATTATGAACTAAAAAATAAATTTTGAACCTAAGTACATCCATAAACTAAGTTGTAAAGAAGAAATAGTAATTATACTTTTCACTATTTCAAATTTCATGTTCAAATATTTTTGTTTTTTATTCACCGTTGAAATGTTAAGTATTATTAAATGCATTTTTCATGACAGAGAAAAAATTATCTCAAATTTAAAAGGAAAATTCATATAAAAATAAATTAAATAATAATTATTACAACCAGCGAATAGTAATTTACAAATTGACACGTGTAAACTACACGAAATGATACAATTACGACAGTTTTATTACTGCTATTATTACATTGTGTAATCGCGCTTCGATATAGTGCATTCGGACACGCGACCTATTCCCGCGCACTTCATAAATATGAACGCATTTCAGAAATTAAAGTGCGATTATCGTATATTTACTGCTACTTAAGCTTACAATAAAACGCAAGACCCGCAACTTACAGTGAAGAATTAAAGTTAGTTCTATCCGCCGCTTATTATTAAGTGTGTCGCCTTTAATATAACTAAATAATATATAATTATAATAACACTATATTTTTGTTTTTCTTATTGTTGTTGCTCGGTGCAAAGTACAATTGCATAGCGTGCGAGTGATATATGAATGTCAAATGTCAGTTGCGGTGTGTGTGTGTGTGTGTTTTAAATAAATAAATATTTATTAATATGAACATTATGAATTTACAATATAAAAAAGTACCGGGACAATACACTGACGGAGGTTAAATTGTTTGTGCATAATTTTATTTATTACAAATGTCATCTACATAGTTATTCAAATATACAAAAGTGGTAATGATCTACGAACCTTTCTTATAAAGAGCTATATTTGTTCTGAAGTATGTAGACTTCAACATTTCAGTGAAATTGTTTCGTACCAAATATCATATTTCATAAGAACACTCATTACTGATGAAAGTTAAAGATGTTTGTGTCCCGACCAAGTCCATTAAAGTTAAAGGAACTCAAAGTGGACCAGTGTAAATAATAACTGAGTGGTTTTAGTCTGGGAGATGACGCTGTTATGATATTTAATTGAAATTGAGATATTTAGGTGGTAAAGTTCAACTATTTCACAATAGTATTTGTGCTTTATTACATACTGTTCCATATGTCCGTTAAGTGGGAACATTGTGTATTTTAAGGCAATTTTATAGTAATCGGGTTAACTTTAGATTTATTAATAAATAACGATAACATACTAAATGTTTGTCAGTTAGCTTTGTACTTTGAAAAGTTAAAATAGTAGTGTGTGAAAGCTCCATTGCGTAGCACGTAGCTAAATGCTACGCTGGAACAATAAATGTAGACAGCAGAGCCTACATCGTAGCAACAACAGTTTCAAGCTATACTTGTTTATTGTTATTAAATAATTAATAGGATATTTTAAGATTTACATATTCGGTTTTAAATTTATTTCTGCAGGTTTCTTTGAATTACCTTAATTTATT
The DNA here is from genome assembly GCA_963693345.1 of Pieris melete. Lineage (NCBI taxonomy): Eukaryota > Metazoa > Arthropoda > Insecta > Lepidoptera > Pieridae > Pieris > Pieris melete. Next base: position 1,367,496 of record CAVNZK010000046.1, on the reverse strand, counting down.
TTCTAAAGAGCTTAAAATAATTTCGCATTTCAGGTGTATAAACTCACTGCATTGTAAGTGACAATTGAAAACACCTCGTGTGACAGCTTGATAAAGGTCTGGCACGCGATTGGAACAAAAAAGATTTTCGCATTCGAAACATATATGTGTAACTGGACGAACTATCTAATTTACCCAAACGTAATCCACTCAATAAAATCGCATAATTCGTGTAATTGGTACATGATTCTTCTTAGTTTAAAAATGTTTACCATCATTACAAACAATTGCCCATTCATTTGAGATTAGGATTGTAATGTAAACTAATGTAATATTATTTTTTTTTTAACTTAAATACCCAACAGAAAAGTTTACCCAACAGTATGGATCACAAAAGGTGGAATTTGCAGAATGACAAGCTGATAATTAGTGGTGATAATTATTAGTTTTAAATTTGAAATCAAGTCTATAAATTATCACTTTATATTCATCATTTTACGAATTGCAAATCGAAAAATATATAAGGATTACGACATGTCTTAATATCTCGCAATATAGGGATAAAATAAAGGCTTATTCGACATAAGCGGCGCCTCACGGCACATTTCCCCGCTATCTAAGACCAGGCTAATAAAATAGAGACACCTGCCGCTTCCACAGTCCTTCTCACGCGTTTCAACATTTTCACATATAGACTAATTTGTCTTTGTTCTGAAGTGCCATTTTGGTTACAGTTTAATTTCCCTAATCCTGTGTATACGCTTATAGAAAACAATGGAAAGATAAGATTGCCAGCTGATACGTTTGTTAATAGGATTTTCTGCGACTCAATTATTCTGTTTATATTAGCTTTTGTGATGTGTGAATTTGTAGGTTGCGATTCTTTAGTTTTTGTGTTTATAAATAGTTGACTTGGATAATAAATACATTGATAGATAATTTTCCATAACTTGATTGTCAATAGCTTAATAAACGCCTGTAGATTCGTAGTAAATTTTTGTCTTATAAAAAAATCGATATGATATAATCCGCATATTTATAAAGGTTTCGTCATGTTTATTGTGTGTGTAGTATATTTTTCCGAAATATATTCTAATAAATACTATAAAATTCTTCATTTCTATAACATTTTATATAACACCAAAACGGTTTACATTTCTCTCGACTTTAATCGAAATTATAGCGAGCTCGTAGAAAATGACAAAATTCAATTTACCACTTAGAGTGTAATCGATAACGGACGCGAACCGTATAATCAAAGTTTAACTAATTTTCAAAGATAAGATGCGAGACATCGATTAAACACATCACAGCCGAATGAAACTTCTGCTTGAGTAACCAAGCAAAATATATATAAAGTTAGGTCGTAATTCACGATATCATTACGGGATCTCAGCCATCAAAGTTAACGCAATGATATGAAATAATGAAACCACGATAATACGACAGATTTAACGAACCAATGTACTTACTATGATAACTTTATATTTTACATAGGTTTTGGAGATATATATTATACAAATATTTCAATGTTGAAAGCTACTTTAGGATTTACTCTATTGTGGTATAGTTTATTCTGAAACTAGAAGCTTAACTCATAGAAAAGTTCATCTTTGCCATTTTTAGCTCGGGTTCTCAAGATATCGCTTATAAGCAATATTAGATTTATTACCACGTTTTCTACGATTGAGAATACATATCATACTTATATACATCGTTAAACGCAAGCGAACCAACCCTACGGAGCCCTTTAATTAAGACAGTCTTCAGTTTCAAATCGATCTTGAACTTGGTCATACTAGTTCCTGTTAGGGTTAATGCTGCAGTTAAATTACAAGCTATCGGATTTATTACTTTAATTGCAATTGCATGCGATATTATTTCGACATAATTAAACCCTAGCTGTGAATCGACTTTTATTTGTGCTATAATAAAATTTATTCTACGATAAAGAATACAGCCATGCTGCAATCAGCGCATGCATTAGACCTAAAATGCATGTAAATAAATAATTATATTTCTTAGATAAGATTGTTTAGATAACTGACGTTTTATTTAATTTGTAATATCGAGACTTTGTTAGTATGTGATAAACGTCGCGAGTGTTGGTTTATTATTTGAATTTTTACAAGTAGAATTTTTGTTAGAACATTTTGGATTTTGATTAAAATAATTGTTTTAATGATCTTTTCAACAAACTCTAAATATTGTTTAATGATGACACAGTCCAATGTGTTTAAGACTAACCTGAAGTTTAAACAAAAGTCTTTAAACGAATAATTAACCAGATCCTTAATATATGTAAAGTAAAGTAATTCATAATTTATCAATTACGTGAAATAATTATAGAAAAAACCTGAAGTAATTTTTCATTTAATGTGTTTTAGACTCAGAATACTATCTGCCTATGAATAACAATGATTAATGAAGATGATAGAAATTCTGAAAGACCCAACGGTTTTGTTATATGACTCTGCGCTATTAAATAACAAGTGCGTGTTACGAAATGTATTTTTTAGTAAACTCTTTAAATATACTGACAGAGGATCGACGGAGCTGGTGATGCCAATCAATCAAACCAGGCTAACGCCATCTATCAATACGTCACGGCGAACGCGTCCCACCAGATGGCATCTCTGGCTGATGGCTGATGAGTTATTAAAAACAAATTTCTATTTTCATCAATATTTTTATACAAGGCAAATTGGCATACTTCCAGAACAAATTTATTGTACATTATGAATATTTTTTTAGCCTTATATTTTTATTTGCTTAAGAGATTAGTATATGCAGATGTGTGATATAAATTAAGCTTCAACTTTTTAATTATAAAATGGTTTTCAGTTGATATTAATACTGATTACGTCAAGATAAAAGGTGCATTGGAATGTTCCGTCCAATTCTGGCATACCGTGCAAAAACTACATAAGACACTCGGTAACATTTGTTGCGTCAACAAAATATAGCGCAATCGATTTGAAAGGTTGCTGCAGTCGAATACACGTATATATTGGATAAAATGTTTCGTACTTTTTGTATAATTCCTCGGCAAATTGAATTTATTTTAGACATGGATTTAACTTGTAATTACGAAATGATCCTTTAAATTCTATGAAAAAGGGATAAAAGCTTTTATTTAATTTTAAGCAGACACAAAAGGTACAAGTTAATCGCCGGCCTTAACGCCGACGCACGTTGATATCCGAATCGGACACTTTTATGACATCGGACACTGGGCGTTAAATGCGATGGCTTAAAAAGGGTTGAGTAGCCTTGTCACCTGGCAAGGCTTAAAGTACAACGCTACCTTTATCATAGCGTGGCCGGACGTTCATTGATAATTAATGGGTGGTGCCACAGTAACGATAACAAACGACGGGTGGCACGCGCATGATAACGATTAATATCTTCGTAGCAAAAACAAACCTACGCTCGTAGCCTTGGCGTGATAAATCATATCTCTGAGGCGCAAAAATAAATGAAGCTAATGATAAATGGCGACGAATTCGCGGAGCTTCGATCGACTCTAAGTTTCGACTGCTCACGAAATTAAACCCATTCTTTGTACGTCTATTGGAGAATCTCAGAATTTCCTCCATTTCATATCGGAGGTTTTAAAGAAAATTTTAAATGAAATGTCATTTCTTAGACATGTTACCAGAGCGATTTTGTGGACAATCTCCATTGAATGAAGTTTTATGCAAACGTGGAAGTATTACTTGATTAAAATTTTCGTTGGTATTAAAAAAACAAATGCAAAACTTAAACTACCTACTTGGCTTTAAAATGATTGCACATAATGCGAGACACAATATTATCAAAATCAAGTAATAAAATCTTGCTTTATTAGATCCGAAGGGCCTTAATCTAAATAAAGAAACAATTTTTATTCTATTTCTTTTCGCTGCTCTAAATTCAAGAGGCAGTGAAAACTTTTCCAAGTAAATTATCTCATTTCTCCGCATCCCCTTTAAATTTATTAGGAATTTCATTAAGACGTACTTGGGATAATATAGGAAACAATAATCACATTGTGTCTTCTATGGGATCAAAACTTTTAAAATGTTAAGTATAAAAACAGGTTTTATTACTATGGTAACTTGGGTGAAACCACATGCAAATACTAGTATTTAATAAAAGAGTTTATGTGAAATGTTTGCGTTGTGGTCTCGCTTTGCTGGATTTAAAACTAAAAATTAGTAGCTTGAAATTATACGTGCTTCAAACTATGAAAAACATAATATTTAACTACACGCAACAAGCAAATATTAAAAATTACGGCTAAAAATTCGGACCTCAAAGCTCCTCAGCTTTCCAATTATTATAATTTGAGTGAAATAATTAATCCTTTAAAATTTTATTACGGAAATTTCTTTACAGCATTTTAGTTTTACGAACGGGGAAGTGGAGATATTTGGTGAATTTTTTTACATCGTGATAAAACCTCTGGAACTAAGATCTCATTTGATTGGCGGTAATAGTCCCAATGCGATTTCAAACAGTGGCGTAGTTTCGGAAATTGCGTTAACCACATTGGAGTACCAGGAAATTAGAAATGTTCAGAGGTGTAATCGAATGTCATCAAGTAACTCGTGAACTGCTTTAAAGTATGTATATAGATTTCCATTTCATAATTGACTTGATGTAGCACAGTCAACAACAAAAGAGCCTATTAGTTTTACAAGCTACATTTATTTAAGCAAAATGGATATTTGTTCGGCGACTGTACTAATTACATTAGTGATCTTTCCCCAAACAACTCTGCTTTCAGTGCAAATAAACTTTGCTTCGAATAACCGAGTCCAAGATCGTAAGGAAAAATTCTTAAACCCTCTTAGTTAAGTCCCAAAGGTATATGTTTCGATGTCATAACATCTGGTTTAATATTTGAGCACTGGAGAACTAAATTGTGTTTGTGTCTTAAAAACACTTTATATTTGACGTAAAATATTCTGTATATAGTATATCAAAATAATCATAAACTATATTAATGTATGTGATTTTAGTCTTTCCTATTTTATCTAAATCATCATTCTTCCTTGTGAAATGTGAAATAGTTTTTTTAGCTATACTATATAAGATAAATATCCAAAAATAAAAACAATATATTTTGGAATATTTATTGGACCCGAAGGATAGTGTGTCGGTTTCGATTCGATTCAAGTTTTCAATCCCTCAGCGTTTTGGGACTTGCATCAGACAATCTTATCAGAGAGGGAGAGAAGATTTTCCAGTGTCCGGCTTCTCACCTTCAGGGATTTCCCCAGACGCCCAAGCGCGCTTGCCGATTGGATTTCAAATTATTATGCGTGCAGCCCCTTAAAGGCTTTGCATTTTTAAAGCTTACCTCCTTAGAAAAGGTTTTATTGGATCAGACGGATAAGAGCATTTAACACATACTTGTACGTTTTATAATTTAAATCAACAGTTAAAACATTAAAAACTTGCATAATAATTTTAATAACACAAAATTAAAATTTCCCGGAAGTTAGTTTTTATATGGTTTTAGATATGAAGTTGGAATTATATTTAAGCGTTAATGTTCATGAAGTTGGCAGTGGAAAAGATTCGCTCTCGGTCGCATTAGAGCCGGCCCACCGTCGGAGATAATGCCACTACAATACCCCAAGATCCGATTGTATTGGGAAATTGGATCGAATGCAGTGCTCCCCATACAAAAGATAAGAGCGCACGTGAAGTTATAGCCTTTATTATTATGTACTTGCTATCAGCAGATTGCCGCATGCTCTTGACTGCTTCTCAATTTTATATTTTATTTAAGTGTCTCTTAATATTTTGTTACATTTTTCCCAAATATTTAGTAAGTGGTTTTCGATTTCCCAATTACCCAGTAAGTATGTATGACATAAATTATGCTGATATAACCATTATATAATACTAGCTGTAAACAAATTGAATAGAGCAACATCATTCACTAAGTTCATGTTCGAAACTCGAAAGTTTATTAAATAAAAGATAATACGAGAAAATTAAGTGCATTGCAGCAATTCTGGATACATATCGTTTGAATCCAAAAAATTTATACGTAATAACGTGCCATATCAAACGCCATCGCCGACGGCAAGCCATTCGCAGTACTGTTTTTGCGAGGACGGAGGAGGTTTGGACTTTTATAATATGCAGTGAGAGGTTTTACACAAGTTGTAATACTGTATCTGCGAATACTAAACAGAAAGCGTGAGTACATAGCTGTTTAAATTTTACAAATAAAATAAATAAAACTTTTTGGTCAAATATTGTTGTAATAGGTATGTTAAAAAAATATTTATTTGTCTTTTCCTCTACGTATATACAATTTTATATGAAATTTCATAAACACAACTCAAAGTTAAGGCATAATTTAGATTTTTATCGTCTAAAACTTTGAGTATTTGATAATAGTCACCAAGTCTTGATAATCTAAGGCGACGTAATCTCTTCGCGTCAAAAATGAAAAATCTCAATTGAATTCGACGTTATAAACGCCCCGCTCAGCCTTATCTCCCCTCGACGATATCATTACAAGCCCTTCGCAAAAATTACGGTACAAAAACACTCGACGCGCATACTAATCGTTCGCGGTCAATATATCCCATCCGGATTCAACAGTCACCGATTCAATTTAAAAATCTATTTGCACAGAAACAGAAGTACTAAATAATAATTCAAAATTTCTCTTTATTTGGGCTGAATGCTATATAAACTCTTAAAACCTACCGTACATCCGTAGCGAAAGCCTGCTCGGTTATTTATGGAAAGCCAGGATTCATTGTGTTGTCGGTTTTCATTTTAACGTTTAATATTTTTTTTGTCTTTTTATGGTGTTTTCGCGATCACTGGAGCTTATACGATCATTTGTTTTTTAGTGAGCCCTTTCGAGTCGCTTAGTTCCGGTTATATGATTTATAAAGAGCCTACTTGAGCGAATTTTGGTAAAAGCGTAAGATATATTATGGATGTCGGTACTTAGTATGGAAATATGCGTTTTGTTAGAGGATAATGCCCATAGGGCAATATATTATAATGTTTTTGTTATAAAGAGGATTTGTTTAGTCAAGCGTTCTACTTTAATGTACCTTATATTTGTAATAATATATTTTGTATAAACCATTCATTTAATGGCGCTAAAACAATGAACATAATCTTTTCTAATCTTAAGAGCAAGTGGTATTCCCCAGTAATTTGAATATATAAGGCCGCCTGTTGCATCCCTTATAATGTTTATGTATTGTGTTACAGTAGAACTCCAATTATCCGAATTAATGGGGACCGGGACCCATTCGGATAATCAAATATTCGGATAGTCGGATTTTTTAAAAAAAAATTGCTATTGGAGAGAATAAAAGCTACGTTTTGATATTGCACTATTTTTTTATTGAATACGCGGGGGGAAGTCAGTGTAGGCACAACGGCAAGTTAAGACAAGTCAAGTCAAGACTTGACGCGCAAACACTGGCTTCGCAGAAGAATAATAGCGCACTTAGACTTTTTTTGGACAATTTTTTGTGATTCGGATAATCGGCGATTCGGAAAGTCGGAGTTCGAATAATTGGAGTTCTACTGTATTTGTGTTTCTTTTATTTTTATTGCAACGAAGTGTGAAAAAATAAATGACTAAATAATTTGAAAACGTTACCGCAGAATTGAGAAATCGCGAAAATAGGCTAACACTCTTTTTTATTTATAAAATATATCAGATAACATTTACAAGTCATAAAAAAGCCACGTTATATCAAACAAGGTTTTACATAAAAAATTGTAAAGGTTTGTCTTCCCCACTATCCCTTTGAATGAGGTTGGGCAGGTCATGTTTTTTGTGAACGCTCGCCGGAAGCATTAGTTCCAATGGAGGGTTGAACCCTTTACATACTTAAGAGCCTCCGTATTAGTATCGTAAAAATGTAATTAAAATTCACATCATCCGACGGGGCTCTCGAAGCGGAGATAACTATCCTATTGTTTTGCGAGGGAGTCTCATAAATGGTCACTTTGTGTACAATGATACTGCAGATTTGAAATTAAACATGCATGTATCTGGGGTAACGTTTAGACCGTGATATTTTTGTGAGGGCGGTTTTAAAGGGATATTCCAAATTTGAAAAATAGCACTTGCTCATAATTTTTAGTTTTAATACAGAAATATACTACGCCTTTGACATCGCATTGTTTGATGACCGTTAACTCTTATAACTTCAGTATTCTTGAGGATAAACATCAATAATAAGATTTTTTATTTAAATTTAACAAGCAAATGGGCAGGATGCTCATCTGTTAGTCAGTGATACCGCTGCCCATAGACACTTGCATTGCCAGCCTTTTAAGAATTGGTATGCTCTTTTCTTGAAGGACCCTAAGTCGAGTTGGTTCGGAATTACATCAGTGGGCAGAATTTCGTATTTTACCTTGACGTCCGAAGATGAAACTTTGAGTTAAGCCTTATATCCTTATGTATGTAATAAAGATATACAAACATATCTTTCAATTGATATAATTTTACCTTTGGTAAGGTATCTAAAATTAATAGACTAAAGTCTATTTGAATACATCGCTTAACAACTATTCGCGTTTTTAGAAATAATACATCATGTGTCAGTCAACAGACGATTGTTTCACCCTTGCGTTATCTTTACATAGCCGAAATCTGTTAATTTATAAACGAATAGCACGTAAATACCGCACGCAAGCCATTAAAACGATAGATAACGATTCTAAACATAAACAGTGAAAGATGGCTAGGTGCGGTGAAAATCATTTTTCATTAGACACGATAATTTACAATGCGTAGGTATGGTTAGTAAAAATATTCTTTAACGTTTTTAATAAACGTTTAATGTGCATATGTTTTTACAAAGTGATTTTAATCAATCAGATATTGATAAACACGCAATTATAAAGTTGTATTAAGTAATTGTAATTAATATTTAGAATTTAATAAATACTATAATTCAACTCCCAAGAATAGACAATAATTGACACCAAAAGTCAATCTTAAAAAATATAAAATTATAACTAAAATATATTATTAAACAGAGTTGTATTGTATCTCTATATACATTTAATTTTATGTATGTATCATTATGATAAATTCTAAAATTCAATAGTATGTGTGGACTAGCAGCGCAACCAACTGCCTTTAATCCATGTTTTTACGAAATATTAATATACCACACTATTATTAATACCATTTGTACATTACAATTGTATATTCTACGTAATTTGTTCTAAAAACATCACTAGAAAGTACTATTGCCCTATGATAAAACTAGATTTTAAAATCATACATCGTTCATAACTATTTTTAACATTAATTTAAATTCTTTATTTCAAACTCGGTCATAGTTCAGATAGATAGGAAATGAAGATAGATTAGCCTCGCGTGGCTGCTTCGCAATCAGATGGTGACGATTTGATACGTAAATATTTGTTTAAACAAAGTTTAAATTGAACGCTTTACGCGGAAATTAGTTAATATGAAGTTTATAACGTGTAAATATAATTTTCTATAAAATGTGATTTGAATGACATTTTATTTTGTATTCACATTCATATCATATTCGTTAATCTATTTATGAAATATGGGATACTTATAAAGGATTATGAATAATTATAATAATATTATGAATTACTGTATGGTGGTGATACAAAAAAAAATTCTTACGAAAATAATATACATTTTAATTTAAATAAAAATCTATCGCAATGATTTTCTTAGATCTATAAAGAACCTTATAGCCTTTTCAACCACTAAATAACTAGGTTTTTTGTTAGACATTTAAATCGTAAATGAACTACAAACTTTCCACAGACTAAAGAGAAGTAAAAATTGTTAAGAAACGTAAACTTCAAGTTATGTACGGGAAGTAAAATAAAGCGGTATAAAATTAAACTATAATTTTCATGAAAACTCTCGCTATAGAAAAGTGAATTGCGTAGAAGAAAGCTTAAAGATAAATTTGGCTTAAGGACCTCTCCGACCATTGTATATGGAGTAGTAGCTTAAATATTCATTCTAACCGAATTGTAAAGCCTGTTTTAACGCGAAAGAGTTGTTATATTCTTGTTAGGTGGCGAAATAATGTTACCTAAAAACGAAAAAAATAAGAGTGAAAAACCCAGTGTTGTTCAAGTAAAAACGGTAACCACAGTATAATATCTTAATGGTTTTCCTGAATTGTGTGATAATTTAATGGAGTAAGCCCGGTGAATTACTAGCGGATTTTCAGACTTACCGACCCATTTTGCATACATTAAAGTGTTTCAAGACTTAAACGTATTAATACGTCTTTAATATTTCGTGTAATTAAATTAATTTGCTGAGTAGTGGGATTTTAAGACATGAAATCATCTTGAAAATTCACATAGAGTAATTCATGTGTGGTAAATTTACATTATAATAATTGAAGATAGTTGGCAATGTATTTTGGGCTATATTATTTAGTTTAAAGACACAAATGTTCGTATTACTGTTTATATTTTGTATAATTGTGATGTCTCTGTCATTTCGTTTTATAATTAATTTACAGACTATTAGTTAGTTTCAACAATTTTTTTAATAAAGCTCAAATTATTGCATAATTTAAGCACAATTCACGCTGTCAATATATTATAAGCATATATCGCAAAGATGTTTTAATAAAAATTGTTAACATATGGCAATCTCAAGTGTCATCCATCAAATAACAATGTGCTATTAACAACTTAAGATATTATAACAGAAGGAACAACACAAAAAAACGAACAATAAAAGCAATAATTAACCTTAAAATATAATAATATATTATTAAAAGGAGTCCCTTTAGGCAATGTTCCGAAAATACTGGCAGCGTATTTTGTATAAATCTAAATTGTTGTATATATTTATATAAAAACTATATTTATCTCAATTACAAATGTTATTTAAATTATTATATTATACAATAAATTTATAATTTAACTTTACCATTATATGTTACACAGATATTTAGAATAGTATTAATTTTATATAGTGCATCATCACTATTCCTCTCGACTGTGAATTTAAATTCAATTTTCATACGTCCTGAATGTCTGAGTTGATGTCGTTTTAATGTCGTCAACTCTTTATCCGCCCAACGTTATCGCTATTACAAAAAAAAAAGTTGAAAGGTTAAACCTCACAGAAATATTAAAATGTAAATAACCGTGAACCCATGGTATTTGTGGCTCGTTCGTGCTAACGCTCTCGTGCGTGACAATCACGTTCAGATACCGTTTACACAATATAATACAATTTAATTAATTTCTACTATCTCCGCCTTTGAGGAGCTAATTTATTGCTGTAGAAAAAGTTGTTAACAATTTTTTAATTAACCATCACTTTAGATACACAGAAACGCGTGACGCCTTTGTTGTAACAACTCTATTATACCCTAGTGAAATAACAAGCTTTAAAGTTATGTATGAGTTATGTTATGAAGTTTTAACGTCATTAAAACCTACGCAGTAAAAGAGTATTAGTATTATTCCGTGTTGATCAGAATTACGCTTAACGTAAATCTAAAACGGAATTAACGTTAAAAAATGACGAAACGCGAACGTCTCGTTTGCTTTTATTTTTGGGAATCATTTATTTTCGTCAAACAATTAGGCGGGTTTGCGAGGGCGCCGTGAGCAAGAAACTTCACTTCAAATCAGCACAGAAAAAAGGGTAGACATTTTTTGTTTCATAATCCGAGTAAAGTTCAACATTGAGTTCGGATAACGCGTTCATGCGTGCACCGGATCGGCAAACTTTGAAATGACATTTGCAGAGAGACGTACACCCAGATATGCGTGCTAGACTGACTTTCTAATTTCGTACAAACTTTGTGAAACGTATACTATGTTCATGGGCAGCGGTTAAACCGCAAGTAAACTAATCTGGCCCGAAAGGATTCGGTTCCTTGTATCGGACGTTTTATAAGCGCAAATGTTCAGAACACTGATTAATTCACACCACACACGAACAAAGTTTGATATGCTAAAACGGAACTGTTGTATCAACAGGCTAATCCTATAGGTGGACGCGACGCTCGCAAAGTTGATTGTTAATCTGCACTGTTTTCAGTGCTCTCACGAATGTTATTATTAGAGTAGTTTTGGAGAAATTATTTTTTGCTTTTGGTTACTTTCCTAAAAAATTAGTGGCGCTACAATCTTTTTAGGTCTTGGCCTCTGATTTCTGTATCTGTTTCATGATTATTTATCAATCTAAACGGAAGAAGGTGATCCTCCTGTGCCTGACGCACGCCGTCGACTGTTTGGGATATTTTCCTTCACGCGAATGTTAAAGTGCGTACATAGAAAGAAAGTCTATTAGTGCACAACCGGGGATCGAACCTACGACCTAAGGGATGAGAGTCGCACGCTGAAGCCACTGCTCTTTTAGCTTCTTTAAATTTTTTTCAATCAAACTCAGTATTAACATTTAATATTTTAGCTTGCTTTATTAGAAACATATTATTGCTTGCTTTATTAGAAGCTTTATTGTAGTTACTATTAACCACAAAAGCGAGTAACTTGTCTTAGATAAACTTTTTTTATTGGACTTAAAGATGCTTAACAGCTGCTAATGTGAAACTTTTCGAAGAAAATAAAGATTTAAAGGAAACATTCCGTCGGCTAATGATAAGCCTAGTCCTCGCATAATTTATAAAATCTGGCAACGTTTTAATGTTGGGCAGATGGCATCGTTTTATCTTAGCTATCAAGAATATTGTTTTTTGGCAAATAATTTCTTATAACTGAATACCGTTTCCAAGAAAAAGCTGTCACTATTTGGGATATATTAGATTACTTAAATTGCCACAAGATATAAGTGAAAGGTATTTTTTCACACAGGTTGAAATATAAAGAATTTATTCAGTTACCTACAAATGTAGTCTAACTAAAATGTCGATTTGAGCAAGAACAAAACAACTGAATTTGAAGGAACACATTGTAATTAAGGCGGCATAAATCCCACAATATTCTTATTATAGACCTTCAAGAGCTTCGTAAGCTCTTAGTAATAGCCCATATCAAGGTTATAGATTTAGGGTATTGGGAAGCAGAATTGCTGGCTTACAGGCCAATCAGTAGCTATAAGGCTTTATTAGGCAGTCTGTGCAGGGCAGTGCGGGCCCGGATAATCAATCGCTGCTTGCGTGTCGACCACACTATCTGTCTTTGACCAATTGAACCAGATAACCAGAGATAGTGGCGCAAAATTGAAGCCATCGAATTTATAATTAACTAGGCTGTAAATGTCAGGCTAATGTTATAAACCTTCGTGACTAAATAGTTAACGCACAAATCTTTAACTTAAAGTTGAATCCTAGGTTCCATAATAAAGATATTGTTTTAGACACTGAAAATAAGACGCGAAAATTCGCCTGTCCTTTGTAAGGGATGGTTTTAATTCATATATATTATGATATATTATAACGACCCTCAATAATTTCATGTGAGACTGATCTATTTAATTGCACACTGTCTGTGTACCTATATAATTATCGGATTATTCATATTTATTATAAAAAGTTTAGTTTTATGTTTGCTAGTTATGTCTTTATGTGATATTAAGTTATTATTTTTGTATTAATAAGTTTTCTATCGCATCGGTATGGTTGGTCTAGTAGAGTTTGTTTCACTCTTTTTTGGTTGGTTGGACTCTCATCCTTGAGGTCGTAGGTTCGGCTGTGCACCAATGGACTTTTTTTCTATGTGTGCATTTAAGTTTCGCTCGAACGGGGAAGGAAAACATGAGGAAACTGGCTTGCCTTAGACTCAAAAAGTCGACGGCGTGTCAGTAGGCCGATCACTTGCCTTTTAGATTAACAAATTTCAGAGTCCCAGACCTAATAACATTGTAGCGCCACTGATTTATTTTATTGCATTAGTATTAAGTTACTGTAATTGTAATTAATAAATATGTTTATTACATAATATAATCAATGGTTGGCATTTAAGTAATAGTAAAAACCTAAATAAGAGAAGGTTTACGTCATTCTGTATTTTACTTCATTTCATTACGTCGAACTCGAAAGTAAATGACTCTTTTATTAGGTCTATATAGATAAGAACGGGAGTTCTATCTTCGCATACGTCCGCTGTATGAAGCCAAATGCATTGAGTCGTGAAATACGATGTCATATATTTAATTTATTACGGTTGCATATGTAAAATATGTATTGAACTACATTTAAATATGACAACAAAGTTTCTGGAGCAATGAAAAATGCTTTATGCTTCAAAATCCTAGTTTTCATAAATCATCCAGAGCTGAATGGCTGGGAGGGAGAAGTTTTAAAGTCGGGTAAACTCGGAACTTTGTATGAGATTAAAATCATAATTTACTTGATGAGAAGGCATTATGTTGAATATGAAATTCTATTAAAATTTCTTAATTTCAATAACGTCAGAGTTGTGCAAGCGTCTGTTCTCTTTCACTAATAATTTTCTACAACATATTTATATAAAGTTCTTATCAAACTTTCAATCTATGAAAAGTGTGCTCATTACTGTAAAGACCAAAGTAAAACTTACAAAATAGATACTTAAGAAACAGAAACTACTCCAGAAAGAGAATTAAAATAAATAATTAAGTGCGCTACAATCTTTTTAGGTCTGGGCCTCACATTTCTGTATCTGTTTCATGATTATTTGTAAATCTAATAGACAAGTAGGTGATCAGCTTCCTGTGCCTTAAACACGCCGTCGACTGTATGGGTCTAAGACATGCCGGTTTCCTCATAATGTTTTAATAAATATTAAATGCGCACATACAATGAAAGTCCATTGGTGCACAGCCGGGGATCGAACCTACGAGCTCAGCGATGAGAGTCGCACGCTGAAACCACTAGGCCAAAGCTAATACAGAAAGATAACATCATTCAAATAAGACCATGACAGAATGCCATATTAAGGAATGAATATTGTAAGATTAGGTAAAAAAAACCTCACAAATGTGCTAACGTTAAATTTAACCGTTGCGTAGCGGAAAGAGATAATTCGCAAGGCTGTAAACATAACCGTACGTTTTATAGATAACGAAAGGGACCGCCTCATTAGCGTCTACGCGGATTCACGAGCATTTTATGAGAACCGATATATTTAAGATATTTGCTTAGCTGAGCGGACGCAATTTAGTTAAAAAATGCCGACGTAATCTCAAGAAAATACCATAAAAGAGGGTGCAATGCGATTTATAACCGCGGAAATCTCCAAAATTACTTATGAAATTAATACATAATTAAAATCAATTTTTACTGTTCACACGTATATTTGTTATCTGCCGTTTTATTACTAGGAAAATAATGTTAATAATATCGCGGATTTTTGCGAGCAGCATTGGCCTTCAGCGTGCGACTCTCATCCCTGAGGTCATAGGTTCGAGCCCCGGCTGTGCACCAATGGACTTTATATATGCGCATTTAACATTTGCTCGAACGGTGAAGGAAAATATCGCGAGGAAACCGGCTTGCCTTAGACCTAAAAAGTCGACGGCGTGTGTCAGGCATTGAAGGCTGATCACCTACTTGCGTATTAGATTTAAAAATGATCATGAAACAGAATCAGAAATCTGAGGCAAAGACCTAAAGAGGTTGTAGCACCACTGATTTTTTTAATATCATTATTTAATGTAATACCAAATAATAATCCCGCAGTGTTACTTTAAAAGCTTTACAGGTATCGCAATTTTAAGATGACTTTAAGATGAAAGGGTTAAAAAATAATAAACGGTGAGGGAGTAATCACGGTTAGTTAGTACCAGCTGCTCCCCGTTCGCGATAACACTTTAAAGGTACCGCGTTGCACGCTAAAACATAAGTTCCGCCGCCTCTCAATATAATTAATATGCTAAACAGTTTTTTATATATTATTACTAGCTTACCACTGATGACCTGCTATATATATGTTCATTTCATATGATGTACAAATCTTTATATTTAATTTATTTTATTATTATTTATTACTTAAGATGTCATGGTGTAATGGTTGCAGCTCCTTACAAACGCCGTGTAAAACAAAAAACTAAGCGATTAAAATGAGTGGCGGAGAGTTTATTGCCAGTTCATCTCTTCCGCTCTACGCACTTGGTTTCAGAACTGGCAGTAAATGTAAATTTAGAAGCATTTAATGTATATTTCTTTTTTGACGTTCATAAGTGTACATTGTGTTACCTACATGCATAAATGATTTTTGACTTTTGTACGTATAGGCTCTTGGGTGTAGTCTTTTAAATAGACAAAATTAAAGTTATTGAAATTAATCTGCGCCTAATAGAAATTTATAATTACGTATCAATGATTTATCTTCACTTCTTAAAACCCTCATTGGTTAAAAAATTCACTAAAAACAGAACCCGATAGACCTTAAGTTGTTTAAATATATCGTTAAGTGCTTATTGATATTACAAATGTTATCTGGGATTTTATTTAGTACTCTTCCGGTACAGTTAGGTGATTCTTTGAAACGATCCCGGGGGAGTTGCAAACAACATTGTCTAGACTTGGATGAAGTTTATTTTACTTTAAAAACTATTACAAGGGTTTTTATTATTTTTATAATGCACATTTCATACTCTATTACTGTGAAACTTTCAATTGTTATTTTTGATTCTAATTTAATTAAAATACCTATACAACATACGCTGCTCTGCCTTACAAAGAATTTTTATGACTCAAAACTTGGCGATTGAAAAGAGTAGCGGAGAGTTTCTTGCCAGTTCTTCTTGCACGCTCTACGCCCTTGCGAACTGGTAGTTAATGTAAATTTAGAATCAATTTAACATCTTTTCTGTTGGCGTTCATTTGTGTACTTGGTTACCTATATGCATAAAGTTATTTTAAGTTTGAGATACTGAAAAGTCGCTTTTTTACAGTTTAGCGTTTAGATTTAATGAAATCACAGCCACCAGAATAGCTCATCAAATTTTAATTTAGTCATTGTCACTTAAAATTTCAAAAACAATTCACAAAATGGATGCCTTAATTAAATGAATTATGCATAAAATTAAAAGCCATCGCGTCAAACATGTCAGTGGAGTGGAATGTTAAATGCAACAACGTTATTTGTTATTAATAATTTGAAAACAAATAGAAGCTAATGATACCTAATTATTCGTTGAATTAATTAATATTAGTATGATATTGTTGTAGCAGCGTTGTTTGACCCAAGACCTAGGTTGCAGCACCACTGGTTTTTTTGTGATGTTTTTAGTAATTAATTTCGTCTTGTGAGTTGAATAAAAAAATATTTTTTCAGTTCAGCTATAACCTATTTAGGTTTGGGCCTCAGAGTTCATGATCATTAGTCAATATAATAGGCATGTAGGTGATCAGACTCCTGTGCCTGACACATGACGTCGACTTTTGGGTCTAAGGCAAGCCGGTTTGCTAACGATGGTTTCCTTCACCGTTCAAGCGAGTGTTAAATGCGCACATAGAAAGCAAGTCCATTGGTGCACAGCCGGGGATTGCACCTATGACCTCAGGGATGCGAGGCGCACGTTAAACCCACTAGGCCAACATGGTTCTTAATCTCTTAATGAGTTAAATATAAGTAAATATTATGCGTATTATACAACGGAAACCGAATGAAATTGACATATTAATTAATTGATCAATAATATATATTAATTAATTATAAAACTGATGAAAAGGAAATAAATGCGCTTTCCATAAAAAATCCTACGATTATAAGTAATAATGATAATTAGCAGTGAATTTTACGTATCAGACAGGCGTAAATCGAACTGTCTTGCCTGAGTGGCTGTGCTTGGCCTAAATAATTAACTAAGCAATTGCTTACCCGAGTATCATGCGAAAATTATGTATGATTTGATCGATTTAAAATAATTTAATATTAATAATTACAAAAAAATATATTCAGTTTCCGCGTGCTTTGTCATGGTTACAACCCAGTCATTTTAGTATTGTTGCTTTTACATACAAAGTGTTAGTTGTCTAAATTTAGGTTTGTTGTTTAGTAAATCATGCAAGTATAAATAAACAAAATTCCAATACATGTGATCAAAAATGTTACTTTTCGATGCGATTCGATATAGGTTACGGCGAAATTACCGTAGATATTGGTTCGGGTTTACTGAATTAATTAGCGGGTATCGTAGAATCGGAGCAGGTGTTCGTTGGGCGTTATGGCTCTATTACACCACGGAATACGCCGGTTGAAATGCTTGAGCGATTGACCTAACGCGTATTTTACTACGTAATGTATTCCTTCTATATTCAATTAAACCAGCGTACACAATTGTGTTATGCTAATTTAGTAAACCAGCCTACGGGACGGCCAAAAAGAGCAAATCCCATGGATACCCATTTAGTGGATGCGTTGCCGGCCTTTGAGGAAGGAGTATACTCTTTAAATTTGAGTCATATCTCTCAGGGAAAATCCCCACCGGGAGCCAATTCACATATGCAACTATGTGATTCCTAGTTTATTTACAGGTTTTTTAGCCTTCATAAAGTTCCAATTTTCCGAGGCTCTTTCAAAAGGTCATAAAATTGACATACTAATACCGTAATATTTTGTACGATACACTCACGATCGCGATTATAAAATATTCTAATCGTATCGAGATACAACAGTGTCGTTGTTTAATCAAATAGCATTCCGAATAAATGGAGCGTAGACGAATCAATATCGATTCAATTTACAATTCAACGTACATCACCGACGTATCAATTGTTCAATCTAAGGACTGATAAACGCATAGATTTGAGCTTGAAAAATAAGATCGATAGGACGCGAGTTTCAAAGTGAAAAATGTACGTTTGGATGGCGTTAATTCGTTTAATTTCCGGCGAGAGGGAGTGCTAGAGTCCGCTCAGATTAATTCAACTGAGGCCGTTGCAGATAAGGATGCTGAAATAAATTGAAAATGTTCAGAGATTGATTTGAATACTCCCGAGGATATATCGAAGGTATTGCCAAGCAGAGACCGCACTCCATTACGATTTGCCGATTCAGGAAGAGTAATTCTGCAATGAAATAAAACCGAGACTGGATAATGGGTTTCGCTACAATTAGTTATAACAAATATTCGGCAAGTAACTTGTTTTCAAATGTTTATGAAATTCTGGTTAAATGGTTCAATTACGAGTAGTGTTGGCCTGGTGGCTTCAGCGTGTGACTTTCATCCCTGAGGTCGTACGTTCGATCCCCAGATGTGCACATTTAACATTTGCTCGAACAGTGATGGAAAACATCGTGAGGAAACCGACATGTTAGACCCAAAAAGTCGACGGCGTGTGTACACTGGAGGCTGATACTTACCTATTAGATTTTAAAAATGATCATGAAACAGATTCAGATATCTGAGGCCAAGACTTAAAAAGGTTGTAGTGGCACTGATTTATTTAAATGGTTCTATACTCTCAAATATTGCAACTTAGTAATTGTAAAAGAAAATTTAACTTAACGATAAACGGAATAGTTCAATCTGCAGATTGTCTATTAAATCGTTTCTAAAATGGAGAAATTAATGCGATCGGCGTGGAAACTGAGATGGAACAATGTTCTACGCGTTCGTGATGAGAATGTCAATTGAAGTAAAGTGGCCGACCCTTGCCGCTGTTCCAACCAGGAACCCGTCCAATAATTTACATTCCACGATTTTATAGATCCCCCAGTGATATATTAGATGCTTAAATCGACTTAAAACAATTTCAAAGTATATTAAGATAGATAGAGCAAAAAAAATGTTTTACAATATTAAAGAACATA
Source organism: Pieris melete (assembly GCA_963693345.1). Classification (NCBI taxonomy): domain Eukaryota; kingdom Metazoa; phylum Arthropoda; class Insecta; order Lepidoptera; family Pieridae; genus Pieris; species Pieris melete. The sequence continues at coordinate 1,347,792 of CAVNZK010000046.1, read as the reverse complement.
TATATACAAAAAACTAATAATAAAATAATATACATTGAAATAAATAACTAAACTTAACATAAACTAAAATATATCATTAAAAGGAGTCCCTTTAGGCAAGGTTCCGAAGATACTGGCAGCGTTCCCCCTTTGAATTGCTAGACTAATTCTTTGTCCGAGGTAGCTGCCAGATCTTCGGTCTCCTGTGATGTCGACTAACCTTTTTGAAATTTCTTTAAAAAGCCTTAAAGCGCTAGGACCCCACGGACCAAGGGTCTCGACACCGAATGGGACAAAATCATATTCTGTAATTTCAAAGTTGTGTCTGAAAATCAAAACTGCCAAACGGGAACGATTTGATTGCCGTATAGACAAGTCCAACTAGCGTCCGATTGGTAATAGCGCATGCTAAACTTATTAGCCCATCGGAAAATGGCATCAACAGACGTAACAGGCTCGTGTGAAACTTCATTCGAAGGTAAACGTGACACACCTGAATGATTGTTACATCCAATCAGTTTCTTAATTGACAGTTCGCCTATGCGAAAACTAGTTAACATAAAAAGCTGAGTTGATTTCTGTCCAGTGAGTGGAATAAAGAGATTTAGGGACTGACTGAAAAGGCCACTTCGAACGATGAAACAATTTATCCTCGTAATCCACGAGTGTCAGATGATAATAAGAGTGACATTTAGAGCTGGCCGGCGTCGGTTAATTCTGAAGCGGCAGTCGACCGATTGTGACACGTACTAAACCTTGTTGCCACCAGTAAACCCATCAGGTGTAGGTACAATCTAATATCCCCTCAACTCTGAGTAGACTCCTAATTCAATTTGTTATAACAGGATCGCAAGATAATTTCAGTTTATATTCTATCAAGTAATCTGTCATCTACATAAACCGAGCTTTCTAGCGTAGTGTATTTTTATTACAATGTCATTTGCTGAGACCATTAGCTAAGAATACAAACAGTGCTATTCCATTAAACTGAGCGATCGATATCCCAACAGAATGAACGTAATTATTCGCATTCAGTCAACAAAGACACGGCTGCACAAAGAGGCCATTTCATAAGTTAAAGCATACTGACGATAGTTATCTGAGCGCAACTAGTGATGCAGTAAATCCTATGAGCGTACTTCGCAACTATCCCTCCTCACGAGTACGTCTTTGGACTTCTACTATCGGTTCACGATAATTGTTACTCCCAAAGTTTCATTCGAGTAGATCCAAAGCTATCCTAACTCCGTTCTTCCTTTAAATTGACGATTATAGATTCAATTGTCTCTGTTGAAAGCAAAACTATGTTGAAAAATATAATAACTCAATTTAAAATTGTTCATAATCCGCGAGTTTTATTAGTATTACGAGTATTAAGTCAGTCTAAGCCGCTTTCGGGCGATAGTATATGAAACGGAATGATAGTAGGAGATCGTAACCACACAATTCCCTGTGAGGATTACGGTCGAGAGAGAAAAGTAAGACGATTAATCCCACAAGGTACAGGAGGAATTTATTATATAAAACGATTTTGTCCGTGGCTTTAAAATTCACCAGTGGTTGATATGTTTAAAGACATTTTTAAAATAAATAGTATAAGATGAATTCTACAGTAACCGCCATAAATGTTTAGTATTTAGCTAAAGATATATATTAATAAAATAATTTGAATTGAATACGATAATGTCCTGTCACCAGAAGTACATTAAGTCTACGTTTCTCTCTTTCTCACACATTAACAATAACCTAACGACTGTGGAGACAGCTAAATAGATAATGATGTAAATTATGTGACAATCGTGGTTAGCGAGATATAAAGAATGAGACTGGACATGGACGCGTTTGTTTTAATACAGAAAAAAGGTTCTATTTTAAAGTACTAGCCAAAGACAATATTATGGAATCAATTAGTCCCAAAAACATTTATAATCGAAAATTTAAGATATTTGTTAAGTGTACGATAACTATAATGTAAAGATATCTATCAAAAACGAACGAATCCTTAACCCATTACCCCACGACATTGTCTATGATCGAACTACACAAACAATTTTAAGGGATCGCGTGATAGAGTTAGCGTGTGTTATATACAGGCTGTTCTGAAACGAGATATCTTTAGATTTGTTTATCTTCCATACTCAGATATACAAATAATGTTTCAGTGGTATTCACATAATTTCGTTTTGCTTTTGCAGTTGTTAACGCGATTACAGTGTACATTTTTTTCCGTAAAAGCAATGTATTTTATACTGATAATTGTAGATTCTTTTAAATATATATCATTTTTAAACTTTTATACCAATTTTGAACAGCCTGTATAGTAATATCAAGTCTTACTATTAACATTAAAGGTTATTCAACGTATCGATTTTACTTCACTCAACTGTATTGGGCAAATGTCAGGCCACCGGCGCAAATGTTCAATATTTTATTATTAAACTAGATTTAAAGCACACATTTTTAATATAACTATTAGGTATCTTAAGTAATAACGTATTTTGTCTTTATTTATTCAACTCCTAAAGCTAATATTTGGTTTAGCAAAGCACATTAGATATTACGCCATATATTCTTATAGATTTACGTAAAAAACGGTTGATGTTTTATTTTAAATAAGGAACAAAATTACAACGACAAAAACAATCAAATCACATTTTGTAATATGTAGCTGATATTTTAATATCATAATATGTCACTGTCAAATTGGTGACACAAAACCATAGGCATGTCACCCTCAGTGACATTTCTAAACGCGGGAAATGCTTTTGACATTTCATAAGTATTTATACGGCCTTGGTAAGCTGAAGAGCTTAAACTCCTATTATGAGTATTTATTGTTAGATAGATTAAAATAGTTGTTATTTTGTTACGAGAAAATCTTGTGTGATTATTCGTCTGTGTAAATTATCTGCATAATTAATAGAATGATCATCAAATGGAAAAAAAACATCTTGCGAAAACTCAACACTATTCTATCGAAAATATTTCTCATTGTATCAAAAACTTCATTGGTCGAGTAATAAATAATTTGAAAATGGAATTGCTATGATAAGAAAACTTATAAGTGTAAATTAACAGTTTTAAACTATCTTGAACAGTAGCGATGGTAAAGTTTAGCTGAGGAAGAATATGGAGCGGTGGGGGTGTGACGTCACGTAAATAATTGCTCTGTCGAACACACCTGCCGGCGAAAGAAAATTAAGCGAAACGCAATTTGACTGAATGATAAAGCACCCTGAGCGTTGGATCAGTTTAATGAGGAGTTACGGACGAAAAATTGCTCCTGATTAATTTATAATCTCATTTTCATTATTAGCGCCTGCCGTTAATTGCTTCGTAATTATCTTTTGTAATGTCGGTAATGCTTTAGCGTAATGAAAGTAAATTACCGAGCACTTATAAGATATCTAATCCAAATGTTCCGATAAGGAACTAACATGCGGCAATGGTTTTTATGCGCTCCTTGCATGATATGCTCCCCTTAAATCTTGAAACTGCATAAAACCAAAGTAGACTAGCCCATCCAAACATCGCGATATCATATATACCCATTTGGATTGCCGTAAATATAATGAGACCACTTTTTTAAAAACCGCAAAAAATGCGGCACTCAATTTGGTTATGGCAACATCGCTGGGTGTTTATTGGCAAATTCATAAACATTGACTCGTGAGCGAAATGTTGCCATTTTATACTCCCCAAACGAAAATGTGCAAACATAACATAGGTATCATATTTTATGGGATTCGAATAAAAATAAAGTTGATAGCCCCAGTCTAATTTGTCCGAGCCGTGGGCATATCGTGCGTACTTGGTTTTATTACGTAAAAAGAGTCGCACGTTTGTCAGATGTTAAACAGTTGTTATTGCCGGACGAGTCGCCCTATTTGCATAATTGAACGGTCACTTGGAAGCACCACCATTGTTATACTTTGCCGTACCATTTGTCAGATTCGCCGTATCATTTATGCATGTAGCTCATAAAGAGACGCGCCGTTTTTCTGGACTATTCATTATGTAGCCCTTTGTGTTGTTTGCTATTAAGCGACCACTCGGTTTAAGAACGCAGCTTAGAGAAACATGTAGCGTTATGTCAACTTATCTTCCCGCAAAACCGCAATTTTGTCAAAGACTAAACGAAAAGACTCGGAATTTTTCGTTAACAATTCGTATTTTTGTGCGCGCTCATTTTAAATTTAAAAACGTATAACGCTACAAAATGAAGTAGTGATTAAGCTGCTCCTTTTCCGCCAATAAAATACCAACAAAGACTATCAACGACTTTTTTAATGAATCACTAAAAATTTTATGCGGCAATAAAATTACTTTGAATTTTAACTGACTAAGTTTTAAACAAAGAAGCTCGGGTCATCCGTTAAAAACTAGGTAAGCAGGCAACTTGTGATCAGAACAAACAATAAAATTGCTATAAAATTCTCAAGTAGTACAGAGAATGTAAGCTTTATCTAGCAGAAGTAAATTTTTAATGGGCTGAGCCATTCTGAACGTCTTTGAGCACCTCCGATTTCAATCGATGACTTGTGTAAGTTGTTACGGAAATAGTAAAGCACTCGAGATTACGACTACTAAAATTTTCTACGTCTAGTTACATATAGGTGTATGTTTTACAAAAAACATTTAAAGCTGGCGTGTTGAAGTATGTTAAATTAAAATATTAAACGGACAATAAATTAGTTGGAGTTAAAAGTTAATTTAAAAACTTCAACTTTTATTGAAATTTATTACACATATGAACGCGTACTTTGCGTGCAAAATCACTGAAGCGATTTCATTACAAAAACTAATATATGCATGGTTGCTATTAGTATATCTTTATATATCTAATTCTTCTGTGAGTGTGTATGTCACTGAACTTCTCTCAAGCGACTGGACCGATTTTGATGAATTTTTTTGTGTGTGTTCAAGGGGATTTGGGAATGGTTTAGATTCATAAATCAGCCCGGCAGATGGCGCTGCAGTCGGTACTTCATACTTTGTTAAATATCCTAATCGCTTGAAATAGGTATAATGCAAGACAAAGTCTGTGGGGTCCGCTAGTATTTCTATAAAATATTATGTATGAGATCTTAATGTATTTTACATAATTGAAGTTGATCCCTAAACATAAAAGACACAAATTAAAATTCATACATCTTAAACATTTGATAAATAATTTAAAGTGAAAAGCTTTTTGTAAATAGGGTTCAGGTAATGTTTTGATATTTCCCTAAGTAAAAGCGAAATTAATCGAAAGACCCTTGCGGACATCAATACGGCCGGGAGCCATTGTTAGAAATGATTACAATAATGTTTTTCGAGGCAAATGTTAATTTTTATTGCTGGCACACTCATTTACTTCGCACTTTGAAGTGTTTCGTTTATTTCGGAGTCTTTTGTCTTTTTATCTATATAGGGTAGAATTTCACATAAATTAGGCGCGTAAGGGTTGGTTTCTATGAGGGTCGTATGTACGAAAGTTTATATGTACGTATATATTGTATGCAACATTATATATTATAATTTGTATATGTTATTATATAGTAGTAGTGGTGAGGTCGTAGGTTCGATCCCCGGCTGTGCACCAATGGACTTTATTCCTATGTCCGCATTTAACATTCAGCTCGAAAGGTGAAGGAAAACATAGTGAGGAAACCGACATGTCTTAGACCCAAAAAGTCGAAGGCGTGTGTCAGGCACTGGAGACTGATCACCTATGAGATTTAAAAATGATCATGAAACGGATTCAGAAATCAGAGGGAAGAACCTATAGAGATTGTAGCGCCTCTGATTTATTTATTATTATTAAAAGTTAAATATAGGAATTAATATTCCTAACAAAACTTTATTAAATATATTTTTAGTTTCTCCGGACTTCAGTTACGTACCTACTTGAATAATATATAACGTAATAATATTATATATTTTAATAATTTGATATTTTATCACTACAAATAATATAAGAATTGACTATAATAATATGACTTATAATGTACGTAACTTCCCTGTAACATTACTGTTAAGACAAATTTGTACTTCTTTATGTGTGGCAGAATATGCGAACTTTAGATTGTACCATAACATAACATAAATAAACTATAATTATTAGAAAATTTGATTTTACTAACTCAATACCGTTATCGACAAATCTGTTGAAAACACCCTCTGTCCCGGCATATTACTTTAATAAGGGTTATTGATCTATAATTATAGAGGAAGGTGGCCTTGATTGACGTTAAATTTTCATGTAGGCCCAAAGGTGAAGTGCCGAGGCGCCTGGGCCTGTCTGGTTTAGACAGGAAACCCCTCCTAAGGGCTACATGTCAAGTTTTGATAGTTTAGCAGTTTCGCTAGAATTTTAATGTAATTAGTATAATGTTTAATCTTGGAGACTTAACATTTAATCTAAACTACAGATATTTCCTATTTAAAAATGCAATTATAAATGAAAATGTCTTTTTTTTTTATATAAATAATACCTATGGAGGAGGGGACCTACCAGGGGAGTACCCTGCCATTGTGTCCAGGGACTTTTTCTATCTCTAAACTTCACATCACATGTCTCGCGAAATACGCCCCGGCTTCATCGGTAAAATAGGTTTAGGTTTAACTTTGGCCAATGTAGGTAATACTACTTTACAATAATTTAAATTAAGAATTATTTCTGTATATTACTAGTGAATAAATATCCTATTACGCTATTATTTTGGCTGTCGACTTACACGAGTTGTATAATAGGCAATAAAGAGAATATATTGATTTAAAAAAGATTATTAATGATAATACATTTCCTGTAACTTTACAAGACCTTTATAAAAGCTCATTAAACCAACAAAAGGGTAAATATAGTGTGTAAAGGATAAAAGTAGTTCGTAGTTTTGCTATATCATGCTTACAATTATATTTTTCATGACTTTCACAAAAATACCAAAATTTACGATCTTTAGACATTCCAATAACTAGTTGCTGTTTTTTCGCGTTATTACAAAAGCTGTGATGTTTGTACGACACACGAGTTTTCTCAGTAGGTTTTCTTCGTCTCTGGATTAAGAATTCTACGCACAAACACTACTCAAACTTAGTCGAACTAATTTTAATTTTATTTTACAAAATATTGACCAACTGCCGTTTTAACACGTGATACACTCAGTTCACATTTCACAGTTTTTATTGCCAGTACATTTGTCACTTTTCATCAACGATGCCTGTATGTGAAATGTATAAAATGGTACGATACAATATGAATATGCTAACATAAACTGCTACAAATGACGCGGTTCAAACAAATCGACTGTCAACTGAATAGTAGCAAATTCTCGTTCGATATTTTTTGCTTAACATAACTAAAGTATATTTGTTTTTCTATAATTAAGATATATCGAGCTATACGCATGGAGTTGACAATCAACTGTTATGCAAAATTTCATTCGGGTTGTCGATGTTCGCGATCAACTGGAACAATTCCCAACGAATCGAGTGACTTTTAATTGACAAGTCAGTAAAATTCGTTTAATGTACCGTCACTATAACAACAGTACGATTTCGATCCCATCCCTCACGTATTAAATAAACTTAATTCAATTCTTCCACATAAAGGGTTCCGATCGGCTGTGTCGTGTGTAAATAGTTAATCGAAATTGTTTTATAAAATCGAATTGAAAGATTAATCAGCGGTTATTGGATCAACGTTTTTATTGGATAATACAGCCTTAATAATTACAGTTGCATAAAGCGCTTTACTCGCTATGATATTATAAACTTATCCTTTTTGTATAGTTAGAAGCGGGATATGATAATTACGAGTCTCGTGCGGGCTCATCTCTTGCACCTGTTGCCGCCGACTTTAACTAAAATTTAGTACTATACGTGTTACTACCCCGCCTTATATGCAACATTTGTGTATAATTTTATCGGATAACCCAAGGATAACCGATATTACCGGTTCAACTTAGTTGACAACGCTTTTATGCGCTAACAGCAGATTCACTTAATGTGTAGTTTCTACCTTTTTAACAGTAAGGATTTTAGGAGACAAAGTGAATTAAATTTACAGTTAGTAGGACATCATGTTAAAGGAAGTATAGGGTCGCTATTTCTTAAATAACTTTTAATATTCTCTTTAGCTGTACTAAGGTGAAAGTTCATAAAAGTATCTTAGAGTTTGTCATGTACTAAAAAGTGTTTTATAGCGCTCAAGTGATTTTGAAAACTATGTTGCCGCTTAAAAAGTTACTTAGAGAAAAGCTTAGAGTTTAAAGCTAAATATAAGTGCAAGCTTCGTGGACAAATTTGTCAGGTTTCATTCCGTAAACCCGCTTTTACTATCTCGTATATGAAACAGTAAACTTTCGGCAAATTGTTACATGGAAGCCAGCTAAATGAAGGCCCGAGTCTTTTCATGGGCGTCGCCGATTTTATGTTGCATGAGCAAAATATAGCTGTAATTCCAATAGGAGAAAATGTATATTACACGGAATCCTTAGAAACTGACAATGCGAGGATTTCTAAGAGCCTTGGGCTAGGTGAGGGCAGGCGCGAGTCGTTTTTGTTACATAAAAATCGCGTTATCTCGTCCGAGGCCGACAGATTACTTTCTTGTTAAGAGGATGAAACAAGATTACGCATTTGTCAAAAAATATTCACGTTTTATTTAATTTTCAGTTCAAAGATTTCATTAAAGTTTTCGTAAATTGTTATTTACTGTAGTATTTCAAATTATCCATCTTTAGTCATGTTTGATAAAGACTTCGAAAATAGAAGTTGTTCTTCTGAGAGAATTCTAGGAACAAGAAATATTTTTTTTTAAACTAAGTTTTTTGCAAAATTGTATCAACTTCCCGAGAACTTACATACATCATAGTGAACATGGCAGTCCGATATCGAAATTCACAATAGACGCCACGAAATGATTCACATTATATTCGAAATTGTGCAAAAGTAATCAGCCGATTTATGCCTCTCGGCCCCGGAATGATCTCTCGGTTGCGGCGGCAAACACGCAATTTGTCCTGAGCGTTAAATCGACCACAAACAAAACGGGCGGCGGCGCGCACACCATCCCATCATTCACCTGTGGTCACCAATGATAATGAGATGGACCTACTATTCAACATATTAGACTGATTGCAATTGTGCGACCAGTTGAGGCACCGCACCTAGATAGCACGATACGATACAAAAAACATTACCGGTATCATTATTCGAAATAATGTGGTTGACGTTGATAAATAATGATAAAAACTATTAATTATCACAATGAGTTTAATATTGGTTGTCAGTTTTCGCTGATGAGAAAATTGTTCACGCTCACTGAAAATTCGAATGTATTACGTAGATTATCTCGCTGTTTTAATTTTTATTTATAATTTATGTTTAATTACAAAAGCCCTGTAAAGGTTAACTTTAATCTGTGGACACTCTCAATGCCAGATAACTCGCGAGTGCGCTGCCAGCCTTTTAATAGTTGGTACGCTCGTTTCTTGAAGTAGCCTAAGTCGAATTGGTTCGGAAATACTTCAATGGGCAGATGGTTCCACAAAATAGTGGTGCGCGGCAAAATCTGCCTTGACAAACGCTCAGTTGTGGAACGGCAGACGTCGAGGTGATACTGTCGCTACACCTAAGTTTAATAATATTAGTAAGTCGGTAGCTGTACTGACTAGCATTTACGAACGGGTACATCGCGGTCGCTAGAATCGTTAAAGAAACTAAGGCATTTAGAAAAGGCACGATAACTTATAATGTCAAGAGCCTAATAAGTACAATAATAATTCACCAATATTTCGGCTTTTATCGTACTATAACACTAATTATGAGGATGTGAATATTTCCACTATTTTCCAGTGTTTTGTTTAATTGTTGTTTGTTAAACTTCAGTTGTCTTTTGTTTTTGTTGTTATTGTACTTACTTATGTTTTATTTAAATGGTTTATCTTTGTAATCGGTTTTGGCTTTGTCTAAGTGTTTTGTTTTATAATATGTATGTTAGCTGTAACATTACTGACAAATAACAAAATAAATGTAATAATGTTTAAAGTGTTTAAATCGCAACACGGCAGCACCTCGGTCACATTACTCTAGTGTGGTCAGCAAGGTAATGAGATGGGACTGTGACCTGGTTCTATTGTCTAGTTGCTATCTACGTTGGGAACATGGAAATAAGTCGACCACATAATCTGTCAAAGTTACGGAAACACTACACGATAAAATACGGCTATTCAATTTTGGAAGTTGAGAAATGTATAGTGGTTTTGGTTATGACGAAATTAGTTTTTGCTATAAATCTAATTCATTTGTGGATTAAATTGTAAAATATAAGTTTTTGTATCGTGAATCATAAGAGACTGTAAAATTGTGTCCTAAATAAAGTGTGCAATAACTTTCTGAAAATATAATTAAAAAATATGATTTTTTCAATTCAAATATAACTTTTTTTCTTATAGAACAGAGGGCAAAAGGGCAGGTGGGTCTTCTGATGTTAAGTGATACGACCGGCTATAGTCACACATTGACAGGGGGCTCGCAAGCGCGTTGCCGGCCGTATAACAATTACCATAAGTCAAATTGGTTCGGAAATACTTCAGTGGGCTGCTGGTTCCACATAGTAGTGGTGCGTGGCAAAAACTACCATAAAAAACGCTCAGTTGTGGAACGACGGACGTCGAGGTAATGCGGATTTCGAATTCTGCCTTGATTTCTGTTGATGAAAGAGGTTTAAACTCGAATTTATTTAATTATTTATGTAACTGGTTCTTTACAAAGAGACTGCAGTCTGTCGCTAACCACGATTGCTAACAGCAGCTACTGTACTAGTCAGATTCGAAAACCACCGCAGATATTTTTTTATACACGACGTAACAAATAAACCTACATCAATAAAACTCAGAAGCGAATACAGGAAAACCTAGAACATATCTATTTCTAGATTTATTCAGTACACCCCATACCTTTGTCATTTGTCCAGACACAACTGTCAAAAACATAAAAGGGATTGGATTGTACAATTTTTTATTCATAACAATGATATCGGTTTCGAACCCAGTCAGTTGTAGCAGATATATTACAAGTTTTAAGCAAGATTATACTTTATTCTTGGAGCTTATGTTTTAAATTCGAGTGTACTGAAAGGATAGGTCCAGTTTATAAAGTCTGTTAACTGTCGTGCACAGACAACCGCAATATCAGCGGGGTTTTCGATGAGATTTATTTTATACAACTTTTATATGGCGAATCTGAAGTGCCATTATTATATAACAATATATTTTAAATTTCGAGTATTTAATTCACGAATATCGAACATATTTTTATGAATTCATTTGTATTGTGTTATCTATAAAATAAAAACACATGATTCGAAAGCAAGGTAATCTCAATGAAACCTTAATGACGGCAAAATTATCATTACAATATGTTAAAGGAAGCTATATATATTTTTAGTTATTATGGATGCAGTTATTATGGTGCAGTGTTGGCCTAGTGGCTTCAGCATGCGACTATTATCCCTGAGGTCGAAGGTTCGGTCCCCGGCTGTGCACCAATGGCCTTCTTTCTATCTATGTGCGCATTTAATATTTGCTCGAACGGTGAAGGAAAACATGAGGAAACCGTCTTGCCTTAGACACAAATAATCTACGGCATGCGTCAGGCACATGAGGCTGATCACCTACTTGCCTATTAGATTAACAAATGATCATGAAACAGATACAGAAATCTGAGGCCCAGACCTAAAATAGGGCCTTTTTTTACGAATGGAAGCCTATATCAAAGCTCTTCAATCAACCCAGCGCTAAGTTGTAGGGTGAAACCACATTGCTCCTGACAGTAAATTATTGGAGTCATAAATAAAAGTAATTGTTCCAAGTGGCCGAGGGATTTTTTCCATAATTTTATTATGAAAATTGTTCGAACGCGGTCGGAATAACATTCGGGTGTCCAACTTCGGGGATAGCCCACGGGAAATGATCAGGGTGATCTCATAAAGAGATTTTCAAGACGTCTTCCTACTAAATTAACGGGATAACGCTCTTTAGCTTAAGTTTTACCGGGAGTAATTAACTTGGCCTTAGTAATTAAGATGGTTAATAAATGGGTGCGTAGTAAGACGCTTTGGATAATTATGTCTGGAATGCTTTAATATAAGCTAAATAATCTCCGGCTTCTGCACTAATGTTGATCTATTTAAGCATAATATGATCTCAACCGTCGATGTTGGGGACAAATTATAACGATTTTATAATAAAATATGTACCCCGGATTCGTGTTGTCGTAGGTTCGATCCCCGGCTGTGCACCAATTGACTTTCTTTCAGTGTGCGCATTTAACATTCTCTCGAACGGTAAAGAAATATATCGTGAGGAAACCGGCTTGCCTTAGACCCAAAAATTCGACGGCGTGTGTCAGGCACAGGAGGCTGACACTTGCCTATTAGATTTACAAATGATTATGAAATAGATACAGAAATCTGAGACCTAGACCTAAAAGGCTGTAGCGTACAATTTTTACCCCGGATTCACGGCTTTTCAAGATAATGTTTTTTAATTCGAACTAGTATTTCTTAAGATATACGATGTCAATTCAAACAAATTCAGCTTCAGATTATTAATGTCCTAATAACTAATACTAAGATTTTTATTTTTATGCAATAATATTATAGAGGCAGTAAACAAATGGGGTAAAAGTGAATTGTATCAATAGAATTTAAAATTCCTATATAAAGTAATACCTGGTATATAATTAAAATAATACGGCCCTAATAAAACTTCAAGCACCCTCAATGGCCAATAAATCACTGACGGATCTAATACGTGTACCTATTAAGAACGTTTACGACTTTCAAGCATCAAACTTTTTCAGTAACCCATATTTCTTTAAATGAATTTATGAATGCAAATTGTAGGTTTAAGAATAAGTTAATAAAATCTATTTCAACAATAACATTAACGTTAGCCCCGTCTCCCCTCCCTCGGACAAGCTGGGGCAAGCAAAAAATATAAGTCTTTCCTCCAACTTCGATTTTGTTCCCTTTGGAGTAGAGACTCATGGGCCGTGGGGTTCAAGTGCACAGGCGCTAATTAAAGATTTAAGTTGGCCCCTGGTGCATAGTACCATTGACCCCAGAGCTGGTGGACCTTGCTCAACGAATATGTATCGCAATACAGCGAGGAAATGCTGCCAGCGTTAAAGGTACACTGCCACAAGGACCAACTTTTTAAATTTGTAATTTTCTGTTTATAAACTTTTAATTATTTTAGTTATGATTACTAATAAACAACTATTTAAACAATAATTATAATACAAATTAGAGTAAAGTCAATGTAACAATTATTTCTATTTTATTATTTCTTTTACATTATTCTATTTCATTATAGATTCTATCGTTCTTATCTGTATAACAAACCCAAAATCTTTAACTTGAATTAAAGATTTTGGGTTTGTTATACGCAAAGCAATGTTTGCGTTGGAAAAATGTTCTTCATTGAGACGTCCCGCCCTGATATCATAGGACATTTATTTAAGAAAAATAAGTTATGCATTTTAATTGAATCAATCATATATTGATTAAATAAATAACAGACCAAAGAGTCTAATAAAGTTCTGCATATTAATCGTTATTAAAGAGTACAAAAGCCACATAAATGAACACTAATCATATCTTTAATAGTACCATTTAAAAATTAATGGTAAATCAACCAAGTAGCGTGTAATTATCCGTTCGTACCACGTAAGTAATAACAATGAATACTTAAATGGAACAAAGCAGCATCAAACTATTGACGCCATAATTACAACACTATTGCCTTATTTGTTGGAAGAGTGCTACGCTTATTGTTCGAACGCTCTACAATGTAAAGCGCTCGATATTTTCCGGTCTTAGAATGAATGACTTTTCAATAGCTACCACTCTATTGGGAGGTGGGTTTCACTATGTCATTTCCCGTACTTACGAGTTTTTTAAGCGTTTCTTTTGGGTCGGTCTTAGGAAATGATTATACATATTGTCAAGGTGTCAATTGTAGTCCAATTGTCACCCTTTCAATGTTATTATTCAAATGTAGAGAACGCAAAAACGCCTACACTAGTCTCGGAAGTAAAAATAGGTGTAGGAATCAGTAACACCCATTGAAATAATAAATATTCACTCCACTGGATTCATTGTATATACAGAATCCTTCCTACTGAGGCCCCGAGGTAATACCCATAGATACACAAGTGGACAGTTTCGCAAATGGCTAGGAGATATCTAATGTTAGAAACAGGAACGTGCTAAAATACTCCCCCGTATTTTCTATACCACTTCTCGCCGAGACTCCCCGGGGAGGAGGTCTTCCGCTGATGTGTGAATAGCCTTGTGGCAAAATGTGTATAAATCCTTTAAAAATACGCCTTCAAAATAGCATCTCTAGTTTATATTACAAACTTCATTTTAAAATTCGAACATCAAATAGTGTTTGGATAAAATGGTTAAAAACAAAAGAACTTAATTAACGTTTCAGTTCGCTTAATTATCTGAAAACTTTTTAAATACTCAGTAATTTATATTCGAATGCAAAGCGAGTGTGATTATGGAGTCTAGCGAGTTTCGAATGCCGATTTATCTCTTACTTAACGTACATTACATTGCCTGCATCTACAGCGATCCCACGAGGCGCCCGTTCAACTGAATTCGATACTGCATCGATGTTCTAAATTTAATAACGCTTATGTTGTTAAAACCTGTTCATAGACTGTTGTATCCGTTTAGTTATTCGAGAGTTTATATTGGAGCCGAATCATATACACTTACGTCTTTTAATTTTAAGTATTGGAATAAACAGATTTGTACTTTTTTGTGCAATGCTTATTAAACGTATAGATTCCCAAATTTTCACTTAATTAGAAGTACCCCTAATACGTGCAAATGAATAATTAATGTGATATTTACGGGCGTTGGTTGCCCGCAAGGTGCAACTAATCCCAGTGTATTTTCGTCTCCCGATAGAGCCACGTGCAGCCACTTAGCGCTCACGAAATAAACTTCACACCAAACCACCGAACAAGTCTTATTGTAAAAGAAATAAAGATGAAAATCTTTTGTCCTAAAGCTCTAAACAAAACAGCCGAGCTCCCAACAGACAGCTCTACTTCAGAAGCTTCCTACTAGGTATTAGAATTGCCTCGACATGTACAAAAATAGTGAATCCGGCGCCTTGTAAATTGAATTGTTGGTATACAAAGTGCCAAGATTTAAAAACATCGTAAAAGAAAAATTAAATATTTTTACACGATATACATTTTGAAGTCGTAAACTTTATTCGTGAATATAAAATGATGCGTAAAACCATAGACAAAAGCTTTATGGTGTATGACGAAAGCGATCATTTATGATTCACGCGATCCGTGTCTTTGAATGAAATATAAATAATGTCTGTATGCAAAGTGATAGGTGAAATTTACACGGTAGTGCGACACGCACTGGTAGAAATGCGTCCCAGTGGCGCCACCTAGTATCGTCGAGCAAATGTAACCCGCCCCGCTGAGATTGGTTCCACTACTTTTTTTCTTTAATATTTATGAACTCGTGTCTCACGTGTCGTTTTACCTTTGGTAATTGCATTTGCTTCAAGCTTCGGTTGCGTTTTGAACGAGAATTCTTCGAAAACACGGAAACTTTGATTATTACATTGCTTTGGGAGAGATGGTTTCACGCTGTTTGACTTTCACGAAAACTGTTCTATACCTGGAGATCTTAAAGATCAATAATAATTGTCTTTAGTTTTTGAACTAACTAAATAAACTAGTTTTAACGCCTCTTACGAGAAATGTATACCGGGAGCTCTATAACCTCAAGTTCATTTTAAATCAAAATTCATGATAGATCACTAGGCATACGTTGTAGACCACTCAATAGAATTACGTGAATAAAATAAAAATTAACAATATATCATTCGGAATATAGGTGATACCTTTTTTAACAATTGTCACAGCCGTAAATAAAATAAAAGGTAGATATTAAAAGCATTATTCGAATTTTTAATGTGTAATGCTAAAAGGTTTCATATTTTTCCTGATCCAAAAGCTTACCATAAAATAGCCCTTTAAATTAAGCAACCATTCAACACGTGATTTATATGTAAAATTTACCAATTTGAATATAAAGAACGCAAACAAAGAATAATTTATTTTTAATTTTTTCAGACTAAACGAACAAGAGATGACTTTGTCTATTATAAATACATTTTTTGTGCTTTAGTGGTCGTAAATATAAAAGGGTCTCCGCTAAAAATCTTTGTTTCAATTCTCTCTAATATTAGGACTTTTAAAATTCATATTCAGAATAAAATAACGGATCAAATATTCGAAAATGATAAACGAATTTGGGTGTATGATTTGATATTCGAAATTAATAATTCAAATGGACAGAAATCGTCGTCTTATGGGTTGGGCCGACCGTAGCGAAAAATAGATAATAAAATGTATTGAAATGGCAGCGGGCCGGCTTATCCGGTTGAGAGTCAATGAATATTTGATTTCAATTTTTTTTCCCAACGTCGCCGTGAAGTATTCGCGCCATACCTAATTTGATTTTCGCCATTCCGGCCGTTGGCTCGGGCAGTTTGCATTCATATTCAGTGCGAATACGCGTCGGGTTGCCTTTTGCCCGACTCTGATACAAACAGGGATATTTTTACATTACTTACGGAAATAACCCAACCCAACTGATTACGTTCGGGGATAATAGCCGACACTGCCATGACATTATGAATAAGTATTTTATTGTCACATTCGATTTGGATATTAAGTATGTATGATATTAGAGTAGCGCACTATAGGTATATATTAAAAAACTGTATTAGTTATTAAACTTACGACTTTTAATGTAAGAACGCGTTAAAGCCGACCATTTTTCAACCGAGAATTTAGATTTGTCTTTCTATTCAATTAAAAGTAAATCTAAGATATTTGACTTATCTTTAAAACAACAAAAATCAGATAATAAATCTGTTTTAGGTACAGAGATGCGTCCGTGGCCTATGTCCTATGACCTATCAGGGACATACGGGACTTCAGATATTTGATTACTATACTAACACTAGCATACTCGGCGAACTCCGTTTCGCCACCAGATGGCTTCGTTTTATGTAACATTTCGTTTGGTGATCCCGCTTTTCTGTTGAAATTTTTCCTGAATTTTCTTTGCTATAAACCTCACGGAGCCCAAGACCTATCCAACGAATGCAAAACCGTGGAAATCGGTTCGTGCGTTCTGGAGTTATAGCGTCAGGAAGGAAAACCCGACTTATTTTTATATAGTAGATAACAACATTAGTTTCAGTCAAAAGAAATTAATTCAATATCTCTGTTGATATTTTATAAGTATCAGTATTATATTTAATTCAAATTCAATAAAGAAGTTAAAGCTTGTAAAGAATTCGTTTCAAATACAGTGCAGATCGGCACCTAAAAATGAAGACGCGTTTCATTCCTTTTGTTCAAATAATTACAATGTGAAGGGAACCTCAAACATGATCTAAATGACACGCAAAGGGCGTGAAAGTTAGAAGACAGATCGTTGTCTACAAGAGATTTTATGTCTTCTGTTAAAGCTTTAATACTTAAAATCCCTTGTCACTATAAAAGAGAATTCGTTTTTGCTAACTTGCATAAATGACGCAACGATATTTCACTGAGTCTAAATATTTGGGTCAACCTATTTTTGTATAATGGGAATTACAGAAGTAAATTTTACATTGCATTTGTAAGGGACCTTTGTTAACAAAAGATGATCCTTGATAGCAGTTTCATGGATTTAGAATTTTAATTAAAATCTTACGGCTAAACCTCTGATTATACACGTCCCGGTTGGTAGTTTGACGTACACTTTATTAACAAATTCAGGTGCGCTTGTGCTACGTTATATTAATTTTTACGGTACTGAATACATTTAAGGGGCCGCTGTCTCTTCGAATGCCCCTTTTTACTGGCCATTCAAAGGTATATTTTTGGAATTTTAATTATAATAAATAAAATAAATAAATAAAATAAAATAAAATAGCCTTTATTGCTGAACTTATTTTTACAGTAATTTTTCTTACAAATACGTTTATAACTTTTAACAGTTTCTTTTCTTTTCATAAATCCGGTATCGGTAAACGGTCGTTTCTACATTTCAGCTTGTCTTTCGACATAGGCCTCCTCTAAAGATTTCCACTCTGTTCTATTTTTCGCTATGCGCGTCCATATTGGGCCCGCCACTTTTTTGATGTCGTCCTCCCATCTTCTAGTCTGTCTGCCTCTGTTTCTTTTACTATCTCGTGGTTGCCATTCTGTTATTATTCTCGTCCATTTCTCCTTCTTCTCTCTTATCATATGTCCAGCCCACCTCCACTTTAAGCACCTGTATGTTGTGTATGCATTCTTAAATTTTGTTTTGTTTTTGATACATTTTAGTTTAACTCGGTCTTTTCTTTTAATTCCTATTGTGCTTCTCTCCATTCCATTCTGACAAACTTTTATTTTCCTTGCTTGTTCTTCTGTCAATGCCCATGTTTGGCACCCATATAGTAAGCATGGTAAGATACACATATTGTATATTCTCCTCTTGTTCCTCATAGACATATCCTGGTTCTTCATGACTTCACTGAGTGACCAATATCTCTTCCAAGTATTAGTTATTCTTCTTTCTATTTCTTTTTGCATACATTCCTCAGTAGATATTAACTGTCCCAAATACACATACTCCTTTACATACTCTATTTCTTCATCATTTACTGTTATGGACTCTGTTTGTGAGGAGTTAGACATTACTTTTGTTTTCGTTAAGTTCATTGACAGGCCTGCCTTCTTACTTTCTTCCGCTAACTGTTGCAACATTTCCTTTAGGGTTTTCGGGTTTTCCGAAAATAAGATTAGGTCGTCTGCAAAGCGTAGGTGACTCAGATTTTCGCCATTTATATTTAGTCCTTTATTCGTCCAATCCAGATTTCTGAATATCATTTCCAGAACTGCTGCAAATATTTTTGGTGAAATTGGGTCTCCCTGGCGTACACCTCTCTCAACCGGAAATTCTTCGCCTATAGATTCTAGTTTTACTTGTGCGGTGCTTTTTGTGTATACGTTTTTCAGTATCCGTATGTATTTTGCATGTACGCCTTGATCTTTTAGTGCGTCCCAGATAAATCTATGTTCAAGTGTGTCGAATGCTTTGTTGAAATCCACGAACCCTATGTAGTAAATTTTGTTATATTCTTTAAATTTCTGGAGTATTTGTCTAAGGGCGTGTATGTGGTCTATTGTTGAAAAATGTCTACGGAATCCAGCTTGTTCTTTGGGTTGATTTTCTTCAAGTGTGTTTGTGATTCTAGATAATATTATTTTTGAAAACACTTTGTAAATATTGGACATTAAACTGATTGGTCTGTAATTTGCTATATCTCCTTTGTCACCTTTTTTATGTAGTAGTATAATTGTAGATTTTGTCCAATCCTCTGGAATGTTTTCCGTTTTGATAATTTCATTAAATATATCTGTAAGTCTTGGAGCGATTACTGGTAACGTTGCTTTTAGAAGTTCGTTTGTAACAAGATCAGATCCAGGGGCTTTATCGAGTTTTTGTGTATTTATTGCTTTTATGGTTTCTTCCTTCATTATTTCCGGTATATATTCTTCATTAGTTATTTCGTCGTTTTCTTTTATAGTGTCTTTCTCTTTTTGACTTCGGTATAAGTTTCGGTAGAATTCTGTAGCGATTTTTAATATTTCGAGTCTTTTACCTGTATTATTGCCATCTTTCTTTCTCATACTTGGTATCCAGTCCTTTTTGTAGTTTAACTCCTTCAATGCCTTTTTTATTCCTCCTGTCTTTTCTATGTAACTTTTCATTGTATTAGATCTTTTAGTTTTTCTTTCTTTCCTAAGTTGTTCACTGATCTTTTTGCTTACTTCTGTTACTCTTTGGCGTTTTCCTTTAATTTCCTTTTGTCGTAAAAGTTCTTTTCGTTCTTGTAATAATTGTTTGATTGTAAGTGAGACTTCTTTCTTGATACTTTTGTTTGTTTTTCTGGTTACTGTTTTTAGTTGATTTAGTAATAGGTTGTATTTTTCTTGTATCGATGGATATTCTTTCTCCTCTAATTCCGCGGCATCTAGAGATGTTTGAAGATTATTAAGTAATAGTTTAGGGTCACCTGAGTATTGTACCGCTAATTGTTTATTTTGAAATCGTCTTGTTTTCTTGAACATTCCTGACATCGCAACTCGAACCATCCTATGGTCTGTGTGGAAGTTTAAATTGTTTATGATCGAAATGTTCTTGAAGGCTTTTCTATTATTAGACATAATAAAATCGATTTCATTCCTATATTGTCCATTGGGTGAGATCCATGTCCATTTTTTTGATGGTTTCCTTTTATAAAAACTGTTTAGAATACTTAATCTGTTTTCCAGTGCAAAGTTTACTAGTCTTGTTCCGTTTTTGCTTCTATTTCCATACCCATAGTTTCCTATGGTATTTTCTTCCCCACTATTTTGAATCCCAATTTGTCCATTAAAGTCTCCCATCACGATGACGTTTTTGTGTGCGTTATCAATAGCGTTTTGGAGATTTTCATAGAATTCCTCAATTGTTTTTACGTCCTCTTTTTTATCAGATTCAGTTGGTGAATATGCCTGTATAATAGACCATCTCTCTTCTTTATCTCCGTTCACGGGCAGTTTTATATTAAGGATTGCAATACGTTCCGAGAATCCACTAAGTTCTTCTATGTTGTTGACTAGATTTGCTTTCACCATGAATCCAACTCCATACAGCCCGGGCGTCTCCCCTTTATAATGTAGTACGTATTTACCATGGTTTTCTATACCTTCTCCAAATCTGCGCATTTCGCTAATACCTATAATATCCCACTTTAACTCTTCTATTGCCAGCTCTAGTTCTTGGAGTTTTTCAGGTGTTCTAAGAGATCGACAGTTAATAGTTGCTATGTGGATGTCATTTACTTTGTTTTTCATGTTAGTGTTATTTTTCATGTTAGTGTTATTTTTTTCCTTTAGAGGGTCGTGGTCATTTTTCCCCACGATGACCAGTCGGCTTGGGGAAGTATTTTGTTTTGTTATTTTATGTTGGTTCATGTTGAGCTGTTTATTTTTCCGTTTACCGACAGTTAATTGTTATTCTTTGTTAGTTGTTGTCTTAGCGGGAAAAGACGAAAGAGAATTAGCTCTAATCCTCATTACGTCGAAAGCATTTGGTCTATTGTTAATCGGCGGCATTAGAGTTTGTTGTTTCCTTGGTTGAGCATTGTTTTGTGGGGATGATGATGTTTCTCTTTTGCGCTTATCCTTATTTATGTTAGTATTTTTTTTTTCTTTTACTACTAGTTTGTCAAATTTCAGGTACGCGATATTTCCCTTTTCTCTCTCCTCTTTTAGCTGCGCCTGCAACGTTTTCCTTTTCTCTATTACTTCCTTTGTGTAGTCTTCTGTAACATATACATTTTTGAAGTTTTTCTTCTTTCCCATAACTTCATTCTTCTTCCATTCGCTCGTAAAGGAAATCAGAATTGGTCTTGGTTTTCCAGAAGACTTTCCCTTTCCTAGACGATATATTTTGTTTATCTCATGTTCTTGTAATTGTATGTCAAGGTCAGTTTTGAAAATAAGTATTGTATTTTGTATTAATTCTTGTGTAGACCTTTCGCCTTCATTTACTCCAAACATTATCAAATTGTTTTGCTTCTTTCCTCTTTTTAAACTTTCTACTTCCTTTTCGAGATTTTCTACTTTTATTTTTAAGTTTCTATTTTCTGTTATAATAGGTTGAAGTTTTTCGTCTAATCTCTCCATTATATTATTTGTTATCGAATCTTTCAATTCTATTGTTTGGTTCAAGATTTCATTCTTCATTTTATCAAACAATAGTTGAAACTGGTCCTCCATTCTTGTAAACTAAATCTGCGTGTTATGGAACGTAATTAGTGGTAGTTTTTATTTACTTGCTCTGGCAACACTAGTTAGCTGTTACTGTGACAAGTGTCAATGCCATTGATCTTTTGTATGCTCAATATGATTGGTGAATTTCTAACCTCTAATTATCACTTTTTGGAGATACTTTTGTTGAAATTCAAGAACTTACGTGATATTGTGTTAAATCGGTAGTTCCACTACACGGACGACACTTCGATTTGTGTTTTGTGACGTCGCAGTCTCAAGAACAGTGTACGAAATTATTTTTTAGCACTCAATATTACGGAGCTACACAATTACGATGCTTACAGTATGACAGCCGGAAACGGAATTTTAATTATACAGTATAATAAAAATTGTATTAAACTGAGATAGCACGTTTACTTAGATATCTGTACTACGTTATATTGTTCTTACCTCTGTGTCTATTTGTCTGTTTGTCGAACATCAGCATCGCATCTTCAATCTGAAACAAGACAAACAATATTAAAAACATGAATATGGGTAGTAAAAAACGTGTTCGTCGCGCGATATGAACCCCGCCCATGCAATAAAACACTCCGGTGCTGTAATAACGAATAAGCACCCGTACAGAGTAAACCACACGCTGGAAATAAACTTTGATAAGCGGGGGCGAGCAGGTAATAACGTATTCATAGAGAAATAAATGGAAAGTCGGCGGTTAGGACACGAACAATACAGGTGAGTAGATGCGCTGTCACCGCGTATCTAACCGAACGCTATATTCGGCTGCGATTGTACGGTTTAAAAACTCCCCGTCCGCTAGCAAAACGAAAAAGCGCGAAATTGTATTGTAATATTCATGTCTACGTGATACGTAACGTTGTTAAAGTTTCAGCGATGGGCGCGTAAGGACGCACAAATTGTACGCGTTAAAACAGACGTTTGCAAAAAGTGGGCATACACTTTGACAGGTTTGCCCCAGGGCTTTGTCTCGGAGTCGCCGGGCGCCCCCAGGGCGACATTACCCGCGAACCTCGACACAACACACCCCTGATGATCGATGTCGAATACCCGTAACAGGTGACCTTTCCCTGAATTATTCGTACCTGCAGAAACGTTTGTTTAGTGCTGATTTGTTTGAGCAGCCGCGCTAAGCTTTTATTTACGCGTGACAACCCTTTTGCTATGAATGAAAAATTTTCCGCAACATTGACGAAATTGAGTTAGGTTTTTCTTGTTTATGTGGTAAATTAGTTATTCAAATACATTCGTTTTGGGCCCGCTTTATGTACGTTCGTTTGCGCTTTCGCATATGAAGATTTATTATATTCGGGTTTTTATATTTAGTATTTTGTCTCATACAAATAATTTAATGCACGAAACTGATTTATTAGTATTTTTACCTTACAGAGTCAACAGTAAGCTACCACTAGTAATGTGATTAAAAATTTAAGTTAAAAATAAGTGATCACTTGTATTCAACTTAAAAATTCTTAAAGGAACTCTCTAACAAAGAGGGAGCTCTGTCATTACTATTGTACCCTTACATAAGTTGAATAGCGTCTTCCTAACAACATAATATAGTAAAAAAATAACAAGAAAGACAGTCTATTGTTGACTAGTACTCTTTTAAAACAACCTGTTTCTTAACTTTATTACTCGAGTAGTTTCTCATTTTATATTTAATCTTATATTTTCTCGTGATAGTGTTTTAGTTTCGTCATAAGTTACGGCTGCAAACTTTAAGTGGTCTCCTGCTTAATCTTTGTCACCGATGTGGCTAATATGACATTTATTGCGACACACTTCGTTGCATTTATGTATTTGGTTATTACTTGGGAAATTGCGATCCATATAGATGGATAACTATTATTTTTAGTTGTATACAGCTTTTTTATATATATTTTCAAGCAATGGCAGCTGTTACCAACACTATTGATCTTACATTAACAAAGATTATGACTGACTATCAAATAGTCTGTTAATTTGTAGATCTATTAATATTGGCAAATCAAATAAATTACAGAACAGTTTTGAACTAATTTAACCTTGATGTTATTAAATTGTAATAACAATGGCAGCTGATATCAGCGCCATTGTTCCGACGGCAGGAGACTCGTTTATTAAATGATACATTGCCAGAAGGCTCGCAAGTGCGTTGCCGGTCTTTTAAGAATTGGTACGCTTAAGTTTTGCCTTACTAGGACTGCTTAGAAGAGATTTGCTAGGGCTTCCGTATTATTCAGTATCTGATATATTTCACACATGTGTTTCACCAAAATGTGTTCTAGTTTCAGAATTACATTTAAGAATATTCCTAAACCAACGGAAGGTTATATTTTATAGTGAAGGTAAAGTGAAATTGCCCCTCTGTGAATCGTCAACTTTGGAGTCACAATTTGAGTCACGTACTCTAAAATGATCCTAAATAAGTTGAGATGTAATGGGCACATTTATGAACACTGCGTGTCCAGTCTAATTCGCATTTTAGTATTCCAACAATGTCGGTCCGCTTTTAGTAATATATCAAATTATTTTTACTGTATAAACTCTGTGTGTAAAAAAAATTTCGGTTAGATTAAACATCTCTCAACCACCAGCTTAAATTTAGTAATAGCGTTATTTATTAAACCTTCGTTGCAAGTATACAGATATACAATACAATGAAAATAAAGAAAAGGGCAACAGGCGGCCTTATCGTTTTCGAGCGATGTCTTTCAGGCAACCACTGTCAGAAAAAAAATAGATAATGTGAGCGCAAGAAGTGTAAAACTACATATGACATGGACAAAACTAATGGAAAAAAGCAAAGCAATTAAAACATATGTAAACAATGAGACAATAATAAAAAGGGTGCGTGTACTTATGTACGCGCGTAAAAAGTTATACTTCTTTGGCCTTATTGAAAATAGTTTTTGATTGCATGCAAATAGTTAATATTATTCGAATGTTGTTTTTATATATATATCTTCCATGGGCAACTTCATTCTGTTAATTTTGTGTCACGGCGCGCATCGTAAAATTTCACTCTCATCAATTTTTCATAACGCGCCTAAAAAAGTATAACTTCAAAAAGACACATGAATCACGATAATTTCAGATCAGTTAGTACAATGTAGACGTTTTTGTAATTCCGTGTCTGGGCCGTTACAGTGTAATATGAATCCATGATGTATTCATTAATAAAATCATTTTGTCCTTGTATGATACTTCTACTAACTATACAAAAATGATCCCTTACACCAAAGTCAAAAGTCATGTTATTGTCTTATATACATAAGACAATAACATTAAATAAGATCGCAGGAGCGGTACCAATAAAGTCACACTTGTAATAATTTTCACTAACGCCTGCTCATTCTTACTAAGCAGCCATCTCTATTATTAAGCATTTTATTTAAGGGGAGAGTCCCGCCACGTCCCGGGAGGTACCTGTCGCATTAATTTGCTACGTAGGTACGCATTTAAGAGCTCCCACTAAACTTTAAAACCCCCTCATTCCTTTGTCACTTACGAGATTCGTTCGCTTCCACAGATTTTATACACTCAGATACTTTTTATGTCACTTTTTAATTATCCCTATATATAAGACTATTTTGCGCCTACGTTAGCATTTCCAATTACATTTGTGAAGTACGTCTAGTTCAGAGTTCCCCAAACTTTTTTGTGTCGTAGACCCCTTGCCATGTTTTCCGTGTTGGGAAGACCCCCTACTTACCTGATTCCTGTAAATTTCTAACTCTAGTGAAGTTTAGTGTTAAAAACTTAAAGTAAAAACACGTGTTAATTTATACATTTATTAATTGAATTTAAATTAAAACTACTCAAAATAAAATTTTGTATCTGTTATGTAAAGTATACTTAGCATTAAATAAATATAAAATAAACTATAAATAAAATAACATAAGCAATAAGTCAATATAATGTATATGTTTTGATATTATAAGATAGTATGATGTAAGTAAATAGGTACTATCAGTGTATGTAGAGATTCACTATCGTGGACCCCCATTTTCATTTCATGGACCCCCAAATTTTTTTTCGACGTAGACCCCTTGCAGGTTGTCATAGACCCCTAGGGGTCGATATGGACCACTTTGGGAATCACTGGTCTAGTTTGCTGAAGTGCTACGCTAATTTGTTTCTTATTGAAATCTTGATAAAATTGGTATCTTAAAATAGCGAATGAAGCAATGAACTAGATATTAAGGCGAAACTGTTGTCTCGTTTTACGGTTGTTATGGGATTTATTTTTAACGAGCTGAATAAGAAAAGGGAAAATGTTTAAAAATATTCTCAGGAAATCAGTTTTATCCTCTTGTCTTTATGATAAGCGTAAATATTATCCGATTATTTATTGCTACCGATTTACAGGTCTACCCTTCTACTATCTGAAAGCTTTTTTTAATATAATAGGAGGCAAACGGGCAAGAGGCTCTCCTGATGTTAAGTCATACCACCGCCCATGGACACCCACACTGCCAGAAGAGTTGATACGCTTTCAAGAGTTGGTACGCTCTTTTCTTGAAGGACCCTAAGTCGAATTGCTATTACTATAGTAATATAAAATAATAAATCACAAAGCAGTTATAAACTTTAATATAAATTTTTTCACACATCCTTACACATATCCACACACCCTCGACCACTCATGCTTTGGTTTTATTTTGTTTATTACTTTAGATTAGTCATAGTATGTTTTTGTATATTTTTTGTGCGTAATGGAAGGTTGGTTACTAATAGTCCTATAGGCACCAACTTCTCAAAGATGGCCAATACCGACATGTAAAACCGTAAAATTCAATATCGTGAAGAGGCAAAAAAAAATTATTATTATTATTTTAACCATTAAATCTTACACTGCACTACACTTTTTTATAGTTTTAATAACGTGATTTAAAAATAAACACGTCAATACGCCTTCGAGTTTTGAAGTAAATACCTGAAATTGACAGCAAATTTAAATGATCGATTCGATTAAAATTGTTAGGAGTTTTGATTTGAATACATAATATTTGTTTAGTATTTAGTTAAAAGAGTTCGAAATGTAAACAGAGTATGTCGAGTACAAAATGAATTACACATCACATTCTGTACCGCAATCCATCAAACCCGTGCGATATCGCTATTCGGCTAGCATTTGTCAGTGGAACTAATAACTGAACAAACGTTTCTCTAGCGTGTGCTGTACGGACAGCGCAGACACGCTACTTTTAGATTGGACATTAGCGCAATTGATCTTGAGAGCATTGTACTTAATTGGATATAGAATGATTTAAAACTTTTATTAAATATTGAATGGTTCTTCAATATTTGGATTAACTTGTGATAAATATATAATATCACTAATAAATCACTAGCACTATATAGGTCTCATTATATATCCTGCATGATATTTCAAGCAATTAGGATATTAAACAAAGTATAAAAGTACAACGCCATCTGCCTGGCTGATTTGTGAATCGAAACTATTCTTCGCGCAAAACAAACGCATACCAAAAAATTCATTCGAATCGGTATCTAAATATAAAGATACACAACAGTCAACAATGTTCTTGAACAGTCTGTAAATGACTTTTGTTTTAATAGTTAAACCTGATTTGAATTAACAAGAATAAATTACTAATTACATTTGTGCGGTGTGCTTTAATATTTGTGACGCATTGATTCGTAAACACTGCATGCATGCTTAGATGCTGTAGAATTAATGCGGCCGGTTAGGTCTCTGAGGTACAATGAAATGTTATCAGTGAGTATTGAGTATGTTCCTATTATTATAATTACCAAACTGTTATATTTGACAACAATAATAAAATAATGAGTGGAAATAAACAAAAAAATTAAATTACTAACATGAGAAAAATGTGAGTTGTGCAAAGTCTGAAAAACGGACAAATTAATAGTGGCCAGGCGAGATTTCTTATATAACAGGATATATGTATGTGTGTCGTATGTGTGTAATATTTGTGAAGTCATATATTTTCAGCGTACATGTTGTTGTCTTATAAATAAATAAATGGTTAAAAGAAAAATATCTATAATGTTTCGGCCACTACGTACTTTAATAAAAACATTTAAACGAATTGTGAATAGAGTCCAATGTCGAGTTATCTCGACGTTGAGTGCTTTACAGTCGTGGTCAGAGATAGATAGAGTCTCTCTGGTTAAAAATAATAAATTTAAACAATAAAATATGGCACAAATTTATATTATGAGAAATTAAATATTTAATGTCATGAAAAATGTAAAATGACAGATAATTAAAATGTCTCATTTCTCTATATTTTTCATATCTCAACACGAAAGCTCTAAAGCAATCAATTTATGGATTAAAAATAAGTAGGTCGCTATGAAATGCCAATAAGATGAGAGCAGTCAAGATGTACGAGTGTTTTGATTATTTTCTCTTTATTAACATTTTTACTATAATAACTATTGGATGTCAGATTAATAAGCTATGGTTTCATATTTAATTTAACTGGATGGAATAAACGTTTGTTTTTCTAATTTATTAATTAATTGCTTAAAACAAAGCTTAGCGATTTAAAAGAATGACGGAGAGTCTATTGCCAGTTCTTCTGTTCCTTTTCAGAAGTGACGTTCATAGGTTTCATCCATATGAAAAAATTAGATATTGTCTAGAATAACCGCAACCTAAAACAAAGCTTATGAAATCCATATGTGGATATTTAGATGTTACTTGAATTGGGTTTTCTGGTTTCTTATAAGTGGACTAATTCATATTGATTGTTATGTATGCAATGAATTTATAACCATTATAAATGTAACTGTATTGACTCCCCCATTTTTAAATTAAAATAGTTATGGTATTAAAACTGTTCTCGTCAGTAGATTTATCAATATTAAGAACTAAACTAACTTCTCAAATTGTATTCGTAGGAAAACTTAAGATCCATAGCGAGAGAGCATTTTCTTCAGACCGCATTTACTTTGGCAGTTGGACAGTCTTGGTCAGTTTCCTGTCTATCAGAGAGCAATCCTTCAAGCTATGGTATTCGAAGACTCGGTTAGTGGTAAGGTTTTAGGCCCGTTTATACTAAAACATCTAATAAATTATAACCTTTATATTTAAGCTCTAAAATTATCAATTGCTTAACCGTCGTTGTTGAGTGGGTTACTTTATTTTACCATTAAAAGATTCCTGATGAACGTGAGCTATAGAATATTTTATTAGACATACAATTTCTATGTACCGAAAAAACCTTTAGGTCATAGAACATCGTAGTACGGCTGACTTAATGCCGTTGGTACCGCACAGTGGTCAATAATTTTCTAAATAATAACTAAATGACGTGATTAAATTATCATGATTCATACAGTTCATATTAGTTTAGCTAGTTTTTTTTTAATAACTTATTTAATACATTTTGGTTTTCTTTTCTCACAGTAGTTGTCTGGAAGACATCGCTCGATAGGGCCAGTTGCCCTCCTTTTCATTTAATTATGTTCAAATTTTATATTGTAATGCAACGAAGGTACCTACAACGTATTTATCAACAAATAATAATTATCTTAACGCATTCTAACTCGTGCGACACGGATTCTTCGGAGAGTGAGTAAACTCAATATAAACAAATCAGATGAGACTCTCCAGGAAATGGTATAAAGAAAAGTTTTAATTTGTTTAAATATTTCCGCGAAGTTTCCTGGTTCTTGAGTTGCCTGCGGCCTAACGGCACCTACCTTCAAAGACGTCATTACATAATTGCATGATATAAATTGAGCTCACAATTTTAATGTTATTTATCAACTGGTGTATTTTATTATATTTTCAATTATTTTTATCTAGCGTCACAAAATATTTATCTGTTTTTTTTATCTACTAAAAGTAACAAAAACTTATTGGAGTTTTGTATGGTTACATGCAGATATTTATAAAGGATTTTTTAACAAATACTTCCTGTACAATCTAAAGTGATTGCCACATAATGCTATCATATAAATTATCGTATAAACATCTGTAGAAATCCTTATTTAATTCCTTTTTATCAAAACTAATTCACACAACACAATGTTTGAAGAAGTCCCATAATTAACAATTAACTGTCTTAAAAGACACAATCTGGGTGTCTTAAATACACAAAACGGAAGGATCTCGGCTAAATTTGCGAGTCAAGAAAAAATATTAGTTAATACAGCCACTTGAATACACACTGCCCCTACCCTCGATAAATAACAACCCTTCTGAAGACAGATCCCCTACAATTTTGTCGTATTTACGTAATAATTCTCTAAGGAGAGAAGTCTCAAATAATTTATGTCAGTTCTTGTAGCAAGTACCAAAGCCATTTGAGTGAAATCAGATTTATGAATGTTTAAAATTATGTTCTATATACGTCTTTAAATTTTCATAGTGATGAAAAAAAATCACTTCAATTATTTCTCTAAAAGCCAAAAAATTATACAAAAACTGGACTGGTCAGATATCACACAATACACATGTAGGTCGACACTCGACACACCATTTAAAGGTTTTACAAACTTACTCTTTGATAAACTTAATACTCCATAAGCATTTAAGCATACATTCATAACTTTTACAGTAGCGTTCCGTATCTACCTCCAAAGTTGTTGTGTCAATATCTATTTATTTATTATATACATGATCTTAAATAGAAAATATGGTATGGTGGAAACACAAACTGGAAACAGATACTAAGGCCAGTGACATATACACTATAACATTATAACCATTAAAATTGTAAGTTAAACAGTTAAAGGTAATTGTAGCAAAACAATAAACTACAAACCTTTTCAGAATGCCAAATCATAAAATGACTGCTTCACGACTGATTTGACAGCGACCGCCGATGCGAAAACCGCTGTGTGAGTTCGAAAAGTGAGTTACAGAATCGCAGGGCTGTTCCAGTTACTTTTTCACTATCAATAAAGCGAAGGAGATTAAAACTTTCCCATCCTTTCCACAACTTATCACAGAAGGGAATCGTTACCTATCAAAGATCCCGTGCGCAAACACAGGTTAATAAGTAATGAACCAGATTCCGAGTTTTGTTTGTTAAAGTGATTATTCAAATACGTAAAACGTTTTCGGCTTTGGCTAAACTTCTTTCATATTTTATTCATCGATTCTTCACGGTTCGAGACATTCGTAATTGTTGATAAGATTCGAGTATTGGTTTGATAAGGGGGAACTTTAAGTGGTTAATGAACGATTCCAAGAAGTCTTATGTATAAATAAGTTTCTCGTTTATTTGGTGATGGTATTAAATTACTTAGAAATATAAATTTTAGAAGGGTTTTTCTTATTTTTAAGTTTTTGTGAGCAGCATAATAAGTGTTAGACTAAGTTGGTGACGGACAGTATACACACATACATGGCTAATGAAACGGATGCCTCTGAACCAATCTCTGAAGGCTACTTTCCTTCAGTGTATTTTTTTAGCATTTTTTTATCACTAACTAATTCTCATATTTGTAGATAATAATTATTGTTGTTATCTGTGAAACTATTTTAATATATATTCAATATTGTAACTTTTATTTTATTTCACTTTTTTTATTGAATAGGCAAACGGGCAGGAGGCTCACCTGATTTTAAGTGATACCGCCGCCCTGGGACACTCTCAATGCCCGAAGGCTCGCGAGTGCGTTGCCAGCCGTTTAAACTTTTTACAATTGAGCTTTTATACTATAAATTTATGGCATCTGTTTAATAAATAAATTAGTATTTTATGAAAGTCAAATAATAATAATCATAACAACTTAATATTTAGTATACCGGAACATACAAAACGAACGAAGAAGAGTGTAGTGGTACATATGCAGACTACATTGAAACAACAGTATTAATTGTCTCGATAGAACTATTGTTAAGGACATTACAACTAAAGTGGTTATATCATCAAAGGAATTATTGTATTTGAAAACTCCTCAATACATCCGATGTATTGTATTGATGCGAAATGAATAAGTTATCGTAAGGATATGAGCCTAAAGCCTTTGTTCAGAATGTATCTTTTGTATTTTTTGATCAAATAAACATCTTTATTAATCTCTTTGTGTTTTTGTCATTGTATTTTAGACGATATCTGTCAAATATGGCAACAATTTATTATAGATGGAGTTTTTAACTACGATTTAAAGTAAAATATCTTGGATTGATTGTGCCCAATTTTGTAAATCTCAAAAAGTTTTTATATTTTGTTTTACCTTATAAGACAGCCAATTTGAAAATACAGTTTGTAAGTGATGACAAATGATGATTTTATAAATTATTTAAACTTGTGTTTTTTTAATTTATTACGAATAAACAAATTAAATATCTGAAGAAGAATATTGTAAGCGTGATCCAACACTATCGCAACACAGCTTAATAATTAATTAAATGATTAGCACAAATAAAAAATAACACTTAAAGTTCTGACCTGAACTCCAAAGTTAATTAACAACTTTTTAAAACTGCAATTCATAATAGACAGCGCTGGTGAAAAATGAATGATGTGTTGGCTTTTTCATTATACTTTTCCCCTCAAAACTTTCCAAAAAATAGCCGAACAAAAACAACTCTTGGGTTTGACAGTTGGGGTTTTTATAAAACATGCAAATGCTTTACGCTTATCCAGCGAACGTATTAAAGAAGAGTTGGGAAAAAATTGGTAAGACAATAATCCAGTTGAGGAAGTAATTTTCTTTGTCTCATCCCTTTTATTTTTTACGAGATGAGATAAATTACTATTATATTGAGATAAAGTTGATTTAAAATAAAGCTTTATTGTTTATACCTACGTGTAGGAGGTTCCGCTATGTACGGTATTGTTCTTTATATTCTCTTGTTTTTTCCTGAACTGTTTTAACATCCCATCTGCGTTTATTACATTAAATGCGTGTATCTATTTTGTGATACCTACTGCTTATAGACTGCATGCATTGCAGGCACTGTTTACTACAGCCATAAAGTATTTATACAACTTTTAATTAATAGAGAAATTATACACTTCGAAATTAGCCAAATAAAGTTTTATTTGCAAATTGTTATTCAATAGTATGTAACCTCCTTTTGATAAAAAACTCAACACCATTCCAAATTTGAATTAAATAAATCTTTATTCAATTGTTAAATAGGTGGAAGCGATTGGTGCAATGTGTGGAATTGAATCTAAATAGAAGTTCTCTTAAGGCTATTGATAAATGAATAGTTTCAAATGTAAACTCTATTGCTCAGGTGAGCTCAGGTGTTAATTGTTCTAGGTAATATATCTTCCTGTTAGATTGCTCAGACAAATGATAAATACAGTTCTATTTGGTACCTAATTCATCTATTGTTAGCTTACCTTACTTAGATTTCGATAGACAGACTGTTACTTTAATATATCTTGAATTATCAAAATAATTGAATATTTATAGAAAGTTTGCAGATCTTCCAATGTTGTTTTAATTAATTTAATTTATTGAAAAGTGACAGAAAACATTTAATATATCTTTGAGACTATTACAATAAAAGAGCCTCATAATAAGATAGCGTAACAAGGAGAAAAAATATAACTTTTGTTATGTATATATATATATAGTCTAGGTATATGTTTCACTATGAATCAACGGTCCTAATAACTGGTATTTATGAATATAACTTATACAGATTTGTTTTTTTTTATTGCAGGGGTTGATCAAATTAATGATTAGTTACTATCAAATACCATGAATAACACAAACAACCAAGACAAACTACGAAAATACATTGTTAGGAGTTTTCAAAAACCCTTATTACTGAATTTTGCAATTTGATTTCGCGAATGCTACTGATATTCTCTCAGCCACTTGTCGTGAATGACATCCATTGTGATGTTTTATTAATACTCTGTAAAATGCAACCGGAAATTCTTAAACCCTACAATTGAGGCTCTGTCTTCGTTGAGAGGAAAGTTGAGTCGACTACAAAAGTGGCAGGGATTAATGAATTAAAACTTTTTAATACGAATGTCTTAGCTTTGTTTTGTTCTAGCTTATGATTGATTATAAATACCTAAGTGCTATAACGTGTGAGCAGTATAAGAGCTGTGTTGGCCTAGTGGCTTCAGCGTGCGACTCTCAGCCCTGAGGCCGTAGGTTCGATCCCCGGCTGTGCACCAATGGATTTTCTTTCTATGTGCGCATTTAACATTCGCTCGGTAAACATCGTGAGGAAACCGACATGTCTTAGACCCAAAAAGTTGACGACGAGTGTCAGGCACAGGAGGCTGATCACCTACTTGCCTATTAGATTGAAAAAATGATCATGCAACAGATTCAGTAATTTGAGGCCACTGATTTATTTATTTTTAAGTGCTATAACGTGATAATTTATTTAAAGTAAAGTATGAGCAAAATTAAATTGTTTAGAGTTTTTTTTGTAAAGTAGGTTACATAAGAGATAACTAGATAAAATAAAATATCACATTTCACGATTTCTCTAGGTTTCACTTTTCCATTTTTTTTTCTCTGTGACTATATTGTGGTAAAACTTATGTTATAATTAATTTGTAAGGTATAATATAATAAATACTACAACTTCGCAGTGGATCACGAGCGTCAACAACACGTTTCCACTTGCATTTCCTAATCTGCATATAAATCGGATATCCATAATATCGCTATCATAAGCAAATTCGTTGCTATAAGGGCGCTGAAACCACTAATCCACAGAAGTTTCGATGACCCCGATGGTAAATAGACCCGCGGTATCCTATTATGCAAATATTCTATGAAACTCGGACTCTGGTAAGTTTACGCTGAAATTTCGTCAATGGAAAGTTGAGTAAAACTTTTTGGTTATTCTCTAACAATATTCGTTATGTATCACTTCATAACATGTCCTTGGAGTCCAGGGTGGAAGATGAAAGTTAAGAGGCCGATTATTATTCTCCCTTGATAATATTGTATTGTGTTAATTTATTAATAGCCGCTAAAAGTATGCCGCTAGTGACACTTTAGTTTTTTTAAGAACTTTGTCAATTTTTGAATCCAACTGCTGTATTTCGGTAAAAATTTACAACAATACTAACTTGGTATGACACTTATACAAATAATCTTTTAAATACTATACGTTGTGCGTGTGGAGAGAACCTGTGTTTAATGACCCAAGAACAAAACCACCTCGGACCGTACATTACGCAAAAAAAGTATTTTATTATTTCTATAGAAACTTTATTGTAAAAAGATACTCGTGTATGAACTTCAAGGTCAAAATGCCGCAAGTTTTGATTGCTTTTCTTCATACATGCTATCCTATAGACCTTGGCCTTTGCGTATTAATATATTTTTTTATTTAGGTAGATGATAAGACCCGTGTTTTTGTTATTCGTAAAAACAATTGCAAGGGCGAAAAACAGACAGCTGATCAAAAACAAAACACATCGTAAGATTCGAAAAGCATACAAAAACAACAATAAGACACACAACTATCCCTGACCTAGTTCCCTCTAATCCATCGCTTACCTATAAGGTTTTATTGGCAATGGCCCATTACAGCGTACATTATCAACATCATCATCCGATTTTACTATTTCCAGTCACGTAATCCTTAACGTATAAACCGCACACCGACCAGATTTCGCTAAAATATTTAATCATGAAGTGAGAGGCTTACGAAATCGCTCCAAATAAGTATCAATCATTTTAAGAAGGAATCATGTGAATTTTTACCCATTTGTAATACCGTATACTTAATAGCTATTAAAGGCTTATATTACAATTATAGGAGATATCATATGTAAAATAAAGTCCATAAATATATTTAAGGGAACAATATAGCAAAGAAAGTTACTTTGCTTTAAATATGTTATCGAGTTTGATTATAAGAGATTGATCTTTCACGTAAGAAGCGTTTAGGTTGACGTAATATATGACACGCATTTTTCTCCGTAGGCCTAAAGTTTAAGACAAATATGAACGAGGAAATGAATAATATGAAAAGCTGCTTTTGTGTGACGCGTGAGGGATTGTGTCGACCTATGAATTTAACCAGTTGTGCAAAACTTGCCCGTAGGATACATTAAGCTGATTGCGAACGTCAATCAAAAGTGTTTTTGTACGCATTGATATTCAGTTACAATATTATTAAAGTGTACTTATTAGAACAGCTGTAACGGGAACGAGGCAGTCAAATTTTAAGACAATTGGTGATCAGCTCCGGCAGATAATAATTGTTACCGTAGACAATAGAACAACACTAACACTACTATAGTATGGGTTCATTATTAAGTCGTAGCTTCAATTTAATAACATATTTAATGCGCATGAGCATTGTTGCATTATTAAAAACTAATTATTTTGTTCATTAAAATAAATATCTTTTAAACGACAAACTTATTTCCCTAACTGATGAAAATATCCACGTGTCGCTATCTAAATTTAAATCCCGCATTATAATAATATATCGCTGGAATCTTAAAATAACGGCTGAGTCCATTATCCCATCTACGACCTTCGGCCTATCGGACCGATGTCTGATAAATTGCAAGCCTTAAAACCAGTGGCAGGTAATTCCGCGCAAATTCGAGCTTAAAACTCTTATGGAACTCAACAATTACTTCTATTTGAAATTTGTCTCAGTTTACGATATAAACTAATAAAGACAATTTTGGAAACGATTT
The DNA here is from genome assembly GCA_963693345.1 of Pieris melete. Lineage (NCBI taxonomy): Eukaryota > Metazoa > Arthropoda > Insecta > Lepidoptera > Pieridae > Pieris > Pieris melete. The sequence continues at coordinate 1,311,304 of CAVNZK010000046.1, read as the reverse complement.
TCTGGAAATAAATAAAATGATATATACCTACACTACCTACGATCTACTACTGTAGAACTAAGTTGTATTTGATTAGTAATATAATCAAATAAAAGTGGTTATGTAAAATATTTTTGTGAATGTTTTAATAGATAGAAATTATGCTGCATAAAAATCGTTTGCGTAATGAAACACGTAAAGCAAGTATAAATCTTATTTCTTTCCTAATAATATTACACCACTGAAACGTGTTATTTTCGTATAATCAATCTATCCATCAAAATAATAGGATCGAACTGATGCAAGCTCACGCGTCCTGATCAAACATCGCATATGGAAGATTAGCGTTTAATTTTCTCACTTCATTTTACTGTCAATTGATTATTATGATTAAAATATTAAAGTTTTATTTTAATTTCAATAATTTTTACAAAATGTCTTTATAAGAGAAACAAAAGTTCATATGTTATTACCACTCATGCATGTTAGGTGTGGTACAAAAATTCGCTAGATTATCGGTTGAAAGGCTCAAATTTTGACAATATATAAAACAAAATCGTTTTTCGTCAACTTCACGCTTTAGGTTTAAAACTACGCTCAATGCAATGATCTAAAAGGAAGATTATTTTCTTTTTCTATAGAACAGGGGTAGGAGGCTCATCTGATTGTAAATGATACACTCTCAATGCCAGTGCGATCGCGAGTGCGTTGCCGGCCTTTTAACAATTGGTACACTCTTTTCTGGAATTACCCATAATTATGTTTATAATAACTTAAAGTATAATAAATTTTCACCATGCGCCTATACTGTCTAAACTAAACACGCATTTCTGTACGCAATAAACGGGGCATCGCAGATTTTATTATTTACGGTAACACTTAGCAAAAAAACTATTTTTATTTATATTACTTGTAGTTACCGTATAAAGCTTCCATTTCTCGAATGTCCATTTATTATTCATCACAGAAGACACGGGAAAATTGTCTAAGTGCGTTGAGATCCAACCAATTTCGCCATCTTTATTTCATCACAATAAATGGATTACATGTTTGAAATGTGTATCAATCGTTCCATTCTTGTTTTTATCGACTTGTTAAGTGTTTTTTTACTGTTTTCTCTGATACACAATTAATCCTATTAAATGTTATGAACATTACTTTTTTTATTGTACCTAATGTTAAATTTGTTAGTTTCTTAGTCAAATTACTATTCTATTATTTGATTTAAAAACGATTTATAACTTTCTTATTAATAATAATTTAGAGCGCCCCTTCGCCCTACCTTCGTGCAGATCTAATTAATAGCTTATAGCAATCGGGAAATTATAAGCCATCATAATTAGTATTACTAATTGAATTGCGAAATTATACAGTTCTAGGTATACAAAAATAGTATAGTAGTATTAATATAACATAAATTATTTTTTAATTAGGTAAAATGACATACCCGGAGCTTTTTAACATCTATCAATTTTTAATTTTATATTAACTTTTTATGATCATAAAATATATATATTTTAGAACCTTTGTCAGCATTCCATATATATGTATAAATATATATATATATATATATAAAACCTTTAAACAGGCTCAGGGCATTTGCTTACGTTCCCCTTTTTTATTCGTCTCTTGACACAATCGTAGACAATATTATTCTAAATAATTTGGAATGTAAATGAAATAAAACTTTAATACAACAGATATGATAACATTATGCACTTAGCAAGCTAGTCTTCTAGTTGCTTAGAGGTGTATGAATATTTTCATCGTTTAAGGTATATATATTACGGCCAGATTGATACTAGCTTCATTTTAACCACGTTTCCCACTCACCAATTGAATTGACACATCGCTATTGAACGGCAAACACGGACAAAAAAGTTCACAGCAATTTCATTACAAAATACGCACCGTTAGAATCTAGAACTCAATGGATCGTATATTTCAGTTGAAATTTCAGCGACAGGTAAAAAGCGATTTTGTATATGGTACAATAAATAAGAATGGCGGCCACATCGTACAGTTGCTTTACGCGAAGTATGGCGTCGCAACAAATAGCGCAAAACGCTTTAAAGCACATTGAATAGACAATAATAGATACTTACCGAGGATTTCAGCACTTTTAAACATCTGCATAAATAGCAATGTTTTGTCTTTATTACTCTTAACAAAGTTTGCAAATGATAAAGTATGACAAAATAGTGATTAAACGTTTGTTGGACTGTATATAATTGTAATGTATTAATTGCCACAAATATATCAACATTCATCTCATAGTATTACATTATATGAGCAACGCTTAGAGTTTCGCACGCTATATTTTACAAAATTTTGCAAAAATTTATCATTTATCTCTCTCTGTTTATAGTTTATAAGATGTATGTTAGTATGCAATATTTATAAAGTATAAAGCAGTGTATTTGTGTTCCTACATGAAGGATTTTTTATATAAATTTTCACAATAATTAGAACGTTTAAAATTTCTGATAAATTTTGTTTCTGTGTAGTTTTAAGTTATCTATGAACATTGGGTAAGATATATTTTATTATATAAAGTTAGATTACGGTTGTAGTGTTCACACGTACTTGGCGATTACTCGCTTGCTCGCAGCAAGTATGGCGTTGCTTTTAACGCATTACCATGAATAATATATGCTCAAATTGAAATGTCGCATTCGCGTCGCTTGGTTCGCCTATCTCAAACTCACATCCCACCTCTGCCGGCTTCCTATTTACCGCTTCGATCGTTCTTTCAATGGGTTTCACATTTTCGTAATGGTCTAAGATCCCGCTATACAACGACCTTCACCGAGATGCTTATTTAATGAAACTTATTTTATATTTAATTTAATATATCAATAAATATAATCCATATGGGTTGCCTAGCAAATTTCAGTCCAGAGTATGTTTTATTAATTTAAAAAAAAACTTTTTTTTTAAACATTTCACCGGTATGATTATTAGATAAATTCTATACCAATCGAAAGTATGAAGCCCATAGAATATGCAAATGCTAGGTTGGTTTTAATCAATTAATTATTTATGTGTAAATTTTTTATGTGACACTAAAGTATATATACATCTTTCGTATAAAAGAAGGTTATAGTGATACATATATAATATTACCCTGATTAAAAATATTGATTGAAAAAAGTTCAAAAAATTTACTATATGCAAATTATTAAAAAAATTTTTTTTTTTTATATTAATTAAACATAGTCTGGACTGAAATTTGCTAGGCAACCCATATGGATTATATTTATTGACATATTAAATTAAATATAAAATAAGTTTCATTAAATAAGCATCTCGGTGAAGGTCGTTGTATAGCGGGATCTTATCATCTTATACTATAAACTCTTTGGAAAATTCTTACAGATTTTTCTACTCTGTTAATAGCGACGGCCCATTATTCTATTTGTAGTCGGTGTTTTATTTACACAGGGTATATTATATCATAAATACTATAGTATTTAAGTCAATAGCCAACAATTCTGTAAAATCTCGTTGTAAATAGGTAAGGTTATACTTTTATGTTAACAAGAAAAAGACTTTACATATAGAGTTCAGTAGAGTAAATCGTTGTCAAATACAAAACATTTTATCAACTTAACAACCCTTTTGTGGACAATTTACCATAACTGTTTAATCCCACGCTAAAAATAATTGCTTGTTAAAGCAGAGCAGAGATAATTATTACAAGATCCTAAGGCGAAATAACAATATAATTAGGAAAATTACTTTCAACGAATAGTCCTCCCTTACCGCTGCAAAACGGAAGCGCCGCAAATTGCCGACTTAAATATTTAATTACTCAAGAAAACGGATTAGAGGTTAATTGTAGAGATTTCTTTTACATACAAAAAAACCCAACTAAGAATTTCCATAATGACCTTCGGGTGAGCAATTAAATCTATTTACAAAGCCCTCTAAAGCGTATTAAAAGGATGACATGTTCATTATGGGCATTAAGTAAGATTTCCTTTAACCATTAAAGGCTCGAGACCTCGGCCTTCGGCTCCGAAGAATAAAATGAGGGTCACCTTCAGAAATCAAAGCCGGCTTTATTTATGACCTGAACTTGGGTCTATGTGGTCAAGATAAGTCCCCGTTTTCTACATAACATACAGATTATGTTATTACAGAGCCACCTCCGTCTAGGGTAAAGATAAGATCTCCATTAGTGGCAGGACTTATTCAGTACGAGTGAGACGAACCGTTATTACGTATATTCAGAGCATGAATGCCTATTTACAATTTGAATTCCAAATGAGATAAATTTTATACTAAATACATCTATATATATTTGAGTTGAGTACAGCTCTAAATTGACTGATAAGAACGGTTAATAATAACTATTTTTATATGTACCAGGTTAGCACGACTTTTTTAATAATAATATCGCTTGTTTATTTTCAATCTTCACAAATGTAGAATATATAGTTTAGATTTGTTTTATTCTTTCTTTTATAAATTCCTATTCATGAGTAAAGGCCTCCTGAAGCTTTTTCCAAATATATATAAGAAAAAGCTTCGGGATATCCTTGGCTTTCTTTCTCCATTCGCATCCTGCTAACGCTACTATTTCTTCTATCCATCTTTTTTGGGGCGCCCCTTCTCCGTCCCCATGGTCCTATCCATATAGTTGTCTTTAAAACCCAACTTTTATCTGTAAATCTTGCTATATGACCCGCCCATAGCCACTTCTGTTTTTATATGCTAAAAAATAATATAGCCCAATTTACTAAGAAATAACTATTATAATCGTCAATTAATCGCCCCAGTAGTTTTTAAGTTTACTCCTAAAAACAGTTCAGTTGTAGTCTATTTTGTTTTAAAAAGCCGCCTCTACCAAGGTTAATATAGCAAGATAAAGCGCGCCGCGATTTCGCTAAGTTTCCCCTTATCTAAAGAAAAGCCAAGGCACATTTGACTAATCCGGTCGGCAGTGCATGGGACAAATAAGTTTGTTTAATACTCAGTAAGCATTAGTGGCGAGTGTTGCGCCAGAGCACGGTCCGCCCTAATCAGATTAATTAGATGATTTTGCGGGTGTTATTAAAAGTTGAGCCGGCTAAACGCTACCTCCGTAAGCTTATGCGAATATGCTTGGCGAATATTATACGTGTGCCAGGAGTTCGCTTTAATGTTTTAGCATTTTCGACTGAGGTTGTGAACTCGGAGCCGTTTTGTTTGTGCGCTACAGTAGGCGGCCGGAATAATTCACTTAAGCTTTACTGGGAAAGATAATTAGGATTCTACGTCGGTTGATGCAGAATGAACGCAAAAAACAAGGTACAAGATTTTTGCGCTCATTCAGAAATTGAATTTTATATTTGTACGAAAGTTTTAACGAGATGAACATACATTTCTTTCTACATTTAGACACAAGTGAGGCTCTCGTGTTTCCGTAATTAGGCGTGTGCGAATAGAAGGTTCGTGTAGTTTTCGAGTGGATGATTTTTGTGAATAGTTCGGTGATTTAAAGTGTTACGTATAAAAGTATCTGGCAGCGCTGGAGCTTTTGTATTATGCAACATGTGACTCCGGTAGACCGACGGATAGGTTGGTCTCTTAGTAGTGATCACGGTCCACTGGGCACGGATCGCGCGACCGAGCACGGCCCGTGTGCCGTCAATCATAAATAAAAAAGTTGGCAAAATTCGACCGACTAACTCCCTGTTTAGAGTATGGTTTAGAATGTAAAAACATATTATCCTAGCCAGATTTCAGAGCACTCTGATACGGTGAATATTTTATAATCGTTATATTGCTACACTATTCGCTTTACCACATATTAAATAGTACAACAGGTCTTTTTATACGTAAAAATGTAACACAAAATTATATGTTTAATAAAAAACACTGCAGCAAAGTTAATAATAAAATATACTATTAAATACACAATATAGCAGCATTATTGTCTTCCAAAAAGATAAGTTGATAGTTTCTTTTTGTAATAGTAGCTCTAAAAAGTTTCATGTGTGGGTCATAATATACCGCACTACGACTGTAGCGTTTTCTTTTGTTACTTCGTCTTTATTTACCCTGAAAGGCGGCTTTGTTTCTCGTTGGAATGGCTAGAGATTGCGATAAGAGCGTGATTAGAAACAACGTGATGCGTATGTAAGTGACCTAATTTGAAATCACACTAATTCTTAATGTTTATATACACAAGTATATATAAGACGGAGATAGACCTATATTGCAATTTATAAATTTAAATTGAGCATATACATACATAAATGTATTGTAAATAGGAAGAGGTCTTTTGTGTTAGACTGTTTACGAAATAACTGAAGTTAACCTATGTATTTCATTTCACTTTCTAGGTATTATATAGATATATATCTCGTATAATAATAATAATATTAAAAGCCTTTATTATTGTAATTACTTATTAGTACATAAAAATGTGAAAGACTAAGAAATTAACACAAAAAAAAACTAATAATTAATCGGCAAGCCGGTTGATTTCTGTTATACAGCTTCTCCTTGGACATAGGCCTCCTCTAAGAGCTTCCACTCTTCTCTGTTTCTAGCTTTACGTAGCTACAAAGGGCCAGCTACTCTTCGCACATATCTCGTATATATATATGACACCTATCTCAACTATATTTTGGATAAAACTTTGCAATCGTCATGTCTGTTAGGTATTCAACTGCAAATCGAATTAAAATATTTATTAAATAAAAAGTTCAATTGTTAATACAGTGAATACACTCACATAAAATATGGGAAATCATTTTCCAGTTAAGTGAAAGCCTTCCGTGGATATGCACTAAGCACTAGGCTCGTGCGAATTATGCAAGCCCTCAATTGGATTAAAACCGCCCCTGTTACCGGACGTCTAATCGTCACGACGGGTGACAGGCCGTCTCTCCATCTTTATAACCACCTAACACTATATTCACATGGTAAAATGGAGTAGAATTAGAACATTTTTATTTATTTATACAACTTTGGAACACTGAAATGAATGGGTCGAAATATTATCTTTCTAATTTTTTTTATTTTTTATTGACAATTCACACCAATTGACCTAGTCCCATGCTAAGCTGGTGAAGCTTGTGTTATGGGTACTAGGCAACGGATATACATACATATTATAGATAGACACACATATAAATACATATTTAAACACCCAAGACCTAAGGACAACACCAAATGTTCATCACATCGACGTCTTGTCTCAGCCGGGGATCGAACCCGGGACCCATGGATTCGCAGTCAGGGGTACTAACCACTAGACCAATGAGTCTTCAAATTCTTCACATTATCTTACTGACTTTTTTGTTATCGTTTGACAGTGACAGTAAATCACAATTTAAAAAATCCCATGTAGAAATTAATAAAATAAATAAAAATAATTATTTTATTTTTTATGATTATTTTTCCGACCCAAATATCGGCCAATAGAATTGCACCATTCGACGTCACGTGGTACAACCTACATGGTATTATACTGACAATTTTTTGTGAAAATTTTCTCTGGTCGTTGCATCAAGAAAAGTATTAAGTAGTTGTTTTATTCATTATGAAATTCTTATTTGTTAACTGTACATTTCGTCTCATGGTGCAATTCTATTGGCCGACATTTGGGTCGGAAAAATAATCCCCCGAATACCACACGAGCTTCAAAATTATCTGGTATTTCCCTCAAGGTTCGTTGCAAACAAATATAGTCTAAGCTCTTGTGGTATTACATATGAATATTTAAAAAAAAATTATTTGGACTGATTTGGCTATTGATATGTTTGTATTACGCATTTCAACGTGTCAAACAAAGTACCGAGACATTTTCAATATACCTAACAAGAGTATTAAGGGTATACGTAAATGTTTAATGTATACCCTCTCGGCGTGGAATGCGACATTATCGCTGGAATGGACAGTCTAGCCCCTCGAGAACCCATAAGGTTTGTAGACACTCAATAATTGAAGTCGTTGAAATTCCAAATGCATCGTTGAGGTTACGCCTTCGTTAAAGGCATAACGGTGAGCAATAAATCCATGTTCTATTTTCAAAAATTCATTTTACTACCAATACAATTTTAAAGAGTCGTTTTAGGTGAAAAATTATTTACTTTCTCAAAGACAACATTTAAATCTGTTATTTATAGTAAAATGAGTAAATAAAATGTTTCATTTAATTCAATGACTGAGGGCCAATCCCTCCAAATCTATTGCGATAAAATCCATCAATGTACATAAATAATTTCAATTAATTGTCATTATCATAATCGAATTTCGGCGGTGAACTTAACGCACGACACCAGTCAATGTTACTGCATCAAACGCTTCAATGCGGATTAATTAAAACTTAAACTACTGTAAATAAATTAATGGATTTCACTCGTATTTTATTCAGACTATAAATCTAAAAATAAATGTATCTGTAAATATAACTATATACAATATACATTGTGCTTCGACGTTCAGGGAACGAACTGTAACGCCGTTAACGAATAAAGTTGCTAGCATTTTAAATTTGCCTTCTTTGTGTTTTAGCAGTGTTGGCGTAGTGGCTTCAGCGTGCGACTCTTATACCTGATGTCGTAGGATCGATCCCCGGCTGTGCAATAGACTTTCTTTCTATGTGCGCATTTAACATTTGCTCCAACGGTGAAGGAAAACATCGTGAGGAAACCGACATGTCTTAGGCCTAAAAAGTCGACGGCGTGTGTCAGACATTGGAGGCTGATCACCTACTTGCCTATTAGATTGACAAATGATCATGAAACAGATTCAGAAATCTGAGGCCAAGACCTAAAGAGGTTGTAGCGCCACTTATTCTTTTTTCTTTGTGTTTTAGGGACAGGTGACACATGACCCTGATCTGTAGCGGTTCTATCAAAAAATCCGTTCCAAGTGTATATTCAGTACAATATTCTTTTGTATTTGTTAGTATATATGTTTATAAAAAAAATTAATGCGTATATAAATGGTCATTAACTTTGATAAAGGAAAAACATATTCTTATATTAGGTAATTAATAAGTAATCAATTGAAAACGCTTCAGAGGTGGCGATAATCTCGTAATAATATTATCGGAATAATTATTAATATATTACCTATCCGAAATTGGAATTCTGGGCTTCCTAACTAATCTCGTAATATTGTATTGTTACAACTATCAAAATCGTGGATTGTCCTAACTTTCTTTGATTATTTTTTCTTTTTATCTCATACGAAATTATATTGATAATTATATCGTAATATATTTGTAAGAAAAAGATTGGGATTAGATTAGCGGGGAATTCTCAATTTATTTAGGTATGCATAATTATTATGATATCAATATATTTGTTTAACTAACTGAATTTCGTAAAGTTTACTTCAAACCTAGGTGTATAGGTATGTTTAGGATCTCAAGAAGTCACTCTCTGTCCACATCTTAATTTAACGCATTGAAAAATATATGTTTTTATTTCATTTGCCAGGAACTACGTTACTAGTGCTATTGTAAATGAGTTTTAGTAAGTATAATTAATGTTTTTAGTTAATTACTTTATTGTATATAGTTTCATTTTGTACCAGCGGTTATTCGAAGAATGTTATTATAATACAGGGCTGTCTATTATTTATATAAATAAAGGATGGAGGCTTCTAAATGGATAATCGTTCGCACGTGTGCCTTAGGAGGGTTGGTAACCGAATTTATGTGCAAATACGTTTCGGCTGCCCAATGTGCTAATGAAAGGCGATACATTATTCAACCTTTGAATTATACAGTGGTATGTAAATCGATATTCGCAATGCATACCGCACTTGCCGAATCATTTGAAGAATGACCGGAATTGTAACTGAAGGCTCTTGAAATCGCCGCAGCAGTAATTACTGGCTTACAGATTACCGGCCGCGGTCTAGACATATTTGATAAATTCCCCTTTTAAACTGTTAAATAAGTTGAGAGTAGTACGGAATACAAGTGGGCTTATGTTGGATGCGCAGACATCGTTTTTTGATTCTTTCCAAGTAAATATACATGCGCCAAATTTCCCTATCAAGCAATCAGGCCAAGTTACGCGCTGAGACTCAAATAGTTAGGGTGCAATAAGCATGTCTCCCCGTATCTTATTTTCGAGACTACAGCTTTTTTATGCATAGTACAGACTTTTGCACGCGTCAAGGGGAACGACGAATTATTTCAATATTGATAAATAAAGTCTTTTATCATATGTATGTCAGAGATTATGTAATAACAGAACACAATGTTATTTGTTTTATTAGAATAGCAACACCATGCAATATCATAGACATTTTACAGGTGGTAAATTGTCAATGTGTCAAAGTCAATTTGTCGGTTGTGCGTTCGATCGATCATTCAATTGCTCTCTGATCGGCGCCTGCGCCGTGCGCACTGACCTTGTATTAAAAAAAAATATAAAATTTCCGGACGATAGTGACAACAATCTGGTAAATAATCGCTTCAAATGTGCGATTTTTATATTCGTATAAAACATATTATTGGTAATAATTTTTTACGGTCTTAAAATGTTCAAAATGAAAAGATCTATCATATAGATTTTTATAGGCCTATACACTAAACTATTTTATGTAAAATTCAACTCTTTATCCGTTTGCTAAAGTATAAAAAAACTAATTTCTATTTATATTTAGTTGACCTAAATACATAGTGTTTTAGACTGAGCGTCCGGAGGGACCGAACGCAATCTGCGTTTAGTACCAGGGGCTGTTGTAACTGAAACTGGTACCAACAATACGGGAAGCATTTTATTGAGAATCGCAGAATGGAAAATCTCACTCGGATGGCTATGTACAGGCGTTGATTAGTACGGCAGATACAAAAACTATTCCCGAACCGAGTGTAATAAACGAAGCGGAAAGTCGATACGATATCTGATTGTAGGACGTAAGTAGCACTCATTTGTTTCGAGTAACAATTAATGAACTCTATTCTACGTCTGTTCGAGACATCCGTAGCAGTCTACGTAAATAGCGCCAAATATATTTTAATCTATAGTTGGGATTGCCAGATTAAAATTTCATTTCAATAGCTGTCAAAACATTTTACACCTCGATGAAGTTTGACATATACTTTTTGACATGACAGTGGCCGAGACTGACTGTCCACTAATGGGGATATATTTTTGTGCCCTTTTTATTTGACAGTCCCGGTTGGATATAAGCTCTAAAATTATAATTAAGTCAACGCGTAATCATGTAAGATCAGATAAAAACGGTAATTGTATGAAATATATATTCCGCGACTACTTCGGTTATATCGCTTATAAGCGAGTATTCATATAGGCGCGTCTAACATAATTCTCATATCCGAATTTTGAATACAAAAACCCTCAACAGGCAAACTCGTCATATTTCCCCTTATACGTTTGGTGGTACGCTTTGTAGTCGTCATAACCATTGATTGCTGGAACACAATCGCACCGCAGTACACGCATCACTCCCTTCACAAAGGATTACGGAATCAATTAGATAAAAGAAATTCGAAATAGAAGATTTATGTTTCACAACCGTTTTCAAATTGATAGTACACAATTTGAAAATGGAATTAAAATGTATCAAATAACAACATAGTTTGAAAACGTCGCGAAATGAATTCACTCATCGGATATGTAAAATGTTAAAATATTCATTTTGCCACAGTACTGTGCGCCGGAATTCATAGGTGAGTATAGAACACACAAAACTACCGCTACAGTAAACCTCACAGCATCAAAACAACTGGTACATTTGATTAAAATAAATAAAAAATATCGCGCTGCTACGATTCACTGCATGGGGACTGTGAGCATTCATGAATCGACAACGAAAAAGTTATTCATATTATTTTTCAATCTATAAATGTAAATGTATTTCTTAGGACAATTATCTTTATATTTTTAAAACTTAATTATTTTAAAATATATATCCCAAAAGAAGGTTTTATATAACATATTAAATAAAAAATAAAAAAATTCTCATAGAGATGCCAAATACAGGTAATGTTAACTTCTATAATATCATATCCCATAAAATAGTGCATCGCAAATGACCTTACATGTCTATGGGATGGAAACACTATAAAATGGCGTATCTGCTCGAAGCGGAAACTAAAACAGTATCGAGTTACAAATCGCACAGAAACGCCCGACGTTTATTGGCCGGAGTCCAATCGAGAAGTGATCATATCTGTCAATATTCTTCGAATGGGATGCGTTTAGCTGAACCATGTGACTACGAAGCGGTAACAAAGAGCATAATACCTCCTCCATAGCTCCGTTAAGCCTACAAAAGAATAAATCTTTGTCCAATAATCTCTAACAAGATTCAATTAATACTTACAGATACCGCTTCGCAAGTGAGAATTTCTTTTTATAATTGGAACATTAAAATTGTCTACATCCGTTGCTACCTTTTATCGGATTATTTTACTGAAACTATTTTATTGGACTTTCTTTAGCTTACTATAAAGAAACTCCAATATGGCCAGGCCAGGCCAGGCCTTCTATGCCTGACACGTCGCTGCCGCACGCACAGCATTGAGAATTTAGCGTTACTACTAGGCAATGCGTCTAAAATAACTTTGAATCAAACATGGCTAGAACTGTCAAGAAGTCATATCAGCGAGGGAAATAACAAAATTTTGATGTCACCGGTTGACGTGGCGTCACCACTAACATGGTTTATTGGTAATTATAGCAAGTGGTTAAACTTAACTTTGTGGCGCGCTCCGCCCGAGAAACTGTACATTTGTGGAGTTTGTAGTCGTGAAATGGATTCTAGTTTAAAACAGAAGGGGTACTTCTGAACGTAGTTAGGTGATATTGCACTCGTTATACTGTTGCGGTATGAGCTTCGTGCACATTATATGAACTGTCTACTTATATGAATCCACGTCCTCTTACATAGATTGTAATTGCAGCATTCTACCGTTTGCATTTATTTGTTCGCTATTTTAGCCGGAACAAATGTTATAGGCGAACTTTTAGATTTGAAATTTCAGTTTAGTGTATGTCGTGGAAATGAACGGTATGAAAACATTTTAGTTGAGGGTTAATGCGTGATATTTTAACCGATTTATACGCAGAGTGAACTACAATATCGCATGTTTTGGTGGAGTCACTGCAACGCTACCCCTATATTTACAACGCTGTCGAGTTGTCAAGCAATGCGGTAACATTTGGTCGACATTTACATATAATTTCATATTCATATGGGAATTAGATGGCAGGTAGCTCGAGGTGGCATTTCACGACTGTAACTGTGCGGAACTAAGCGACTTAATATAATAATTTTTGCCTCGTTTGTATTCTAATAATAATTTAAAGGTTTTATTTATAAAATTAATTACAAATATTTAATTAATAATGCGTGAACTATATTATTTATTAAGATGTATACAAAATACAAGAAACATTCAAAATTATAGAAATGCGACGGATAGTCGACCATTTCCAGGAAATCAATTAAAAGATTTTTTTGATTAAATATCGAGCCGTAATCTTTCATATCAAAATATTTTTATTGTTGTGAATAATTAACTACGTGAACCAAAACCTAAAAATAGACAATAAACTTTTATACTAAGCGACTATACAAGACTTAAAAACATTTTCATACTTGTGAAAAGAACTTGTAACAAAACATGCTGAAATTCCTCTTTAAAAATCTACATCTTAGCGAATGTATTCAAGACAGTCTAAAATAAGCCTATCATACAAAAGTTGATGTGACGGGTATGAAGCCATCTAGGAGACACGCCGTGCATTAGGCGAATTAAAAACTTCTCATACATTTCCATTTGTCTCTGAATTCAAAGGCCGCACTGGTGCGAGCGATGCGAATGGGAATAATGACGAAAGAGTTCAGATCAAATGTCTAAATAGGCCATCAAATGTACCGTCAAAGGGTGCGAAATAACACGTTCAAAGGGAAAAGCATTCGGATGGTAGAGTGCGAGAGGGTAATCGCGACATGTACTAATGCGATGAATTATTTTTACTGGATTAAATTAGAATTATTCTAAAAAAAATCATAGTGTCTATGGGCTTCTGTTTTTAAGTTGTCTTGATTAAGTATGGAGTGTCAATAAAGGGTATTTAACATGTATTTTCTAATTTATATTATTGAGTAATTTGTAATAATTTTTTTTTGCTTAATTTATTTTATCATACAAGCAAGTGTTTAAGCGCAAAGGAAAAATATAGAGGTCAAACACACAACCACAAAATTAAGAACTAAATAAATCGTGAATCTAGAAATGTTATAATAACATTCAAGTTTTAGCCAGTTTTCTATATATCTTAATGGACGAATAAATTGGATAAAACAAGAATCATTTGGGAAACCCTCAAACCACAAATAGGAACATGCAAAACAAAATTTATTACGTCAGGCATCGGTTTTCAAATATAAGGCTTTGCTTTGAAAGGTTCGACCGCTGTGGTATACATTGAAATATTTCGTGAGTTACAAAATAGTTAAGATACAAGTATTTGCTCATTGGTTTAATTTAATGTATATTATTCTAAACGTAATATATGATTCAAATAGCTATTGAATGTCTCTTTACAAAGTGATAGAACGTTATTTAAATAATTGATATTATGAATATAGACCATTTGTATAATATAAACCAGCGCGAAGTCAAAACCCTTTTTTTTGTCTTACGTCTTTATCAAACGTAATTGCTACCGATCGTTATGTATATAATATTTCTATGGAGCTTTATTCTTGGTTCAAAAGTTGTGAAATTGTACTTATATTTATATTGATCTCTAGTAGTACTAAGATTCTTCGAATATACTTAATATAAGGATTAGATACAGAGATAATTGACAACTTGTTCGACATTTATAAATAAATAATTTTAAAACAATTTATACAAGAATTAACTAAACACAAATTTTGACCACTATAGTAAGTTTTTATCAAGCCTCATCAGTAGGATAGCTATATATAGTATATTGTGTATATTGCTTTTGTTATGAAGGTTTTTTGTATGCCACTGAAACTATACATATTTTCATGTATATTACAATAAATATAACGGCGGGGTCTCATTGACAGGCCTTAAGTGCCCCGCCTAAGATTTGTACTAAAGGGTAGGACAGTTGGGGTCGAGATGTGGTTTTCTAAAGAGCTATTTGTTATGATTTCCAACAAGGTCCTGTCAGATAAAACGGCTTTTCTGCTTTATTTTATATAGTGGATACGGGCCTAAAAGTACACATTTTGTGATTAATGTTCAATTGGGTCGGGTTCGGTTAACAAATTTATTACAATTATTTGTGTTTACCATAAACCACATCCGCAATTAAGTTAAAAGCTTTGTTTATTAGAATCATATTATTAACTTCATACATTTGTGTTATTTTTCAAAAACTATATGAAAATACTTTTATTACAGTCTCTTTTCATCACAATAAACATATTTATCAGAAATTTTTTTTTATCAGAAGGAGATGTGACATTAAATGTAATTATTTATAAGAATAATTTCGTTTTTAGTTATGGGTTACACAAAAAAACAAAGAACTCTATCATCACGAAAACATAATTATCAGAAAGAGATATGACGAATAATGCAATTATTTATTAAAGTAATTTAGTTTTTAGTTATAGCTTAAACAAAGGAAATCAAGTAACCAGGCCTCAAGTCAATTACGTCGTGATTTTCGTATTAAATTAATATCGGTGTTTTTGTACATTAATTAACATTGTTAAACGCATAAAATAGGCCTTATATCATTTGTATTCCTAATTGGGAGTTATGATTTATGACTACAAAAAGCGCACGAAATTCTTTTAATAAACATCGTGAAATTGTTAAAATTTTTCCCCAGTGTACGCTAACAACATGATTATGAAATTACCGTTTATTTGCACGCACACAAACCAAACGAAGCCTACACTTTTATTTATGTAATTACGTTATTGTTAGCAGCATTTATCTCATAGGACATACGCTTAATATGTATTAGTTTTATTGATTAAGACAATTCAAAGCCCTCGCGAGCCTAAAGCCTAAAGCGTGCCTGATTGTTACCGAGATCCGAATCCAACTACATATAACTAAATCAAAATATGTCTGTATGTATTGGGTTCTTCGATTTTCTTATTTGGTAATTAGACAACAGTATTTACTTTTATACACATTGTCTATGCTTGAAAACAAAATTTTCGAGGATTCCTACAAAAAATTAATACATTTAGGTTTTATTATTTTCGAGAGCAATATTTTTGCTGACAAAAAGAAGGGGTTAAAGTAAATCTGCTTACGCAATATTTGAAAGGCCGCATTATTAAAAAAGTAGTATTAATTAAAGAGTTCTAAATATGCCACATATATACCAATTCATCGTTACCTAGATTCTATAATAAAATAACAAACACAAACCCCAAATTAATTTAACGAATTATTTGTACGCAAACGTAAAGTGATTAAGCGTTTCCAACATGTGTTCGTTCCCTAAAGACTAATATGTTATGTAGCATAATTACTGTAGCTAAAACGGTGCGTCAGTTTAGGGTAAGATGAAGAAGAATTACAGGTGAAAATGGCCGCCTGTGCTCTCCATCACTGTTCTCTTTAGAAAATTTCACTTACGCCCCTATACGCTAAAGTCGCCCGTGAGACGTGATAATGTGGTCTATTTTGGGATAGCAACAATTGAACATTATCGTAGCAAGTTTGCGGTGTTACTGTGTCCTGGACAACGAAGCATTTAGAGCCAATTCCCTGCTGACTTGTTGTATGAACAATTAAGTACCAACCTGCCCACGCGCGTTAAGAAACGAAATTAATGTTTAGAGGCTGTATGTTTAGTGATACAATGTTCACTTGTTGAATAAGTCCTTTCGGGGTTTTGCATTCAACGATATAATATGAAGAATTTTTAACAAAAACTTTTATGAACGATTATTCTGCTGTCACACCTAACCTTTATTTATTATTGATTTGACTTTATAAATAATAATGCACTATTCTTTCAAAGAGTATACTAGGAACACAAGGAAAAAATCATAAGTTTAAAACAACAATATTTGAAACAACCTGACCCATTCGCCATTATCCCAAAAGCTCACGTTACTTACCTGGAGTGATAAAATTGTATAAAGGATACGTTTATCGGGTACAATAATATATTTTCTAAGTCTGAACAAAGGCTTTCGTCGTAATGAGCATTGCGTGCGGCGTCAAACATGTAGGCAAACAATTTTGGTACGCCTGAGTAAATACGTTTGCGAATATCTTCAAAGTGGGTTGTGTAGGTGGCTGTACCTATCACGGAATTGTGCTGGCGTCATCATTTCAAAGCTTTTGTTTATAATGAAATACAAATACTATCCTTAGGTTAACAACGGATTTTGTAACGTTGGGAATATTTACGCGGATAACTTGTATGACACTGAATTTCAAAACAGAATTGTTAAGTACAGAGATATGGAAATGGAATTTTAACGTGCGTAATTAGATGTTAAACATGATTGTGTGGGAAAATTAATTCAAATTATATCTGACAGGGGAGGGTCGAATTGTACACAAATTCAACACGCCGTTACTTTCATTGCGTCTAATTATTGTATTAGATATACTAAGTATGTTTTATAGAGACAAGTAAACGGGGATTTCAAATACTAGAACCTGACTGTAACATTAAATTTAATACTATTATATACACATGAAATTAATTGTTATTAACGTATATATTGAGTAAAAAAGTATAATACCAACTAGTTGAAAAACTCCTTCTAGCTATTGGAAAATTTAATCAACAAAATAGTTTAATATGTTCTAATTATAAAGTTTGAGTTTATGCTTTAGTTGTTTATTCATAAAAGTTAAATAACATCAATTAATAATTTATATTGCATTAAAAGCCGTCTCTCGAGGCGCTATAACCTGATTTAAACCTCAGTTTTCAGAACTAAAATCAGAGTGTCGTACTGTATTCGTAAATCTGCAAGTCAGCGTGGTCGAGACTGCTGGACAAACTCACAGCATTAAGCAAGAATACGTAGAATGCGCATATATTAACGTCCTGTCCCTTTGGCGAGGTATCTAGGAAGTTCGCCGTGGCCCGCGACGATTTACATTACTTCCGGAATAGCAAGGCTTTCGCCAAAATGCAGAATAAGTCCAAGACGGCATACACCAAATACCGCCGGGTCTACAGTTGTTTTGTTCTTGTTTAGTACATAAATGTTAAACTTTTATAATAAGTTTACAATTTCAGTATATTTGTTACATAGTTCAAGATTATATTTGTAATAACAATGAAGCGTGATAAACAAATGAATTGTATGATTTAAAACGAAAATACACTTTACCACATCACAACTGGATTTTAGTCAACACAATTTACTTTTGCCGTAAATGATAATTATTGTCATCCAAGGAATTATTTATAAAACTGATACTTCTTATCTAAACTCTATACATAGCATTACCGTCTGAAAGTATTAAATACTTGTGATAAGCTTTGCGTACATGCGATTAAAGCGCCGGACAATTAAGGCTTAAAGATTCAACGTAAAATTGCATTAGCGTCTAGCTTTCGAGTTATGTACCTTGTAATAATAAAATTAGAATTTCCCATTTCAAGTGCCTAACAAAGCTTAAAAGTCTGGTAATAATATTAGCATGGTGTGCAGGGGTTAAAGTCTCTCATTACGCTAACGAGGCAGAAGCACTATCTAATCACAGCTCAGTTGCCAAATTACGCGGCTCGCTGTTTAAATGTGAGCTTATTTTAATCTCCTGAAACGGTAGAAAACTCCACGACCGACACACGATAACACTGAAATCCGATTTAAAAACTTTTTAAAGTTTCTGTTTCTACGCATTGATACGCACGAACAATGTTGGAACATTCCTTGAACAAATTATTAAACATGCCTTTTCTTTAGAGGTGTCTAATAATGATAGTGAAATAAACACTTTACAGTTTTAACATAGTTAAATACTTTTTATATGTTACTGTACGAGTTGGAATTAACAGGTATTATGCCCTCACAGGATATAACCACACGGCTCAATTAATGTCATCAATTACCGTTAAATACCGTATTACATTTTACATTAAATTACATGTTTAAATGACACAGACTTCTGAGGCCCAGACCTAAAAGTTAAAAAAAATGGTAGCTATGGCAACAGTCAAACACTAAGTCCTCGTTTTATTAAACGAACTTTCATGACGCACCTATTTGTTTTCAATCTGAAATAAGTAACGTTCAGCAACGAAAACATTGAAAAATTTTCAAGGGATTTAAGATGCTAAGACGGGAAATTATTTGCGAGATAAAACTGTAAAGTCTAAGAAATACATAATATGCAGAGCGTGCGGTTGCACCCACCGGCGATGCATTTATCGTGCGCCGTAAAACGTTGGGATAACTTGTGTTACACGAGCTTTATACCGAATTACGGCCACGCCAATCTGTCGGCTTGAACTAGCTTGTAAGACTGTAATCATTTGTTCAAAAGATACCGAATTTTAACTGTACGTACTAAAATACGGATCAATCTTGAAACTACTAAGTTTAAATGTCTGATTTATTACAAAAGCGACACAGTAAATAAGGAAAGTCTTAGTAAAAACTAACCCTCCTCCGATGTATTGAACGCGACAAAACTAATATTCAGCAACTTTTCCCGTATTTGCCCTTACAAAGTTGGTAAGTTCTGATTCACGGGACCGTGGCATCTAACTTATCACTTAGCTGTAGCAAATTAATCCAAAATAGCGAACTACGAACAAACATAGTGACCCAACAGATTATTCGAGGCTACTTGTCCTTTATCATTACAGGCCTGATACGACCGTCATTTATTCCACCGAGGGCCAAATTAAATTATCAAACGTTGTGGTGTATCAGTGCTAGTGACTGTGATAAATGAAGCCATTAGTAACGCGAGCTGTATTTTTTTGGTTCATCCGGCATCCGTAAACTGCCTGGGGTTGACGAGTTGAGTTCTGTGGACAATTTCATTAGAAACAGTTACATGGGGGTGATGTGGGTGACGCTCTAGGTGGCGCCAGGATTACAAGCGACACGATAAATTTCGACGTCGCGCGGCATTAGGCTTGCGGCGAAACAGGGTTGGGAACGACATCTTTAGACGAAATTAAAACAAGGTCTGTCCGCGGTGAACTATAAAAGTGTCCAATAAATTTGGTAAAGACGATGTGTGGACGTCGAGAGGGTCGTATATTTGTAAAACAGGTGCGTGTTTTGAATCTCTCCGCGCTGCAATGCAGGCTCGCTAAAAGTATTCCCTCAAAATGGAAATGACAAATGATGTAAATGCTCTCGCGGGGAACAGAATTCTTATTACCGCACCTGAAGTTGTGTTTACTTTCGAGTTGTCATGTCGAATTCATTTTTGTATTAAATAACCTAAAAAGCTAAAAGAAGGGAAATTTGTTTATTTTGCTACGTAAGGTGAAACGGCCTCTCATTTTTTGCCACTCACCGCACTCCCCTAGACGGCGACAGTTTGACTGGAGAGGTGTTGACATTTTTCATATTATATACTCTATCTCTCATTTAAATGGGTTTTAAAAAGAACCCTCATCAAAAGGAAAAATGATATTCTGAATATAAATTACACATTTTCAATTCTACTGTAAGCTAAACAATATCTTTTGCTCGATACACTGATATACAAATATATGAATAGTAATTATATAAAATAGGCTTTTTCAAATATATCATTTACATTATAAAACAGAACAAATAAAAAATTAAACCTTTTTAAACCGGCAAAATTACCGAATACATTTTTTATCGCATAAAACATTTTACATCGCAAGATTTACTTAGCGTAAGTCTTATCATACCTTAAACACGCCTTAAGCGGTGTGTTTACATATTTTTTAGAGTAACTAAACACGTTTTCGTATCTTTAGGGAAAACGTATCTCGAAACAATTCATGATAAAAGCGTCGTTTTTCGAATGCTTTTATTTTAAAAAGCTTTCTTTATACTTGTCATTACAATTGTACGTTTTCAGAGTAAAACAATGAACGACTTACTGAAGGTAAAATACATAGTGTGGAAAATTACAACCTATGTGTATTTTTGTTTTTTTTGGGTAAATAAAAAAGAATCAAAACCATTACTGATATAAATTTATGAAAGAAATATAACGTTAAAATTGTTATTTGATTTGATCCTGATATGTTAACTTGACACTTTAACTGCGCTACTCAGAGTCGTTGATTACAATAAAGAACTATTTTATCTATATTAGACATTCTATTGAAATATTTCGATATTACTCGACTGGTATGACCAACCTAATGTTACCTGTGCCCTTATCACCGGCGTTAATTTAAGGAGAAAATACTAAGCTGATCGTAGTGAATTATAGCGAGGAAAATCGACTACAAAAAACTCGAACCGGCGTTCGGCATCCTAGGATTAGTATGTAACTAATAAACATGTCAGAAATGAAGCTGACACATTCTTGGGAGCATTCTCCCGGATTCATTTAAGTAAAATATTATCAGTACTTACAGGAACCATAATAAGACAGTTGAAAAACAAAGTGGAAGTAAATAAACATTAAACACGAACACTTAAGAGCATTTTCATTAAGGGGCTACAAAGTTGCATGTTTGTATCGTCCGCCGGCGATTACTTTTCCGGAAAAACTAATTAAGGTTGACAGAGGGCGCCAGCATCTGAGCAAAGATTTCTTTAACTTTACGAGAAATGTCAACTGTGATTTATTTATAATAACTATGTTATTTTTCTTTTTGTTATTAACAACTATTCGACGAGTGTTTATCGTAGTATCAATCTTAAATATATTCTTATTGTTGATTTATCATAATGTGTGTGTTAGAAGTTACATCCTGATATTTGCCCAAAACCATTGGTAAAATACCCTTTAAAATATTGTATACCAATAGCATAATAATTGTGGTTTCAAAATGTTATGAGGAGCTTGAGCTGTCATGAAAGTTTCCGAGGAGCGTCCCTTGGGGCTGCTGGGAGTCTGCCCCGAGTGCCGGAACCTCAAACACGCGGCCAGTTCAATCCTATTGCAATATGAATGTAATCGAGTCTTTAGGGCAATACAATGTTTGGAAATATAATTACAGATAATTTCAAATTTCGAATGATGTTTTCGAAGCCAAAGTAGCCATGCGAATTTTAACATTGTTTGGTTTTTATGCCGATAAAAGCCTGTTTGTTATTATATTATGTTAAATGCGTTATTTTAGCTTACGTTATCGAAGCGGTATTTCTAGGATTCCTTATTATAACAAGTCTCCGACACAACACTTCAATTAAAATTTCTTTTTTAATTTTTCTGCGTTCTCAAAACATGATCTGATTGAAACTTTCGTAAATTAATTGGGAAAAAAATATTTATCGAGGTCAATTAATTGCGGATTCTTTTTGAGACTGTATTTTATTTTAATGTGGTTTTCTGAAAGTCTAATAAAAAATATTTTATAAATTTTTCACAATAATTAATTTTTTCATACGTAGATATTACGACTACTTTGAATATAAGTTAGCCTGTTTAACTTTAATTATTTTATTAATATCAAGTCACGTTATTAGGAATATTATTTTTAACTAAATACAACATTTTTAGTGATAAATTAATAACAGATGACAAAGGCCATATAAGAAGCATAATATGATATATATGTATATAATAGTATTAAACGTAAATATTTGAGGAAATATAATTTTCTATTTATAAAATATTATTCTTTAACAGTAGACATTGTCCAATTCCATTACCGAGGTTCGCAATAAAACACTTTTATTACTTGAGCGTTGATGAAAATAGGCTTTTTATTGATTTTAAATCACCGTTTTAAAAGTATTTAAAGCTGTGTTTTACATAAAAAGTTTAAATTGCTATAGGGGATTTTTGTTAAGGCACATTGAATGTTTTATTTCAAATCATTGAATAGAATATATTTAAGTGCATCTAAGCAAGTATTAAAAGCTTATCACATCAACCACATATGATTTCAAATCAAGTCATTTTTCAAATAAATAATTGTTTGAAATTTAGATTTACAGTACGTGTAAATACTAGACTGGTTTTGGATAATTAATTTACATCTATATTTGGATATGTCATTTTTATTTATAATCCATTGTAAGTAGTAATATACTGCATGATAATTCCAATTTTCAAAATTTGAATAAAACAATAGAGAGGGGTGGGAAACTAATGTAATAAACTAATTTCATACAATGGAAGTCACTGGGCACGTAAAATAGCCTTTAAAAGGAAGCTCCTTTTTGAAGTCGCTTAAAAATGAGTATGGCTTTAACTTGATAGAATAGTTTATTGCAGCTTATGTATTGGCAGTTTTGATTTACTGTCTTTTGTTTATTAACGAGCAAGTTTTGGTGGAGCGTGCTCTGATACATTACTTTTTAAGCGCCGTTAACAAGCGTTGTATATCATATAAACTTTCGTTTTTAAAGCTTTAAGCTTATTAATTTAAAAATGCCTTTCTGTGCAATATGTTACACTGGACAAAGCATACAACACTCGATTTTTGGTAATGAGATTTTCCTTTCCTGAACTAGCAAGTGTTTATTGTGAACAGAAAACAAATGTATACTAAACACCAAAAAGGTTAAAACACGTAGCCGTAAGGTTGAACCACAAACTGAAGGATATCCGAACCAATTCGACTTAGGGTCCTTCAAGAAAGGAGCGTACCAAATCGCAACGCGAGAGCGGCATTGAGAGTGTCCATGTGCGGCTAACAAAACATGAGGTAAGTTCTATTAAAAAAATTCAAACAAGTAGGTAAGTTTATATCAAAATATAACATGAAAATTTTTAATATTACAATTAAATCCCGAAGCCGAAATAAACTCAATACTTTGTATAATATGAATACAGATATTCCGTTTTTGCACGTCCTTACATCTCTCGTCGGGTAATTTCATTAATACCTAACATTAGCATCGGGTAGACAGGCCGGCGCCATTTTGATATGGACGACTTATTTATAATCCAAGAATATGGAGTTTTAATGTATTAAATTTATTTTTACATTTTAAGATTGTTTCTGTAATTTGAAATTACGAGGTTTAGAAGCGTATAGTCAAAGCGAATGTGAGTTAAGTTGAATACAACATAAAGTCCTTTTTGTGGTGTAATAAATGAAATTTTACACAATACGTATTATATATTAAAACGATGCTGTAAGCTCTTATGGTTTATATTTACTTCAATAATTTATTAACACTTCGTTGCATTAACATAATAAATTAGACATAATATAGTATATAAAGTATTGACAATAATTTATAATAATACATAACTTTAATCCGGTTAAAAAGTTTCTTCTTTAAAAATTTACATAATTAAGTTAAACGCGCTTTCGAGCGATCTCTTCCATGCAACCACTGTGAGAAAAAAACATAAATTAGATAAGGTAAGCAAGAAGTGCAAATATACATAATACATATAGTTATTTAGACAAAGCTATAACAGGAATTTAAAAAAAGAATAATGAAAAATCAAAAGTGCTTTTGGTAGCAACATACAATATATAACTTTGTACAAACAAATTCATAGCTCTAGTATCTAAACAATAATCTAAAAAGTAGAGTGTAGAGACGTCTTCAAATTGAGGTTCGGTTATACCCTTCAGAATGTAAATGAATCCAAATTCAGCCGAGTCCACCCGAACAACCGGGTAATCCACTGAGGGCCATTTTACGTACTCGTTTGTCGAAACGCCAAATCGTAGCGCATTATTCTAATACTCTTCACGATAGCTTTTGAAGAAGCTATTTACTGAATCCACGCTTGTTTAAATTATGGATTCACCAGGATAAATTTAGCATAGTTATTTAAATCATATATATAGTTTGAGTTTTAAAAGAACATTCATGCTTATTGAAAGCCTCTTCTTGAAAAGTTCTTCTAGCCAAAAGATATAAAAATTATAAAGGCTGTGTTCAGACATCTTGACACATTCAGGCATAAGACGCCTTAAGAGAACTAAACCTAGTTTAGTTAAAATAAACCTAATGTAGCGAAATGTTAGTGCACACAAACATAGTGTCAAAACATTATAGTACACATGAACATCACCTTAGTTCAAGCTATTCACTAGTATTGTAGAAAATTTAGTCAACATCATATAATTTATTAGCCATAATTATTATAATTAATTATTTATTTTTATCGATTGTAATTCATGTAATGTCGTACTCTCTTTTGTGAACTTTATTGTAGAAAAAAGGTTGTGTTGAATTTGACAGTCAGATGATATAGTAATATGAAACGCTTTTGGTACATTTATTTTATTTGCAGATTTTATTAATTAAAATACATTTTGATAAATGCGAAAAGGAAATATATACGAAAGTACCCACAAGTGTAGGTAGCTCAATGCTAATAAAGACGAACAATATCGAAAATATATTTGTATGAACGATTTGCAGGAAAAGGGACATAAAACGGAAAGAAACGAAAGTGGAAATATGGCCGAGTCATATTTTATTTACTGCATACAATTGAACCTTTATCATGTTTGTATCGAGTTAGTGTTTTGTAGTACCTTTGTACCGTTTAGATGGTTGACGATATACAATCGTTTTATAGACGGCAATTTTTTTCTGAATTATTTCTTGTTCAGACCTATTGAATTTAGCGTTCATTTATATTGTGAATTCAATAAAAATATATCAAGAAAACAAAAAACTTGGCGATTAAAAAGAGTGGCAGAGAGATTATCGCCAGTTCTTCTTTTCCGTTCTACGCCCTTGATTTGAGAACTGGCAGTAAATGTAAAAAAGAAGCATTTAATGTATATTTTTTTTTTGACGTTCATACGTGTACATTGAGTTACCTATATAAATAAATTATTTTTGACTTGACTTGACTCGAATGAATATTGTAAATTTACTATATATTTTCATTTATTAACCTATATTGAGGAAACATTTATTATAAGATAAATATTTAAAATAAAACAATCAAAATTGTTTAAGTTATATTTTATAAACCAAAATAGGTCAATTTCGTAAATAAAATAGCAACATTGCATTCGAATAAAATAGGCATAGGAATTGCACACTAAATGTGCCCAGTTCGCGTTTTAATTTTAAATTGGCGAAGTATTGGAAGGTCCAAATTTTCACGGCAATCTATTAAGTTGAATGTTCAGCGATTATTTGAAAAAAGAGTTTTAGTGAAAAAATTCTGGCTAATTTATTGAGTTGACATTGAGTTCCGTCACCACGTTTAAGGTTTTCTATCCTAAAGCCTACATTTTTTGTTTTTATTCTATAAAGTATTTTTAACCCAGTTAACTAAAGGTCCAAGAAAAGAGCATACCAGATCTTAAATGATTATGATGAAGTTTTCTTGCAGTGAGAGTATCCATGGGCGGCGGAATAATATTGTAATATCCGGTATGCCTCAATCCTGCCTGTTCTATTGAAAAATTAAGATATAATTCTTTATCTTTAGCTTTATTATCTTGGATGTCCTTGTTTTCTTTCTAGCATAAAACAGCACGTTACCGAGTTATTATGGAAGATATTACGGTTCACTCGAGCCGAGTGATAACATTACATAGTACGGAGTAATAACTTGATATTGAATTAGAAAAAATCATAAATGTGTTGATATTGCTAAAACTGCGGATTAAAATATACACTAATAGAAAATGTTTTTAATAGCATTAAAAATATTACAATAAAGCTAAATAAGATGCTCCATTAATCCTGATTACCGTATAAAAAACTAAAAATATTCAAATTGATATAAGTTCACTTGCATCGCATACTAGACTACACTAGACGGTTATATACTTTAACTAGCTATTTTTCTTTAAAGCCTACAAAACGTTTCACCATAGTATATTGTAACTAAGCTACTATTATTATAGCTATTGAGAAATTCATACATTTTATAAGATCACAGTTTCATAGAAATTTGCGACCTTATTTTTTGCTCACTACACTTGTTACATGTATCAAAACATGTATCGATAACTCATGCGATGATATCTCGCAACAAATATACATTAGTTTTGCGCCGCAAACTCTCCGAAAAATACCTTTTCATCTGGGGAATTCGTATAGATTCCCTTATATTTATAAGGAGGTAGGAGAAATAAAGAAAGCCGAATGGAAAAAACAGACGGTCTCGATAGAACTGGCTATACATTTTGCTGATTGTGAGATACGCCGTGCCACACCTTGAATTATTTGACAGTTTGAATTGTCACAGGCACGTATCTGTTTTTATTTCCTACTTTTCGTATAAATGGATATTTTCGGAATATAGTTTAGGTGGGGTATACCGGTACTAATAATACTGGTAATATCTTGTTTTAGTCCATAACTATATTATAAAGATGTGTTTAATGTAAAACAAAATCTAGAATATTTAAAAAATATTTTATAGTTGTACGAACATTAGTTTTTTTTACATTATACTTATAATGACATATTAATTTTAAATTAAAGAAGAATTAATGTAATGTAACAACTTAATTTTACATGGGATTATGAAATTTAAATCTTAATTATGTAAATACTAATTACAGTTATTATATACGTAGTTGTATCGCGTCTAGAAACATTACATGAAATAGATCAAATGTAGAAAATTATATGACTTAATTTCGCATGACCAAAATCGTTTTCGGCTTAAACATCTCGTCCTCAATCAATTCCGATACCCCGAACTAATTATGTTTACTAGAACCTTCGATTTTCCTTTTCCAACAACGGGATCTATTTCCGTTTAGCAATGAAAGTGAATAACAGAATTTTCCTGCATTCTTTCTTGGTTAATTATGATGCAAACATTGCAACTCTATGTATACTAATTTTCTAATAAAAATATCGTTAGTCTTTTCGAATGGTGTATAAAGATAAACAGAATATGCTCCAATCAAATTCAAACCAAAGAGGGGTTACATAATTTTATATTTCTTAAGTGAACTGAATCTTGGTAATGATTTAAAACCAAGTTTCAAATAATTTGAGGGCTGAACAGGGAAATCGATAGCGTGAGTTCAAACACCTTTCAAAATAGTCAGATTGTATTAGGGTGCAGTATGAGCGTAGGGTTGTCGAGCGAAGGTTGTCATCGAAGAGGCCACGCACGGACCATTAATTACGACCCAGCCGTAGACGTCACCTACCTATAAACTCAATCCTTCCTCCCTACCTCCCATCTCATTAAAAGCCCACAGATCTTGCTCGGCGTTTTTCCTCTACTATAAATGAATTAGCATACCTAATTGTCTCTCGAAAAACTTGAGCACTCCCCAAACCTTGAGATTTTACAAGGCAATCAAAATTGCGGAATAATTTAACAACTCATCAATTTTTATCTACACAATCTTAAAACTCGAAAAGTTGGAAATATTTTAATTAACTTTGGAAAAGAAGGGAAACAATTAGACAGAAAATCAGGCAGGTTTAGACGCACACATGCGTGTAACGAGATCCATTCGATTTGAGCTTTGAATAAGACTGATGTTCCATGGTACGAATGTTGGTTTTCTCCGGAGCGTAATCCTTTAGGAAAATCGACGCTAAGAATAAATGTACCTATATTTTATGAGATGGCTTTTCATAAGGTTGATATTAAGCCCGAAACAAATGACTTGAAATAATATGAAATACTTGTGATTGAATCGAACAGATTTCACACAGCTCTTTATTATAATTTAGCAAAACTAGAATTTAGAGTTAAAGATTTTTTGTTTTTTTGTTTTTATGTGGCAAACGGCAAGGATGCTCATCTGTTAAGTGATACGGCCCATGGACACTCACACTGCCAGAAGGTTCGCAAGTGCGTTGCCGGCCTTTTTCATAAGTTTCAAGATTAGAATTTAAAATATACGATTATCTACAACGATAGCTTTTTAATGATCGGCTTATACCGTCCAATCGATTCCAGTATTGTAACAGGATTAACAACTTGGCGCAGGCCCGTATTTATAGACGTCAATTGAGTTAACTCGGATTAAAATACTTCCAATGATTTTTATGGCATGTAAATGAGCAGTTGCGTATTTATTTATTGAGTCGCATTTGGCAAGCGGACTTCATGTTAAGAATTGATTCTTTTTATTAACTCATCGAATGCCGATAACTTTGCTCGCATATTGGATTTGAACGTTGTCCAAAGACTTTGGATGTTGTGATGAAGGGTTTACGTTTTTTTTTAATGTAATAGGAGGCAGACGGGCAAGAGGCTCATCTGATGTTTAGTGATACCTTCGCCCATGGACACTCTCAATGCCAGGGCTCGCGAGTTCGTTGCCGGCCTTTTAACAGTTATTGATCGACGCTAAGTCGAATTGGTTCGGAAATACTTCAGTGGGCAGCTGGTTCTACATAGTGCTAAGCTAAGTTTTGGAACGACGGACGTCGATTACACAAATCGACGCTTATAAGCGATCATATCATTCTAGATTAAAGGTTAATAAACCTATTCTTGAAATTATTAAAACGTGTCATAAAACCTATATTCTCTAGTTACTTTTATTTTCATATTACTATTATTTTATTGTGTTAAAAAAAGGGATAAATGCTTTAGATCACAAGTCTGGTGTTGCTTTTATAAATTAAGTATGTGTAGAACAAAAAATCTGTCAATAAATAAACCGAAATGTTAAAAACTCGTAGAGACTCAAGTTTCGATGTTCTACTGTGCACGACAAAATAGCTGTAGGCGTCTATTACAACAATACTAGACAGCTAAAACAAATCGTTCGCCTGGGGGTGCGTTTATCCGATGTTCCCCCACCGCTTCGGGAGCTTTAATATCATTACTTCATAATATCATAGGATCTGAGTCATTGAAAAATGAACTCTCGAGCGAAAACAATAAGCTCCGAATTTACACTTCAATGAGAATTCCATATTCCTTCCGATTCGATAGAAGAGCAGCTAGATTTTTTCATACCCTTTTTATAGATTACCATATTTTTATTGAATATATTGATTAAGATTTAGTTTGTTTAATATTGGAATGTTTTTATAATTCAATTCAATAGCTTTTATAATCTGCTAATGTGATAGAATGTTTGATTACTTTCTCCTTTCGTTCGCTATTAATGACTGTGAATATTGACTTGAATAACATAACTTTTTATCCTAATAGAGAAATAGTGAGAATCAACTATGTTATACAGAGGCATAACAGTAAAAGTATAAACAGGAGTTATTTAAGTTTTGCTTTGTTCGGGCTTCTTGAGTAGCTGTTATGTGGTCCTTAAAAACGAAAAAAGGCTCTGGAGTGTAATTAGTTTGCCATTAGGGTAATATATCGGTACTTTAAAGTTGCTCGCTCCGTTCGGGAGTAAACAAAGAACGAACCGCTCAATCCTAGAAAAATATTTAGGTAATTTTATAAAGTTGTATTCGGAGTATGTTTCCTGGAAAGCTTTTAGTTAAAATATTTACTTTTCATTGTAACTTTAGTATTAGCTCGGTTACTTTGACTTTGTTATGATTATTATATTATTTAAACTGGAATTTTGAAACTAATGTAAATTTCATTCAACTAAAATTTTAACGTTCATAAAATTCATAAAGATACAAATGAATTCACTTCCTCACTTTATAGGGAGAAAACATTTTCAAAGACCTAAACTAATATAAACGAGTCAATGAATATTGCACGAACACGTTTTCAGTTAGCCAACGTTTCTAAAGAATTTGTAGTTAAAATTTAAGCAACGGCTGCGAGTCACAAAACGCACGTTACGTAAAGCGGCCGTGGTCAAAGGTAAAAAATTCCATTTCCTGTTATGCCACGTGAAACAGTAAGAAATAAAACATGAACATGCAAACGGTACGTGGAAATCGAACAAAAATTACAAGCCGCAACCGAATGTCGCTAGTGGCCGGAGCTTTAGCAGCCTTCGATCACCCGTCAGCGCATAACCAAATTAGAGCAATTTATGTCAGGAAATTGGAAACGCTATCGGGCGATGCGCCACGCTGTTGCAGCGGGAACGCAACTACCGCACTGGTATTTCGAACATCCACTGTTTCGGCAACCCTAGCTAATGTCGAAACAATGCACGAATCTGGACAGATAGATCCGAGTGGCCCCGAAGATAAACGACAATCGTAGAGCGTTGTAACAACTGATTGATATACGACTAGCGATGATATCGTACCTATAGTTAAGCCGAATTCCGGACCCGCTTCAGTTACAGTTGGAGTGCCGCTGACAGTAAACGATGTTTAGTTAGTAATGTAAACGCTTAAGAGTTTACGAGATATCGGGAGTCAACGGTTTGATCGACATTTATAGTGTCCATTTACCGGAATAACTCAACCTTTTTTTGTATTACATATTTTCTATATATTTCTACGTAATGCTATTTGACGTAATAGTATTAGTATTGAGCATGTAGTATATGTTTAAGTCTAAGCATCAGACAGATTATTCGAAAGTCAACTGCGCTTTGCTGATAATTTAATACAAACAAAGTTTA
This sequence comes from Pieris melete, assembly GCA_963693345.1. Classification (NCBI taxonomy): domain Eukaryota; kingdom Metazoa; phylum Arthropoda; class Insecta; order Lepidoptera; family Pieridae; genus Pieris; species Pieris melete. The sequence goes on along the minus strand of CAVNZK010000046.1, from coordinate 1,279,865 downwards.
GAGGAGGGCAAGCCATGACTTGCATATAAGTCGGCAGCGATCACAACGGTTAGTCTTAGCGTGTACTGGTCCGGGAACAATAGCGTATCAGAGGAAGTTTGCCAAAGACACCAGTGCGTGCGAGGGTAACCGAACACCCGTTCTCCAACTTTATATTGCTTACCAAACTTGATCCTTGCGAAAACCACGACTTTAATACATCCAGAATGAAACAAGAAGGTACAAAGTTTACAACAGATAATTATTTCGCTATACAATTATAAATATAACGAGGCTTCAGATATCAATACAGTTAAGCACTTAACAAACATGAATGGGTTAAAATGAAAAATTGTGGCGAATAAAAGATACAGTTATTTTCCGCTCGTTTGTGAATCTAAAAATAATATTCGCGGCAAGATATTTAACTTAAACTTCTCAGTCGAAATTCCTGCGAATAAAGTTGTCCGCTTAACATTAAATATAAGATCGGTTTAGCGAGCCAGATAGACAGATAAAGACGGAATACATTTCCACGAGAGAGCAAAAAGAATCCGATACGAAAGTGTGGTGGTGTGCGTTCTGTCGATGGGGCAACATCGACAGTGTGCGAGTTTCGGGACTAGAAAAGGTCATAAGTGACATAGACGTATACTCTAAACTATACCCACGCTTCGCTGAATAAAATCTACATTCGAAAACAACATTCCTTTAATCATTGTAGGCTTCAGAGATTACACCGGTCGTTCGGCTAATTAATTTTAAGTCGGCATCTCGATGCCGCCTGGTGGCTTTTGCTTTTCAACTAAATTTGACTACGATTTGCATATTAATATTGTACACGATGTCATCTATTCCAAGTATGATTTAAATAATAATTTATCTTTAAGTCGAAGCTTTTTTAAGTCCGCTTACACTGTGATACTATTTCTTTCTTTTTAAAAAATAATACTGTTTTGACTCATAAAATAAGAAAGCGTTTTAAATGTAAATACGCGTTTTATCGTAATTATTTAAAGAAGAGAAAGAAACATCTGCACTAATTTATAGCTAAATATTTGCACCCTTTTCCGTACCCAATTTATCACGTGCAAGTTCATTCAAGCGGTTAGGAACGTTTTGTTGCCATAAAATTTGCTTTAACCTTTTCGGTTATAAATCCAACGCTACCTAAATCCTGGAAAGGGCACTGTCGAGCAGCTTTCGTCAGAAAATTCTCCATTATCTGAAGGAAATCGTTACCGGGGTTGAGCCTCACCCACCCATCGGCCCCGACCCGACAGCCTTTCATTTACGGCGGCGTTGCGTGCACGCGTTCCGCAGACTTTGCTCCAGGTGGGCGTTTCATTGTGCTTGGTATTTAAGTGGCTCATTTGATATTCAGAGACAGTTTGCATTCAGAAAGCTCGCACGTGGCGTGAGGCGACGGTATCGATGCATCGAAGTCACGACCACACCGTACCGTACGCCCAGAATGGCGATTCTGAATACGACAAACGTGACGCTAAACTTGCGAGAACATTTCCGAATGCTATCACAACTACGCACTCGCGTACCTGCCCGAGTTTGCGTAATGTTTACCCACAAATACACTAATGAAGGTACCTCCAAAAGCAACTAGATTGTTAATTAAACTTGCTCAAAATGTGACACCCTTACGAAATGATGCCGAGCCGAGAGCAGTGTACGGTTTAAATTGAATTAATTCGTAATCAAAATTCTCGCTGTGCGTTCTTCGTATATCCAATAATGGTATTAATTTATTTATCTCAACAGAAAATTACGCTAAACTAGATATGATATTACACGTTTTGATAGTTTCCATCTAACGGATTATCGTCTCAATTTAACAGGATCTCGCTCCGATAAGTCATTTAAATTGTGTCTTGGTTTATTATTCATTGAAACTTTACGTTAAGTTAATTAGAAATCCGCAAATTGTTGTAATGTCTCTTAGCATTTGTTACAATTATTCAACAAAGACCTTGGCCACATAATTAGCGTTATTTTGCTTGTATTACGCAGACACACAAAAGTAATTCAAAGGACCCCATCATTAGGCTGCCGACCAAAAGGAATAACCATTCCCTTAATCATTATTCTTAAAGACTCTTCATTAAATTCCTTTTATCTCTCCCGGGATATTTCCTTCGCTCCGCATCAATCACATTCACTCCGAAAAACTGGTTCGCTTTATTCTAAACTCTCATAATAGGTAATGAAGGTTTTGATCGTCGCGGGTGGCTGGCTTCAGCCGATTACTTTGAGCTGGTACAACGACTGCCGCCTTTAGCCAATGTTCAATTCTGAAAAGTTCCTCAGTCCATGCTAGATACTGGGCTAATTACGGAAAACTTTTGTAGATAGACACCTGCTCTGAAACGGGGCTGCCAGACAATGACTTCAGTTATCGCAGACTTACAGTCGCGTACGCGGGGCCAGGCCAAAATAAGCTTTAATTTTAAAGGATTAGAGATGAGTTTTCTGCAAACCCTATTAGAGATAGATTTGAACTTAAACGAATTCTATTTAATATCGATCGTAAAGCAATTGTTCCTCATTGAAAACTTTGATTATACACCGGCTGCGTCTAGTTACATGTTGTGCAACTATGTAATAACTTTCTTGATTGGTTAATTGGATATTTAATATTGAATAAAATGGTTACTCGACAATATTTAATATGTCGGACTACATTTAATATTTTATATTAAGGATATTAATTGAAGACGCGTAGAAGTTTCGTAGAAGCTCGTAGCACCGGGGCTACAAATCAGCTATATAAAATATTATCAAGTCTGTATAATAGTCCAACTTCGAATGTAGTACATCGGATTTTATCCCAAGTAATTTCAAATCGATTCTATCTGTAATATTACGTAAGACTCTAAAACTTTAAATTATTAATTAATTAATTATAAGGTAGTTAAGCTGTAACTGCCCTGTGGTTTAGTTCCTAAAAGTTCTGGTTCTAGATACACAGCAAAACAATTATAGTTGTTAGGTACTATTTATAAAAATTAATGACGATACAGAAATATCCCTATGACCCTTTAGGAAGGTAACGTAATACATTTATGTGTTTACTGTTATTGATTTTCCTTCGTTCTATGGTTGAATTATGAAGAAAGTTTTCGTATAAAAAATTCAAAAGCACTTACCGGCCCAAACTGTTCGAAATAATTCTTGACATCCTCCAGCGTCGTGGGTGCTGAAAGCCCTCCTACGAAGATTTTCTTTGTCCTGGTCACCATCTGGGACAAATCATAAATATCACATTAAAAAAGTAACTTACAACATTCTTATTAGATTAATATGTGTTTATAAAAACCTTCAACATTATTTATTCCAAATCATGAAAAATGATACTGTTTTATATAAATGTGATTCACGTGATTAAATTAAGTTCAAGTGTTTTAAACTGATTATGATTTTGCCGTAATGAATCGTTATTATATGTTATTATTTCAAAATGCAATGTATGGTGAATATACTTTAATGGCTACGACTTCGAGAACGCTTCGAGAAATGAACGTGGACGGACTTCTCATTTATAAATATAAGACAAAATTAGTTATTTTTCTTAAGCCGATATAAATTACATAATTCTGTATTGTTTTTATATTAATAGTTTGAAATATATCCGAAAACCAAACTAAAAGTTTTCTATATCGTTTTGAACTGAATAGACTCAATACTAAACTCGACTAATCACTCTAGTGTTAATTTCAAGTCTCTAACTTGACGCTAAAAGTATGTTAGCGAATAAACTAAATTTTAAAAATAGCTGTCAAAACATAAGAATAATTACGGCGTATATATTATGCAATCCTCCCACGCAGGTTAGGGGATATTCTGCAAGAACCGGTAATGCCGACAAAATTGCTTTCCAAGATAACCGTGGTCGTAGATTTCCGTCATGCTGGTTTTAAACTCTATAAATATTTGTGTAGTTTAAAACTACGGTACGAAACGTAGCTCGTTCTTTGTAAATGTTATTTATTCTAAAACTATATATTGAGGCAGGAAGAGCTTGGTAGTTCAGTCTGCAGCTCTCATGCGGTTTGATTTTCTGCGGTAGTACCTTGGAAAGTGTAACATACGCATATGAAAATAATATTTAAGTATTGTCTTTTATATTTAAAAGGCAACTAGAATGCTAAAAATGTATTGTTATGTATGTTTCCGAATGTATTATGTAAGTGTAAGAACAATTCTAATGACAACAAAAATAATACCTCTTTTTGATTAGACTGCTGAGTCAAAAAAAATAAAAAAAAAATTATTTAATAACAAAATTTTCTTTCCGTAATTTCCTGTATCAACGTAGAATATTAAATGTTTATGTGAATGAAGAATATAACGTAAACTCAAAAGAAAATGTAACGACACAATAAAGTATTTAATCCATGCATATTTTATCAATCATAGCGCAGACGTTTAGAGGGGGATTTCATTATAATGTCAATATAGCGACGCAGTCTCAAAGGCTGCGCTGTTTTCTTCTTGAATATTTATGCGAGGTAGTAACGAAGCAAAAAAGTAAACGACACAACAATAGCTATTGAGATGGGCTTCCTACCAGTAATGAAGGAACTTATATGTATTTTGATAATCCATTTCAAAGGATTTGATGCGTGATATATCTGTGATTGGGGTAATAAGGCTTTTTCTATACTTATCCGTAATCGTTTTTGCATTATTATGAGATATAACACATATAAGTTGATTTTATTTTATTTTTATAGAATTAAAAAATATACAACATCACTTGTCTCTCAATTAATAAAATATAATAATATATTATATATAAGTATTGTTTTTTAAATGAGCATCATTTAAAAATGAGAAAGTTTGAACGCTTGTTTAATGAATGTAGTTGAAAAATATGGACGATAGAAAAAGTGTATAAAATTCTTATTTACGTCTAAAGCTATACAGCTAAAGTTAAAAGCTATACAGACGTATATTAATAAACAGATTTTTGATAATACAATCTATCTATCATAATCCCACGCAAAACGCTTAGCAAGAAGCTAAGAATAATATTAAAAACATTTTCACCGCTTTAGAACGTTTTTAAGTAATGTTGAGACTTCAAATACATTTCTTATAATTACACGGTTTAATTAAATTGATATAAGCCACATTAGATGCGTGGGCGATAATCCCACAAGAGACTAAGCAGATATCAATTATTTACCTTTACCGTTGCGATAAACTCACTAGTTCACACCTATACTATTCTAGTAATAGCTTCATAATTCATGTTTTCTTCAGTTCAAGTCTGTATATAAATTTAACAATTGACTATCGCTTTTGTACAATTTGTATTCCTAATTTTCTAATCTGCATAGATATTATAATATTCACATAGTATTTTTATTGTTATTTGATTGTATGATATACCAATATTCGTAATAAATTTTAAACACGTGAAAAATTAGCGCATGATTTGAATTAATAATTAAATCGCATACAATAAGTCATAAAATGATAATATAACTTAGGTAAAATAAAATTATAAGTGGCATTCATTAATAGGATTGTAAAGGGTGATCCCAAGGGGCCGAGTGTCAGGCTCGTAGCTGACGCAGACCAGCCGAAACTGCTAGCAATTACCTTAAACGTGGACAAAATAGTTCATTTCGCTGGGGAACATAATTTTGTGTAAGCAATTTTTGTCTTACTCGAAATGAACACTTAATTTATTTCAAACTGACCCTTGTATAACGTGATAATTTTGATTCTTTTTAAACGAAGTTTTTTTACATTTCATTATTTTTTTCTGTATAAGACACAGAAGGTTAAATCCTCTTGATAACTAATGTATGCTAAAAGATTAGCAAAGAATTTATTGCAAGTTCTTCTCGTCCGTCCTACCTTGATTTGAGAACTGGCAGTAAATGTAAAATAAGAAGCATTTAGCAATTAATATTTATTTCTTTATTGACGTTCATAAGTGTACATTGTGTTATCTAAATGAACAAATGATTTTAACTTTGACTATATTTGGAACGAATACATGGCGTATTCCTTCTAAGTTAAGAGGGGATTAATACAGTTGATGTCTGTCTAAATAAAGACGCACTTTTTTAGTCTCGTATTAGTGTGTAATGCTTTCAACCGCTTAGTCCTAAATTAATATGTTACCTTAATGATTAATAAATGATGAATTTTGCTAAAACCCACATTCGTTTTTATTTAGTTATTTAAATATATTTGTAAATATCGAGCAATGTTACAACAACGTTAAATATATGTAATAATTGTTCTTGGCGTAAATGTGAATTTGCGTAACAATTCCAACTTGACCCTTTCATTAAATTCTTCAAATATCTTAACGGCCAGTTACAATATATGTATAGATTATTCGCTGCCCTGATTAGCGCGACAAATCGTCTGGACATTCCGTTTAAGGAGTTTAATTCGTCGTCTTAAACTCATTTATATTATCACGATAACGAATGTTTGTTACGCGATAGGCCAACTCAAGTTTTAGTAACAAATTACAATAATCAGTTAGTGTTACACGAACGCTTAGTAATGGTATATGAGCATGCGGTCAGTATTTATATATACGAAACGAGAAATTGTCTGCCTAAATTAAATTGCGTTAACACTAATATATATTAGTCCTATATATGATTGAAATCTATGTTGCCTTTTGAAAATGAAGTAATAATGTTTATTTGTCTGGTAATTCCAATATTGTAGCCAGATTTTATTGTGCAATCATTTTCTCATATTAATGCTGATGGCTTAGATATCCTTAACATATCTATACTCAATTTGATATGTAAGTTATGGTTTTCGTTAGTTTACAAGATTTTATGTTTATACAAAATAAGCCTTTTAAGTAATTTATTGAGATCTAGAAAAATTGTATTCGCGACACAAATTTCGAACGTGTCGGGCAAACAGCGAGCTTCGGACAAACGACATTACCGCCCCCTCGTTAACGGACTCGGTTACTCGTAGTCATTTTGTTGCGAAAAATACAACAATTTAATTTAGTCTAACTTGACCGGGCGACTGCAAACACGAAACGGCTATAGCGACAAAAGCTACACACATCAATTACGAACAACAACCGCGGTGTCCCCCGACGACTGGGCTATAACTTACTCTAACACAATTCATAACGGCGATGAAATTTGTAAAAACTGCTCTCACTAATTACATTAAAGATATTAACTTCAGCTTTACACGTTACAATAATACGGAGTATTCGATAACTGCGCTGAAACGCGTTGCGAGCAATTCTTCATAAATCGTTAAAAATTGTCGCAACTTTTCCTTCGAAGAGCGTTTCTAAATACAAGTTATTGGACGAAATCCTTCCGTGTGGTGCCACTTAAAACGTTACGTGCGGCCGAAAACATTAAACAATTTTTACTAAGAGGAAATTATTTTGGGCAACGTAGGTAGCGGTTCACAAAGGCCACCCTCTGGATAAGCCGCTGACGTTGCATTTCATTTTTGTCCGCCCACAATCTCTGTTTCACTTGTTCTTTGTCTTTCTGAATAAATCCGCAAGCCCCAATTTTATAAACGCTGTTGCAGCGCAGATATAGTTTACTGCTGTTTAATTGTTATCGGTCTTTTGTTTGATGTTTTATTTAAGTATCCGAGTGTTAGCTTGACGATAATCATCCCAATTTACGCCAAACACCTTTGTATTTTTAGTAACCGCTTGAACGCACTGAGCAACGAGCATTTCACAAAGATAGGGGGATTCCGTCTTTACGTGTGGTTCACCTTATCTGCTTCACAGCTCATTAGCTCTCGCACGGGCCCTGCCAACAGATCTACGCCATTTGTAACAATACAGACCGAATGGATGGCAAATGAAGATACTAGGACTTAGCTTGGCAATGTCGTTAGTTCAAGAGGATGAGACTCAAGACTTAAAATAATAGGAACTCAGTAAGAATGATGTCAGGCGACGCAAGACAGTAACCGCGCTCTATTCTAAATGGCAAACATTAATGAAACATTATTGCTTTGCAGCTACACCGACACTTGCTCGGAAATAATCTTTATCTAGTACTGATGCTAGCTGTCTGTTGATTCTTAGACTGTCTAATTCCGAGAATAACATCCACACTTGGCTCCGACATTCGCTGTCATAACGAAGAGATTTGAAATACTTAGACATGTTATAGTTTATCACTGACTTTCGCTCTTCAAACAAAGAGAAGACGGCAACAATAAAATCTCTTCACTGGAAGTTATTTAATTTTATCCTAGATTGAACACTTATAAAAGGTAAAAGAGTAAATAAAAATTCATAGGGGTTAACGTATGTTTTCATTCAATATCCGATAAAGCGAACACAAACAAGTAAATACGAAAGAAAAAAGGCGAATGCATGTAAATGAACGTACTTCTGAGAATTACATCGTGAGGTGAATAAATAAGTGTAGATCGATGAGTTTATAACTCCATGAAAAATTGAAAGAAGACATCGCTTCTTAGCAATGTAAGAAATGGGTAAGAAGTGGCTTATATACTTCTTTCGCTTTTTATATTCGTATTTCAAGCCTTTGACGCGGGAACAAAAGATTCTTTCAAGATCTTCAGTTATCAACCTACGCTGAAATATTCTTTTTATCTGGTCACTTAGTATTCTAGTTCTGTCTTTTTATTTGACAAATAGAAATGCTCCAAACTTGTCTTTAATAATAACTTATATTTAAAGCGTCTTTCACGCGTTAAAAACAAGGGCTTTTATAATAATTACTTAACCGAGAAAAATGCCCAGATGTGAGTATGCCACTCCATAAAATATACTCTTATGAGCGTTCGCGAAACAATGGGCGCATTTAGTCGTCTAAAAAGAGAAATGGTTTCGCGTACTTGTCATCGAAAGCCATTCGAAACACGTCTGAGTGACGGTACATATTCAAGGGTTGCATTTGTGTAGTATGTAGGTGTACCTATTTCTTTTATACATACGAGTAAGCTGAAAGCAAGGCGTTAGTACCTAAGACTATATATTTCTCGCTTTGGAAGTGTAAAGCTATGTACGCAGGCAATAAGAAGACGGCTATTGTTCTGATTGACTACAACAGATTTAAATACCTATATAGTCTTCTGATGCGTAGCTTGATTTTGTAAAAGTTTTTCTGGCATTCAAAGTGAGTTACAGCAGATTTGAGATATTTTTATCCGAGGTATAATCAAATAAAACTTGATTTTATGTTTCGAGTCAAATTATAAGCGAGGAGGGTGAAATAAAAAGTGAATAATGAATGCGGAGTCCAAAACCGGGACCGTGCGACCGTAGCAATTATTTTGTTTCGAGTACCATCAACATGGTTCTTTCAAATTTTCATACATTAAGCAAATGTCGAGAATTCATAATAAGGACTTAAATGCTGTAAGCCATTGCTGGGTTACTAAGAGCATTTATTCATATTCCAAGGGTCTATACAAACGGGTACGTTTTGACCTTTGAACCCGCTAATCAATACTACGTCCATTAAAGTCTAATTTATTTTGCGGAGCCTCTCAAGTAAGCTTAGAAATCTTACCTAAAAGTGTATCACAAATATATTGAAACATATTCTTCATTTAAAATATAATCTTGTTTGGAAGTGTAAGACTGTATCCTTCAAAACATGCAATCTAACGATGTCTGAACTAGTCGTAACCGTATTTTTTCGACCCCTAAAGAGTAACACAGTACAGTGTAAAATAAGTCGTCGTGCCAACAACCAATAGTTCTATTTCGTATGGCACGCAATTCTACGTGGGCTGAGCCGTTTTGTCTCCGCTCGGGTCGATAGTGGTGACGTATAAAATAATCTCCCCTTTGGGTGGAAAGCGTTAAGAAGCTATAAGATTAAAATCGGATTTTGGTTTACATGCAAAATGTTTTCTAAACAGGTTCAAAAGGTTAGGAATTAGTCTATTGCCACTTTCAGTGTTGAATGATAAATAGAATTTCAAATTAAACTACATGTTTAAATGTGCTAGCTTTGAGCTTTATGATTAAGATAAAAATAGAATTTTTTTTTTTAACTTTACTCTCTAAAGAATTATTTGTATACGAAAATGAAAAATAAGTTTTTTTTAATTTCAACTGAGATTTTTGTATCTGTTTCTTACATGTGGGCTTGCCAAGTTAAATTATGTGTTAACCACTAAACTATAGTGAATAAACAACGGTAAGCAAGATTTAAATGTGTCACATGCGTAGGAGCTGACGTCAAAGGCCAGCAAATTTGTAGTAAATTGTGTTTTCCGTAAAAGTTTTATATTTTTATAGCGAGGGAAGACCAAAGCCAATAAATTTAAGCGTTCTTCTAAAACGAGCTTGGTGAATGGAATAGAACGTTATTTTTCAAGATAACGGGATCGTAATCTCTTGTGAAATTTAATAATGGGAAGTCATAGGAGAGCTGCTCATCTTAAATACTTTTATTTTTATTAAACCCTTATTAGATAAATCTTTAAACTTATTTTGCGACGTATATTGTCTGTTTACGTTATACTTTTTGAGAATTCAGTTCCGAAGATTAAACCCAAATGAGATAGTTGACATATTCGATTCTATAGAACGAAATGCTGACGCATTATTGCAATTAAATCTGTATAAATTAAATAAAATCGTTGTAATTTGAACTTTAAATATAATTTAATCTACAATCAAATCATTATTATTGTAAAAGCTGGGTTTATTTACCTCAGGGTTGTCCGAAAGAGACTTCTTTTTTACTTTAATTTGTTTGTGATCACAAAACAGGAACAAATAACATTAAGTTGTACTATTATATTGTAAGGAGAATGTCGCAGGACTTGTGGTAAAAATCTTACAACGAATATAATTTCGTACTTTCCAGAATATTCTATGTTGATCTCAATAACTAGGGTGGAAAACAAAGAAGATGGATCGCCGACTCTAATTGTTTAGCCTATAAGCTCGTGTCGTGATTCAATACAATCTCAGACGAATGAATAGGCCCACTTTTGTCCCCCACTGTCATTTCTCCCTCTCGTTATGTATGTACTTTGTCAGTTTACAATGTATTACGACAAAAGTTTAATCACGTTCAATTTATTTAATTACTTTAATTTATCACAAAAAGAATTGACTTAGCAAACATTTCGTTACTATTTTTCTTCTTCAAAGACATTAATTTAAATCGGATAATTTATGCAACATATAAAATATGTTGAGTCGTCTCCGAAATTCCGTCTATTACGTTTATAACTAGTAAAGAATAATTTCAGAATTTATAACGAAAATTGTAATTTAAATCTTGAAAAGTTTCAATGAATCACTTACATCTCTGTAAAATCAACATCAAAGAAACAAAGCTAAGTATGCAACTATAGAAGTTATGTTAAACAGTTTTGATAGAGCTCTGAGCGTCGCTACTCGTGTTTTACATTTTAGATTCTTACACCTATTCGTATCAAGTTTAAACCAAGTTTTATTGAATTATTCTACGTTTGTTTTATTATTAAGAAAATTAAGATTAGTTGAAATACATTTAAGTTCAAATAAAAAAATATCATTGGTAAAATATGCCACTGTCTATTTTATTTCCCAACGTATAAAATCCTCATTTATATTCTACCCAACTTTAAACTATAAATCCTATGACAAATCACTGGCCATTGGATTGATTAAAAGAGTGATAAACAATCAAGAAGCCTGAAGATTTTACGAGTATGACTAACATAAAACTGTTTTAAACAGAGCACTGAACATCGCTTGACTGCCCGCCCATCAAGCACTAAGTATAATAGGAAACGCTCCAACTTGAACCGTGAATGAACATATATCTTAAAGTCGATCGTTAACAATATCAACACTGTTGATATATGACACAAATCTTTAGAGACATCATAAATATAACAGGAAACAATTTTTAATGTAATATAACATTTTCCAGCGAAAAATAAATCTCAAAATAAAAATTGTTTGTAAAAAGTGCACCGTGTTGGATAAATCTGCAGCTAGTGCCAAATTGAGGCTTAAGTCGGGGTTGCAGTTAATTGTAATAACCTTCTGGTGAGTTTGCCTCCCCGTGGGCGGGCGGCACTGCGCAGGCGCATCGGGCAGGCCACTCGAGCACGCGCCGCGACTCGAGCGCCCTCAAGCGGCCACTCGGCGCCCGCCGCCTCGAATTGAAAAGATACCTACCAACACCGCGCTGAATATTCGCTCACGTATCAAAAACGGTAAAATGCAAATCTATGCAGTGCGGTCGTCTAGAGTGCTTAGCGGATGCGCGCTGGGTTCCATCAAATGCAATCTGCCTCAAATTATCATACGCAAGTAGTAAGGATGACATTACAATAATACTTTAATTTTTTATCATGCAAAATGGATGCTTCAAGTTTAAATATATTAAATTGTGTTAAAAAAGTGTTGGCCTAGTCGCTTCAGCGTGCGACTCTCATACCAGAAGTTGCAGGTTCGATTCCCGGCTTTGCACCAATGGACTTTCTTTCTATGTGCGAATTTAACATTTGCTCGAACGGTAAAGGAAAACATCGTGAGGAAACCGATATGTTTTAGACTCAAAAAGTTGTGTGTGTCAAGCACTGGAGGCTGATCACCTACTTGCCTATTAGTTTGAATAAAGATCATAATACAGATTCAGAAATATGAGGAGGTTGTAGCGCCACTGATTTATTATTTTAATTTTCTTAATGAAAAACTGTAAGTATTCGTCGTCAAGGAAAAACATTTATCGCTATTAATGATTCGTACTTAAAACAACGAAAACTCGATCGAAGTTCGTTAAAAGTTTGTGCTCTTATCCAATCTTCAATTGGGCTTTTATTTACAATAAATTATTTTTCAACGTTTCTTTACTTTCATAACATCTAAAGCATGTCTTAATAAAATTCACCTTGTTACAACACAGTATTCCAAAGAAGCGATATATATGTCGTGTCACAAAGATTGTTTCTTATGCAGGTTACGTAGTAGTACAATTTATAACGCCGACAAGCCACACTGAAATGGATTTACAGCTGCAAACCTGCTTGTCTTTGATGAGGGGTCTATTTTGGGATGAGCCGAGCGCGCCGATACATATTCGATCTGATATATTATTATTTCGTATAAATCCAAATCGATTTGCTGCTATAAAATTGTGTTACGCACTCGCCTTGACGTTTCTTATTTGTAAACAGGCGCTTGAGTAGATGGCGAAGAGCGATAATGTTTGATGTATCGACAAAAATAAGTTTTCTCGTAAATTGACACAGTTTTCAAACTAATTTGCCGACAGATCTGTCGAGGGGACGTTTACGAATTTTCAATGACATGTCAACCGGTGAACGGAAATCGTTGATCAAATTTTAATGAGATTAATGAGGAATTTACGCAACTAAAATTAAATAATATATGTAATTAGAGATTTAGAGCAGTGTTGGTCTAGTGGCTTCAACGTGCGACTCACAGAGGTCGTAGGTTCGATCCCCAGCTGTGCACCAATGAACTTTCTTTATATGTGAGCATTTTACATTTGCTCGAACAGTAAAGGGAAACATCGTGAAACCGTCATGTCTTAGACACAAAAAGCTGACGGCGTGTGTCACTCACTGGAGGCTGATCACCTACTTGACTATTAGATTTCAAAATGATTTTGGAATCTGAGTAGACCTAAAGAGATACTAGCGCCACTGATTTATTTTTTTAATTAGAGATAAAATGATAAAATATCTTATGATTTGTCTAAGCCTTTATGAGCAAAACGAATATTTCTGCATTAGTTTCATTTATAATATTTTTTTATTGTTATGTAGGTTATCCAGCTCAGATATACTCAATAATTTTTGTGTCATAGACATTCCCTTGATGGCTTCCTTCATCGAACGACTAGGTATTAAATAAGTAGAAAGAAAAATCCTTAAGAACACACGACTTCTGGATAAATCACACGGTTTACAGCTAGTAAGTTAAAAATGAAAATGTCTAGGTAATATTGCGACTTAGAATCATTATTAAAAGTGATTATAAATCAGAAAATGTCTGGCAAAGTCGCATGGGGACATAAATATTTCGGTTGTGTAGATTTGGGTGAGGTAATAAGTTTCGTGTAGAACCTAGAATGGACTAGGTCCGCAGTGTCTTTTAGGCACGACTGTTCAGTATGCAAGCGTTTTCCTGCACATCCGTTGTATGTGACCACGGAAGGAATACATACAAAATACTGTATATTTAGTTCTTTTAGAATTCCTCGTTGTCGTCAACTCTTCGTGCCGGCGTATCGCGATGGAGAAATATTGCAGCTATATTTTGTTAGAAAAGTCGCTAGTTTAGAACACTTTTGTTATGATATTCGTGAACAAAATCACTGTTCACAAGGGCGTGGCATTCTGCTTTAGTATTACCGCCATAAAAATTCTTAGTATTTACCAAAATATAATATTACAGTCGTTAATATCTCGCATTAAGTCGTAATGAATTTTAAATAAACTTTACTGGCATTAAAAGTGATTACTAATCAAAATTTAAACAAAGAATACGCACGCTGACTATAAGAAACGTTTTACAAATTAAAATTGTAAATAATTGTATTATATTCGTGTAAGTAACATATAGAGAATATTAATAGAACTTACACCATGTAACTTTAAAATGAACAACTATATATTTGAATAATCACTGGATTATTGCTAGTAAATGGTTTAATAGTGGCTTTATGAGTGTCGGATATCGTAGTTCGAGATATTTGCCTCACTAATCTCCATTTTAAGAACGGTCGTACGATCCTCGAGCCTAGGATTACGGAACTTGCGTGACACTAATTAAGTAGGAATTAAAGGCGAGCCTATATCAAGAGCCGCGGCGGGAGTCATTTAAATGAAAGGGTATTTAAGCGAGTGATTAGAGAACTTGCAAAAATAATGTACGAGATTAGAAACTCAATGCCACGTGTTAAGGCGTGATGTTCCCTTCACAGAACCGAAAGATATCAATTAGTAAAGCTCTTAGTCTTATCCTAATTAATATTAATGCCTGCACGAAGGAAAGGCGCCTAAACGATTTTCTGTACAAACCATATTCTGTACTAAAATTTAATTATATTTAAAGTTTGATTTTATTTGGTCCAATGAACGCGTGTATTAAATTCTTGTTCAATATATTTCTAACATAATATGGTTGTGATTATGAAATCCTCGACATACAAGCCTCAAATTAATTATATGTTTCACCACAACAAACTAAGATGTAATAATTTCATCAAAGAAAACACTCTCTCTGTATAATTACGTTCGGTGAAATATGTTGTCAATATTATGATGTCTGTATAATCCCTTTGGAGCGAGACTAACTCAAATCCTACTTAGCTGTAACTTCAGCAAAGTAGGCGCTTTTGATGCCTCAAACATCAGCAATGTTCGAGCTTATTCAAACTTTTCTACTTATTAACTTGCCTATTAACGATTTATTAATGGTTCCATTTGCACCGATTTCGTTAGGGGTCAGTAAATGGAATGGAAAAATTGCGTGGGCAGTTAAGCGTAGTATTGAAGTTTCGGCTATCCGTTGTAATCTGCTCTGGGTAGCCTAATCCCTGGCCAGCCCGGCATTTAGACGCGCTACGAAAATTTGAGTAATTTCGTATCTAGGGCAAGTGCCAAGGGATCGTGTTGGTTCGCGGCAATAGTGATTGATATGACGTTCAAGCGATCCGCCTTAGGTCGCCCCGTTCGCTTCTGTCAGTCGAGCAAGCTATTAGATGCATTTATAATGACACCCCTGCACCCCACACTCGACACACAAGATTCGATTATAACCCAACTTGAAATCTAACTATTTCTCCGTGTTCTGTACATACGAAATAACCTCTGGGATACGAATGGTTAACGCTAAATTAAAGCAAGAAATCGCGTCTTAATTTGACGATGTGCATTTTACACAAAATAAGAACGTTTCGAAGTTTTAATCATGAAAATCAGTATAAAATGTTATAACAAGAAATTTCTTTGAAAGTTCTTCGAACTATGAGAAACTCAATTTCAATTTCGCATTTAAAATCTTGCGGCTATTTCCTATGCGGTTTGAAATCAGATCGTTTAAATAAGCACTTACCAGTGAACTGAACAAAATGTCCTTAGCATTTTCTGATATTCGTATTCTAAAATTAAATATTGTCCCACCTTTTCGCCTACTGGTTTCTACTACGAAATTTAAACAATTTCTCTTAAAAACTATTACTAAACGTATGAAAAAAACATTATATACGTCAAAATATAAGTCAATGACATAAGCGTATACTTGGAATACAAAAGCCTTTTTATATTAAGATTCTATGATACAGTGTCACGCAACCTTAATACTAACTTTTCTGAAAAAACATTTTATAATATTATGACATTCGCTCAGGTGACCTCGCCTATCAAAACATGAATAAAGAATGCTTAGCCCAAATGAGACTGACGTTTATAAACGATGAACGATTACTTTATATCACGCAAATATCTTCGTACACGTAGCTCAAAAGACGTAAGACAAAAGGAGCGTTCGATAAAAATTGAATTTCACCAACGTCTTAACGAGAAGGCACGACTTAGATTTACCTATAAAGCTTCTCTATTTACCGACTGGGAATGTTTGCTTAAACTCGAACGAAGGCAATATTGTGGACGTTCGCGACGCTTGCGGGCGATGCAATAAGCGGGGCGGGTGTGCGGCTAGCGGAGCCTTCGCCAATTTAAAGAAAGCCCACTGAACTGAAAGACAAGCGCATTGGCGGCTCCCAAACGCCGCACCCATCCTATAAGGTTCATATAATTTTCAATCCAGCGAGCTTTAAAATCGATTGGTCTTTGTAACAACAAAACAAAGGAAGAACGTCTGACGTGTATCAGCACGCCGTGTCTAAATTAACGCTCTAATAAGATAATTTTCACATGCAACGATCCAAATTACTCACGCGAGTTGTAATTTTGATTTAATATTTAACAGTGTAACCTCGTCACAATTTAATACAGAAATAATACTATTAAAGAACTGCAATTAAGTTAAGCAGTTAAAAATTGCCGAGCAAATATTTCATAATGTTTCAAACAACTTTTTGGCGTATTAAAATATAATAATAAGGTAATGAAAAAAACCTTAATAAAGCAAAGCTTTGTGATAACGAGCTTTTACAATGAAATAAAGTTTAAAAGCAGAGATTACAATATTTAGTCTAAATGTTATTACATTTTGTAATTAAGTTTTAGATTTAAGTTGCTCAATAAAATTAACATAGAGGTCGGTTCGAACAATTACATTGGCACGTATGAGGTCAAATGTAAGTTCTAGGCTGTATAAACGAATGCGTAGTACAGGCTTATCTGCGTAATACCTGTTTAATGAGAGGGTTGATCGTAAATCTACGCTAAAACTTAATATACGCCCTATTGGTCTCTCCCGGTTCGTTATTAATGCGCTACCATCATAGAGGAACTTTACAACTGTATTGAAACTACATAAGTATGAAAGTTTGTTCCGAGGTGAGAGGTGTTTGAGTTTAAACTCTAATACGAGTTAAAATATGTTAAAGCGATTAATTATCTGTGATCATGGATACGATTGAGCGCACTGGAGCGTTCAATGAAGTTTTGAGCCACGTTTAAGCTAGATCAGTATAAATCTAGATTTAATTTGTAGCCACTTTGATTTGTATTAAGGAACGTTAAGTTATTCTACGTGCATATGATGATAAGAGCTTTCATATATAGACTTTCTTTTTTACACTGAATACAATAAAAATAAATCAGTGGCGCTACAAACTTTTTAGGTTTGGGCCTTATTAATGTATCTGTTTCAAGATCATTTGTCAATATTATAGGCAAGTAGATCAGCGTCCTGTGCCTGACACATGTCGTCGACTTTTGGGTCACCTCACGACAATTTCCTTCATCGTACGAGTGAACGTTTAATGCGCACATAGAAAGACAGGCTATTGGTGCACACTGCACAGCAGGGGATCGAACCTACGACCTCAGGGATGAGATTCGCAAGCATGTCAAAATATTTAATTTTAAAATCCTATTTCGTTTCGATTATATGTTCACATTAAAGACTATTTTTAATACACAATATTTATTAGTTTGTTTATTTATATTAAGTATAAAACCTAACACTAGTGAATAATGTTTCTATCTTCATTTGTAACGCAAATTGTAACTAAATATAGCAAAATAAATTATTCATATTCTCTTTGTATGTTTATTTATAACTCATAAGGATATTGTCTTAATGCAACCGTAAGAAGTTAGAATCAGTGCCAAAATTCGTTCTCGGTGTTATATACTTAATCTTGGCGCGAACTAAAATCTGCTACGCCAGAGATTAATATTAATATTATGATAGGAAACGGAAAACGTTTCGTGATTTAGATACATTTTAGTTGAATCGATATTTGTACAAACAATTCTTGTTATAAAGTTTTTATTTATAAAAAATTGTATACTTTATTTATGTATCGAATAACTTTTACAAAGCTTTTTGGAATCGTCATTATTTACTCTATCGGTGAACAATGAACTCAATACCGATTCCATGTAATCTGCCTAAAAGGTTATTTTAAAATACCTTTATAAAGTTATAAATAATATAGTTTATATGCCCAAACGTATAAATTTCACATTTAATTTTTTTCATTAAATATAAAATATGAACAAAGGACTCTTAAAAATGTACGATCTTGATTTTTTCTCGAACATATTTTGATGAAGCTAAAGCTATCTTATATTCCAAGTAATCGAAAGAAGATACTTCGGAATAGCTGTGAATTAATAAAGAGAACCGCAACCCTTCGTCCCAAGGGAAGTAGTGGGCGCGCTATAATAATAAGCTTCTAAACAAACTACAAGTAATTACAACAAGAACAACTGCCATTACTACGTCAAACAAGTTAGGCGTAATCTTGTATTACAAGTGGTCACTTATGTCAAATGTTTTGACTCGCAGGTATAAAATTTAAACTTGGAACAATTTTAATTAAAAAACGAATTTAAGTGGATTAAAATGTAGTTCTCATGTATTATAGTAGTGACCACTATTATGTGAAAAATAAAATTTGTCGTGAATATTTTAGGTTTCTATAAATAATTTTTGTTATTTTTTCTTACAATGTTTTCTTTATTGTTCTATTTGTTTAAAATGTAATCTATATTTTGATTAAGGAAAACTTAACAACACAAATACGATTAAGTTTGCTTTTGTTTTACTTTTGGGACTGCCGTTATTATAACCGCAATCAATTCGAGATATACGATACAGGAAAACTGGATAAAACTAGTTCACAAAGACCGAATGACGCAGTAATGATATATGACATCCTTGGTCAGTGCGTGCGACATTTAAGTTACATCTATCATCCACCCGTCCTCAATCATTAGGTGTTTGAGGAGAGACAGGAACATCGAATTGCTGTTATAACCGGAAGTTACATTACCTTGCCGAACCTCTTAGTATTGATTACCTAACTGAGGTTAAAGCCTTATTTGTGAGTAACTAAAGTTGCTATTCAAAAACGGGTATTAAAGTTATATTTTTTTTAAATATGGGATTGCTTTCTCTAGCGATATTTTTAAACATAAATTGTGCACATAAGTAGAGGAGAAAAAGAGTAACTTTTCATATACCTAAAGTTATAGTGAAAAATATAAAGATAATTATTTTTATTTACATTTATTATTTTCAAAGTATATGTCACGTGATATCAACTCGTTTATAATTGGATAAATAATGCGTCGTTTTTTTATTTATATGACTTATTATGAAAATTCTAAATAATTTTCAGTACACTTTTCTCAAACAGCTCATAAGAGTTTCATAACGTTCTCGTGAAACTTTAAAATAAGTTGATTCAATCAACAGGTGAAATCGTTTCAAATGCATGTATTTTATAGTGAAGTTACCTTCCGGGGCGTGGTCACATTTCTACTGTTTTTTAACAAGTAGATTTGCGTTCTATATTTCCTATCCCAAAATACCAAAACTATTACTAACTAAGAAGTATTTTTATAAGAGAATCAGAATTTTTACCCTTATACAAACAATTATTAATTTTTAATTTTAAAAAATAAAAATAATTCAAGATTTTATATTACAATAATGTAAGCGATGTCGATTTTTATGTATACGAAATTATTAAGGAATCTAACAGACATTTCTATTGCAATATGAAATGATAGTAGTTTTTTTAATTAAGGCTAAATTTTTCATGAGTTTAGACGATTATCTTATGCGTGAGATGCGAGTTTAGATGTTAAATTATGTATCGAAAGAATCAAATGTTTTATCAATTACTTATTTTGTTTTGTTAGTATTAAAACCCATAATATTTTTTATTACCCCACTGAAACGTTAAAAAATAATTTAGAATCTATTATACTTTTTTAAATATTTATGAGGTTAATTAAAACATATTTACTTTTGTTGTCATTTCAAACTTTTTCATTCATTGTTAATTTCTAATTGCATGGCGTTATATTCATTGTAGAAGGTTGCTCGGAAATGTATAAATAAAAATATATTCACAATAACACCGCACAAGAAAGCTTAATATAATTATCGACCTAATTTTAAAGTACTATAGACATTTAATTTATGTAACAATTGCATTTCGCATACTTCTATACAATTAGCATGCTATGCTCACTAAAACTATTGTGTCCCTTTCTAATGTGCATATATTCTATGCTATAAGCTATCGACACGCTAAGGTGCTTCATCATTGAAACGATTCGTATCTGAAATCTCCACTACGTCATAATTAAAAGAAATCAAGTTGTTATTCAGATTTCAAGTAGAAATGTAAATGTGCTCGGAACATACAGTCGTAAATAAAGTTACAAAAACTATTTTTCATGCAACTGCTGACAATGGAACTCTAGACAATACGTTGCGAGTTCTATGATTGAGTTTTTTATGAGAAGTCACGCAAAACATGTATTAAGCGAACGATGATTCGATGTTTGCAATTGTAGAATTTAGGACTATTTGTTATACAATAAAGTATTCAATTTGGAATGCATTGATGTTGTGAAAATGGAATCTTAAAAAAAAATTAATGAATATTTAAAATTAAGAAACTTTAACTTACCACACCAGTCATGGTGATATTTTTATTGGGAAACACAAGTGGTGGGTAAACTTTTACGATATATTATTTGGGAAACCTTTTTAAATTCTGAAATAGACCACTGATAAATTATTACACAGAATCGTGTCACGAATCTCACTCACATTAATAACAGGTATAGTGCAATGTATTCATGACAGATCGCTGGCGCGTTTTTGAACAATGCAGCTTGCGTCGTTGCAACCGCCAGTATGAACGAGTAACACAAAAGCGATGCACCGAGCAGCTACAGGTGATATTTTTAGCTCACGAGAAAGCAATCAATTAAACATTGAAAATAATTTTTGAACGTATTATTGTTAATCTCTATGATAGCAAATCCCTAACCCGGCCTCCCGCGACTTTAGCAATTATTTGTTTTCAAAGTTCTAAAATGCAATGCTACATATCAACTAAATTAGATCTACGCTCTAAACAATTCTATAAATTGTGTTTATTTCATATTTATACATGAATATTTCACATTGCACTGCAAAAAAACCAATGAGGCGCATAAAAACAAAAGAAAACTAAAAATACATAATATATGTCACCTCGATGTGTGCTCGTTCATACTGAGCGAAACGTGTTAATTTAGACTCGTAATTCCGAATTTAGTTTCTCATAAAACAGCCTACCGACGTACACAAGAAAAGGTTCACAGTTAATATCACCGTTACATGCGATCCTACAATTTTATTCCTGGCTATTAATGTTGTGACTATTCTAATCGAAAATTTCGTGAATTACAACAAAACTTTACGGCCGTTTCCCGATGGCTATGGCGCGGCGTAGGGAATCTCTCGAGATTAGCAATGGGATTTTGCACGGGGAGGTCGATTTATCTGTTTGTTTTTATCGAAAGCCGGGAGAAGCTATCGACACAACGGCGCCGCACGCCCGACGGCGAACACTCGGGGCTCTGAGAAGTGCATTCGGCGCGCACTCCACTTAAAAAACTTTGCGCTCCCGAAATAAACTTTTAGAAACGCGCGCTATCGATCACTGAAACGCTGTACGCGCGGAGACGCTACTAACCCTGAAAGGCGTGCGGGTCGGGTCAGGCTCGGAGATCGGCTGGAGCACTCGCGCGGTTGCGATCGGGAGCACTGACTTAAGCACTTTGGACATGTAAAGTCGGAGCGGACACGTGACGAGAACGCGCGGCGCGGCCGGCGTCGGCGCGAGAGGAGCGGCGCGGCCGAGTGAGCGCGAGCTACGAGTCCCCACCAGTGCTGCGACGCTTCGAGGGGAAAACGCGCTGCCGAGAGGAAAAGCGCTCAAATCTGCTACCTTTGCTAAAGCGCAATACTAACCGCCGACTTCAGATATAACCCAAACTATATAGAGTCACCATATAACTTTTTTATGGATTAACTATAGACAAATTATCTATCTAATACTGTAAATAAATTTTCCATATCAACGATTTTTCATATAAAACTCTGTGGCCGCCTAAAAACTTGCAGAATGCAAGTAAAAAGCGCTGGATTTAGTCTTGTGCTACGTCCTGAAATGCATAATTGTGTCGCTGAAAGCGCTCCATTGGTTGAAGCGCGCCCCACACGCGGGGCCAGCGCGCGCACGGCCCGCCCCGCATCGACCGCCACCCCCACCCCACCGCACCGCCACCCCCCACTAGGGTTGCCATATAAGTGCTCTTCATTTCATGGGCATTTCTGGTGTCGCGTACAAGAAAATAGATCACGAAAATTTACGTAAAAACTAGAAAGCTCCTCCTTCTATTATTAAAGATATAAAACAGATTAATTACAATCATATTTAAAGAGTTAATATAAAGTTGTCTTCCCCTATTTTTATACGATTTTTTCAACTATTTTTTTTTTTTGATTAGTCATAAATAAACTAACTACTACTCCGTAATTCCAGTAGCCCAACGATAGTTTCCAAAAGTCTGGGAAAGACTTGAGTTTTCCCTTCTGGCAGCCCTACAACCCGCGCCTCGACGCCCGACTGTTTTTCTCTCAGCACCGACCGGGGGACGCACCTGATTTTTTCCGTGATATTTTTCCTCCCTCTCCTCGCGACGCGATCCGTTCGCTTTCATTACGGTTTCAAGTTTGATTTATCACCGCGGCTTCTCTGAAATATTCTTGCGATGGCACCGGCTGTCGAACTCTCACCGCTGATTAGCATCGATTTTTAGAAATTAATTGGTCAATTAAAAAAATAAACTTGATAAGGAATCAAAATTTCATAACACAATAATACATTCCCGTAGAGTGTTACACTGCTTCAGGCTACACGTAGACTCGCATGTCTTACAATAATTGTTACATGGATTGTTTTGTTTTATATAAAAAACTTTGGGAGCTTTATTAATTAGTTTAGAAATGTTTTAAAATATATTCGGTTTTAAACATTAATCTTAAATCGAATATATTTTGTATCATTATGTCTATTTACGATAATAATGAACTGATATTATAGAAAAAATTAAAACACGCACTAAAATGGGATAAATGGGAAACTTTTTATGTACAGAATTTTATTTCCCAATATATTGTAAAGGTAATTGTAATTTATAAATAAAGCTACAAATTGTCCACCAATTGATATGCAGTGATTCCATCGGGTACATCTTTTAATATTTGGCGGCGGTTCAAATTTTAATATTTTCATATTTGCATCATAACTTTCCGAAAGGGGAGAACGAAAACTCTTGACGGTAAAAATAAGTTATTTGTAAACGTTGACATCTCGGCATTCAAGCAAAGTATGTAATGTTCTATTTTCAAATAGTTTCAGTGGCCGGTATTTGGATTCGCTTTAGTTTTACGAAAAGAGCTACGAGATATTGTTATACCTATTCTATCGCAATAAAAGTTTAAAGACGCTGACGAATTCAGGATGAACTTGGCGCAAAAATCGTATAAAACTTCTTCAAACTTGTATTTATCATATTTGTATATTTTAAGATATGTTTAATACCGTTCAAGCTCGGTACACCGATACAATGAGAAGTTTCCGCGCTTTTGTTATTGTTACGTACAATTTTGTAAGTTGACGAGTTATTGAGAATAAGTTATTGTTTATAGATTGATTATTTAGTAAGCAGTGCAGGCATTGTGTCTTGACGTGCGACTCTCATACCGAGGTATGAGAGTCGTACCGTAGGTTCGATCCCCGGCTTTGCACAATGGACTTTCTGTCTATGTGCGCATCTAACATACGCTCGAACGGTGAAGAAAATTATTGTGAGGAAACCGGGTTGCCTTAGACCCAAAAAGTCAACGGGCGTGCGTTAGGCACAGAAGGTTAATCACCTACTTGCCTATTAGATTGAAATGTTCGTGAAATATAATATATAGAAATCTGAGGCACGGACCTAAAAAGCTTGTAGCGCCATCGATTAATTTATGTTTAAATGTATTTAATCAAAACAACTTGGTCTGATTTATCCAATAAGCGCATCTGTGATATAGTAAATAAAGAAATAATAACACATTTTTATTTCACACTGAGTGCTCTAGTGGCAGTAACATCAGTTGATAGCTGCAGTGTAATGGCAAAGTAAACGTCAAAGTCGTAACGTCGGCGGCGTTCATTAAAAAAGTACACAAAACAGTTTGTACTGTATGCTTTCCGAGGCCGAAACGGTTGGAATTAAAAATAATCACCAACGTGCTATGAGCAGAGACATGAAAAATAATAGGCAAATGTTTGTGATCCTTGTGGAATGCAACCTGTATATCTGGTTTATACAATAACATTTGGTTCACCTGTGGAACTAACATTTTGATTATTAAATTATATGTATATGGAACATGTATACTAACAATACAATAATTGACCTAATCTACTGCATTGCTTAATTTGTAAGTAATAATGTGTGCCTGTTTTAGTATAGTAGTTTTATTCTAGGAGTACATTGTCTTCACATACTATTTAGCTAATGTATACAAAATATTGTAAACCTATTTTAAAAGAGTACGTGTGGAGTTTCTTGCCCATTCTTCTCCACATGAAACTAACTTTTGGAAGGGGCAACTAGACTCATCTTTATATTTTATTTGACGTTCAAAAGTGCCGTTTTAGGTAGTCTAGTTGGAACAAATGATTTGACTTGACTTGACTTATTATTATAAACATTGTTATATAAAAAGTACCACTTTAATAGGTTGGACTTTTGTAAGTTGAAGGAGTCTTGGCCTACGCCTAATTCAGTAATCTAAATAATGTATTTTTAATATTTCGCATGAATCCTATGTATGAAGTTCATTTGATCAATATTTTAATTAATTACATATTAATAACGAGGCATTTCGTTATGTTAATTAAATATATTTTATTAAGTGTTGGGTATACTGGTTACTAATAGTCAAAACTCTATTTATTTGCTTCGATTAAACTTTTATCTTTACATCTAAGTGATAATTTTATGTATTATTTAATAAGTTGTGTATGTTCTACGGTTTACAATAAAGATACAACCGCTGACAGTGATTGTTGAAAAGCATTGAAGCAAACAATATATGCACGGATATAAATAGGAATATAAGACATTAAGTACATAACTTCGTTTATAGTGTGTAATCGCACACAACCTTATCAAGTTGACAGAAACTTATTTAAAATTATGATACGCCGTGGATTCGATAAAATAAATCAGTGACGTGGCCTTATCAGGTCTGGGCGTCACATTGTTGTATCTGTTTCATGTTCATTTGTCTATCTAATAGCCAAGTAGGTGAACAGACTCCTGTGCCTGACACACGGCGTCGGCGTTTGGGTCTAAGCCGGTAACCTCACGCTGTTTTCCTTCATCATTCGAGCACATTTTAAATGCGCACATAGAAAGTCCATTCGTATACAGTCGGGGATCGAACCTACGACCTCAGGGATGAGAGTCACATACTGGAATCACTAGGCTAACACTGCTCAGCTGCATTGTGGAGTGGATTTCCTATATTTTCTTGATTTTTACAAAGATGAATTATTGTGTTATGAGTATGAAGAAGTTTTATTGAAACGATTCAATAAATTAAAACGTTGTTAATACCGCAATTTCTAGTAAAATAACTGTTTCAGGGTCACAAAAGATCATTTAACAATTGGGGGACCATACATTTATACGAAAGAAACGCGACATAACAATACAACTTGTAAAATGAACAATCCGTTAACATTTACAACATTGTGCCATTTTCGGACAATCCTATGTGAGGTTGTTCCATCTTGTTAAGTACGTAAGGGATCGTACAGTGCGTCCTAATCGAATTACAATTGCCAAGAGCGACGTAACGACAGGCTTTAGAAACGAACACCGTTGGGACCGAGGTACGGCCCAGCCTTGCTTTTCGTGATGTTTATTTAAATAAAAAGTTACCACTTTGCGTTGGCTATAAATATTGACCAGCACAGCTTCCTTCGGTTCAAAGATACTTTATTTCAAAGAATTACATTCACTCAGCGAGAAAATTTAGAGTAGGTTAGTTATGTACATCTTGAAATTATTTGAAAATAAGCCATATAAAATAAAAATATTAGTTTCTAACAATTTGTACAAAATGTTTTTTACAAAAATGCAGGTAGTGCCTAGTGTTGACTAATGAATAGTAATAATTTCTTAGGCGTTCGTTCACAGATATAAATAAATAAAATATAAATGCTAGAAGTTCTTTTTTGATGTTTTGAAAATACAAATTTATTCCATTAATTTATATTGAACTTTTACGATTTTATATATATATATCTTTTTATTTTAGTTACTTCATAGGTATATTGTTTTTTTTTAAGTTTTTTTAAATTCGTAAAAAGGTTTTATTTCTTTTAAACTGGATGGCCTTACCAGCTTTAAGTTCCTAACTTTAATTATAATAAATTCGTTATTTAAATTTTACCGATATCAACATCAATGTATTATCAGTTATATTATAAATTATTATTATTGATTATTTTTTGAGTAAATATTGCTCGAAATTTTTTTTATCAAAATGTTAAACCATTAAAGTTGTTCAACACTAAATTATCAAACACAAATGAAAAGACTACATATTAAATTTTCATGATACATAATTAATCTTTTCAACTTAATTCAGTTAAATAATTTATAACTCATACTCGCTATATTTTCGCGTCGTCACGAACAGTGATAAGAGATGATAAGAACTTGTCGCATTATTGCGAAAGTCATTAATCTTTAAGTTATAAACAATCGTGCTTGCGATAATCCAAAGATCAAAACGAAGTAGATATCAAACACAATCAGAAGCCACCAAAAGGCTTAAACATGGCCCGTCCACAATTTTCTCGAAGCAAATTTCATTATCACTAGGTTGCCCAATAATCCCCACTGGACAAATGGTTTAATCAGCCCACTCGATTCGATTCCAACTTAAATGGTCCACTTACTTCATTTTTACGTATAATCCTCTTTTAATTGCCTCCCCACTGTACTGTTATTAAATCTTCAAGCTGAAATTAATTGCAATAACAAATTTCAAAGGCGACAATAGATCTTATCGATGTTAATTCAAGAAAGAGCTACGAGCTTCGTAATTGATTGATGTAATTCTAGTCCAAGATTTTGGGCGAGATGCTGGAGGCTTTTTGATCCATGTTTAATTGCTTCAAGGCTAATATTGACAGGCTTTCAATCTGCGTATTAAAGTTACCGAAAGAGCTTCTAAAACGAGACATTTAAATTCGGTATTCTCGCGAAATAGGGAAAAAATGAAAATTGTAAACGGTGTCGACAAAAAGTCCAATTTGGTAGTAAAATAGCAATAAATCACCTGAGTCTATAACACACCTGAACAAGTGTACAGTTCCGCACAAAAACCGTTGAACGTTACGAATCGGAGTACAAAATTCCATTTTGTGCCGTCTAGAGGAAATGAAGCAATTAATTCGGCAGATGGCGTCGCCGTGCGCGTATTAATCATCGACTAATCGTAACTGCAGTCTTCGATTAAACCTAGCTCAATACACGGACAGTGTTGATATCCATTATATGTATACTTACAACATTTGTTCAAATATTCACCGAAAAATTTAATTAACAGCTACATTGAAAAATAACAAACAACTAAAGCCCATATATAATATACGGGCAGAAGAAAATGACGGTTAAAGAACGAGTTTAACTCCTTTGAAAGCATCCAAACTTTCACAAAAGAGGGCCCGCATGATTTGTGAATGCGTGTAATTTTTCAGACGTCATATTTTTTGTTACATTCTTTTACTTACAAATAAACTTTGCTATTGTGCTGGGACGACTTTTCGGCGTGTGTTCTATCGCTTTCTTGGTTAAACTTTGATAGTGTTTGACAGAACTAGCTAGCTTTTGATTTCCTTTACGGACTTGGTTTGTAACAATTTTCAAATCAACTTTTACCAAGTTCACTGTGCGCTGTATAATATAACATAATAGAAGGTGACTTGTGACGAAAGAATGCAGGTATGCATGCCTTTAAAGTTTCACCCTTTTTATAATAAAAAGTTAACCGTTCCCCTGATATGTTTCGTCGCAGTGCGCTTTGTTTCCGAAAAAAGCATTCGATGAGTTATGGACAGGTAAAATTGCTTGCAGCCTTTCAGTTAGGTAATCCTTTGTCGCCATAGTATGGCAGTCCGTCAGGGTTGAACCAGCCCGCAGCGATCGGCCATTGATACCTGTCGACGCTACTATCCCAGATTGACAGCTTTCGCCCGCCAAACTAAACAGAATTTTACAACACTCCATCAATATTGTTATCGTGTCAGATAAGACTAAATAAATGCTTTGGCGGTCTTCAAAACTTTCAATGTTGGATAGCGTATCTGAAATATGAAGGAGCTTCGTATTTTACTGAAATAAAATCGATACTTTTATGTTTCATTCAGGGTTATAAATCCAAGTATCAAACCATAACTTACTTATAATGTAATAAATAATGTTTGGGTTTGTTTTACTATCAAACTTAATCTCTTAATTTTTTTACAACAAAAACTCTACTGATATATCACAATCATGTGTGACTAAAGATAATAAATTCCTACTTTAGTGTGTCATGTGTCATGAGAGCACGCAAACAATTATTTATAATGAAATCAACATAAATAAATCATTAATTTGAATGACAACAATAATAATTAAAGTCAATTGATGTCTTATAAATAATTACACTGACAATTATCAGAGAATTCCGAGTAACCACAACGGAACATCAATTTAAAATGCAAATCATGTGTTTTTTGCTCGCGCGTCACAATTGCCTGATTTTGATTTCATCATTCAAATTAGTTTATTCAATGCGAGTTACAAAACAAACTGATTAGGTGAATCAACAACTACAGGCGTTTTCGATTACAATTCTACCGTTCGTACGGCAGCTGCTTATTAACATAATCCCATTTGGAAGTAAGCAAAGTTGATTCTGTATAAACTTAACATCGAGTGTTTTAAAATTCGAATTCGGCGATCGTTTTAAATTCGCTGCGTTGTCATTTTTCAAAAAGCGATTTCGTTACCAACTACATTCATTTACACTTAATAATTGTGTTCGGTCGCGGGTGCTGACTCATTATCATATAAATGAGAGAGAAAAAGCAATGGTCGGCCATTAATCAAGAGAATGGAGCAACAACACCGGCTAATACACTTATCAACTTTAATTCAATAATCCAGGCGGCGCGAGCGCCGAGCTCGACTTTTGTAACGTGAAAAATAACTGGGAAACGCACGAGTTCACACACTAATCCCAATTAATTGCAACGTACATACTTTAAACAAGTTTACTTATATGTAGTCACTGGCGTGTATTTTGTTCTACTTTAATAAATTCAATGTTTGAAATTAGGTTTAATTTTTTATGAGATAAAAGGAAAATTTCTCAGAAGTCGTCTTAATCAAAAACCAAAAGGAATCTAAATAAATGTTTTTTCCAAACAATTATATTAAGTTTATGAGTAAATGTTGGTAGATATTAAATAATGTAGAAAAAACTCGATTTCTTTGAATTGCTCTTTTAATGTTATATTCCTTTATTACTTTTTATTATGAAATTCCACTGCGAGTATTATTCTTGTAACAGTTTAAAATAAGTGATAATAAATTCTAAAAACTATTCTAAATTATACGGAGACATAAATAAGACGCGACTACGGCGTAGCGTCGTAGCAAGTGGCGTAGCTGACAAAGGTATGAGCGTAGCACCCGTCGCAAACTGTGACACCCCTATTTGTACATCAACACAATTTAAAATAATATATTTAGTTATAACATTTTAATTCATTGCATTTTAAATTTAAATACAGCTTAAATGTAAGAAATAATAATTAAATGATAAAGTTATTTTGACCAATTATAATTTATAAAACATAATAATTCCACTGCCTAGTAATTAGTTGAATTAATCACAAGAAACAACAAGATATTTTTAATTAAAAGCTAAACAATATTTTTCTGCTCTAAATACGTCCGTCACATAATGAAAATGAATAAAAAACATTATTTAAGTTCTTAATTCATCTCGCGCGTTCAAGAGAATGATCGACGCAATTAGTTTTAATATGGAATAAAAAGCACACTTTGTCATAATATCAAAATCAGCGGCGCCCCAGTTTTGCAAGTGAGCGTTAAGGTTTCGCGATCCAATTTCATGCCTTCATGAACTCATGCACCAATGGTCTACGTCTACCCACCAGAGAAATTTCACTAACACAAAGTTATGATTAATTGAGGCAATAATATGAAGACTACACCGTACTTAGTCGCGCTGAAACCTCCAGAGACGAAGAGCCTACTTACTTGCATTTATTTCTTGAGAAACTATTTTATACTCCACTCCAGCCGATTTATTAAAGTCAAACTTTGTGCGCTATGTCATTATTATTGTAAGGAACTTAATGTGTAATTTTATAGTATGGCAGAAAAATAATATTTTATCTTTTTCAGCGATGATATTTTGCTACAGTATTTCATTAAAAATACAACATTTTCCCATGTTTAATATTGCGTATTTATTATGATTTCAGGTTTAAAATAACGTAGCCTTTAAAACCTGTATATAGGTAATAAGTATTACTTACCGATAGCTTTTATGTATGGTTTTTTGTCCTGATTGATTTACAATTATTTTCATATAGCCCTGTTATTTTTGCACTATTATTTTTTTCTTGTGTAATATGATTCTTGCCGTTGATAAAAAAAAACATTTTGTGCTTTTGCAATTTTCTTTATCATAAATGAAAACGTTTTTCTTATTTAAATTAAAATATCGTAATATTGAAAGCGCCTCACTGGAGAAACTTTTTCTAAATCAAGATTGCAATAAGTAGGTCCTACCAGTCGTTATTCGAAATCTGATAAGAAATTCAATTAAAATAAAATTGGTCGAGTGAGAATTGAGTTGGGCGGCTATTTATTAAGTTTATTTGTGAAATATTACAGTTTAAGTAGACGTTATCTTTCTTCCATTATCACTTCCTACTTTTAACTACTAATTTGTTACAGTCATGTACATGTTCAGCACTATGTGCAAATAGTTTGTACGAATGAAACACGTAGCATATATTGAATGCTCCATTTGGTGGAAAAAAGGTTTTTTAGAATAATTAAACTGGCTTACCTTACAAACATTACTTACTAATATTTTTAATATTTATTAGATGATTTTATTACTTTTCTTATATTTTAGGAACTACATAATCGCACTAACATATTATGGAGAAATTTTCTAAGCTACCTTAAGAATAAAATCGATTTTTATCGGTTTTTTTATATTTTTCAATCTTTTTAAGAAGAGATCAAGGAATAAATTTAAAAAATTACTGGTATTGGTCCGGCCATCTTCAAGTGTTTCGCTTAGCAACATATTTTGCGATTCATTGCTATTTATATAGATAGACCTATATCAAACAAGACCCAGTACATATACCTATATATTGTCCAATTCAAAGAATATCATATACAAAAAGTTCGAAATTCAATGATGCAGTCAAAATGTATATACATTTTTTTTGTAGTCGGTTAAAAACTGATAGAAGAAATAGAGGCAAACAAATTCCATAAACAATAATTGGTTGAGCGTTGAGAGCGTGGTCCTATTTTTAATATATATAGTTCTTTAAAGCGTCCAATTAGTCATTATATTAAAACGTCCGTCTGACGAAAATCGTATCAAATTTATAAAGAGTTAATGTGCAGAGTATTTTCGTGTGCGTGTGCAAAAAACATATATATATTTTTAATATGTATTATTCTTCCAAATTTGCCATTATACTTCTACAAATGTAAGCAACTAAGGTCAATGTTCTTAAAAATTATAGCAGTAAATGTCTGTAAGATTTAATAAGATTTAAATTGTACTCAGTAAAGTTTAATTCAAATGAGGTTCTTGAATGATTTAGTAGTTTAAAATGGTA
Source organism: Pieris melete (assembly GCA_963693345.1). Classification (NCBI taxonomy): domain Eukaryota; kingdom Metazoa; phylum Arthropoda; class Insecta; order Lepidoptera; family Pieridae; genus Pieris; species Pieris melete. The sequence continues at coordinate 1,247,418 of CAVNZK010000046.1, read as the reverse complement.
CTGGAACCGCACTGGTAGTATGGAAAATAATATAATTATTAAATTTTACACTATTGTGGTTGATATATATCTACTATTAGCTCTTTAGATTTAGTCTATTATCTTCGGTTTACGCGTGTACTAAACTATAAAACTTTATAGACGTTTTTAGCTAACCAAGACTGCTAAAATTCACCCAAAACGATGTATTTACAGCAACACAACTTGAATTTTGAGCGTCGAATTTTAGAATAACAGACAGACAATATACTAGACAAAAACTTGAATTTTTTCTCAAAACAATGCCTATTTACTCTACGGAGAGTTGGATATTCCTTACAACTGTTCTTTCATATTAGAGACAAAGAAACTTCCTACATTTCAACAAAAACTCACGCCAGATGATATGTCTATGGCGCGAAATTACAAAAAAAGAAAAGTACAAGTACACTATATGGACGTCTACGCGCGGAATTTAAAATAAGCCATTTTTCCCTGTCGAAGAAAAGTGTGGCGGATGTGAGAGGATAGACAAAAGATGGCTCGACTTTGTTACGTATCTGATGAGAGAGAAAGCGAATGGAGATGAGTCTCGGCCGAGCTCCCTTGCTTAACTACTCGTATGAACACAAAAGTTACATAAATCTTGTCATGACAAACTCGCGCGGCGCCGGCTTTCCTTCGAAGTGCACTTTCCTCTTGTGAACTTAGGAGTAATTCGGTTTTATTGTGTGCGAAGAGTGTATTGAACGTGAAGTACCTTAAGTTAAATAGGTAATACAGGTAGAAGTATGTCGAAAGTATTATAAGAAAAAAAATCGAGATCATAATAAATATCGTTTAGTATATTATTTTCCAAAGACATACAAACATGTTGTTATTACAAACCGATTTCGTTATAGCCTTGGCATCTACGACCGGCCGTAAGTAGGTTTATTGAAATTGTACGCACAATTTTCTTTTAGTATATTTTTAGGAATGTTTGCAAAATATAAGCTTTTTTATATCCAGTGGAATATTATCGTAACTTAGCTACTCGATGAGTTTTGGCCCAGTAATAATTTCGTTCGACTCTGATCCCTCAGGTCGTAGGTTCGAACCCTGGTTTTGCACAAATGGACTTTCAGTCTTTATGCGCATTATTCATTTGCTCGTAGGTTAAAGGAAAATATTGTGATGAGACCAGCTTGCCGGAACTCCTTTGGGAGGCAGCATGTTCTACGTAGTGATTACCTACTTTCCTATAAAAATGATCACAAAATAGATACAGATATAAAAAGTTTTAGCGCCAATGTTAGTAGTTAGTTGAGTTTTTATGTGAAAATATATTTGATTTTACGCAATATTTCAAGAAAAGTTTAATAACTTAGTGATTTAATTGTGTAGTATTTACAACATTCTTAACCGACTAAGAATTATAATAATAAAAATACATAATTAAAAATTAATAATCAGAAACTTAAAACAAGTTTACAGAGTTTGGTCCCTGTAGCAATGTACCTTTAAAGAGTAATTTTATTTTTTATTTTATGATGTTATTGAACTATTGATATAATTATTGATTAGTTATCACATATAACAATTTAATAAATACACGGCAAGCTTATCTGCTAAGCTTACCTTGCACTAGCACATACTGGTATAATTTTTGTCATACAAGTCGCGTACTACACAAACAAAAAACGACTTTTAAGTATGAAAAAATTTCATAGACTTTACACCAAGAAACTTTATGTCTACAATCGCTTACAATGAGACTATAAAGTCTCAAAAGAGGCAGAATGATTCTATTACGAATATGAAATGTTATTACCTCGGACGGATTATAAGGAGGAGCAGGTTCTCACAAATGAAATTGCTTCCTTTGGAATCCATTTAAAGGATGAATGATAATATAATTCTAAGGAGTAAAGACTTTGTCAAGTGGAATGCATTTATTCGTCTGGCAGTGCATTAGTTACTTAGAGAGTACTAAGAGTTGTTTATTTAATGTACTCTAATATAATCAATTTTTTTTTATATAAGTCTTTATCTTGCAATCAGTCAGCTAGACTATGAGCAGATGTGTTGAGAGCTGTTAGGCATTCAGAGCAAAATCTCCATCGAGACTGCTCCTATCTTTCAACCGTGTCTATCAAGACTTAGGATTTGTCGCCTTTTAATTGATTTTAATGTATTTCATATTTTGTTATTTTTACTGAGTTATATATTTAGCTAATAAAATCTTAAACATAAAAGTAAAAAGTGGTGGTTACTGCAAGGATCTTTAAAAACAGAACATTGTAATGATGTACACTCGATGTTTAAACCTACGACCTCAAGTTGAGAGACATTTGGTTAACACTAGTGATTATGCGACAATGAAGTTTTTAACTTATAATTAGAATAATTTATTACTCTATACAAAAAATAAAAACTTTATTCATGACATATAGGTGACAAAATTCATCTATCGCTAGTCCCTAGTAGTATATATAGTAGTACTCACACTAGTGAGTGTCTGTGTTGTGGGTTACTAGATAACAATTATTTTGTGGTATATGTTAACTAATCAAACACAAGTTTTATATGACATTAAGTATGCGTGATTGTGTGTATGCGCATGTATTTGAGAGTGTAGCTTAGAGTTTTTGTAAGTGTGTGCTTTGTCTGTATTAGTTTTTGGAACCACAAAGTCAAGATACGCAATAAACTTATATATATTTTTATTTCATGTTTACCAAAATTGTCATATATTTTAGAAAAGATAACTTGTAACATATACTGTACATATAGCATTATGTGCGAGGTAAACTTCAATAAAAAAATAAATGTTCCATATTCAATTAATAAGGTTTCAAAATGCACAATATATATAAAATTTAAAGTGTATTCTAAGCTAAAAGCTTTTCATCAGTATTAGAAAGTTGTGAAGGGACTCATAAATGTTTTTCGCTGTCGATGGATTCTGACGGAATGTTTTAGTTTCTATAAAAGCTTAGGTAAAAGGATTTTATGTTAATCTATTTACAGGTATGTTAATGTATTTGGAAAAACATATATACAAATATTCTTACAGTTCTTTATGTACGTATTATTAATTTTATTTATCTGTTAAGGATTTTTCTCGAGGAATATTGTTACTTCGTGTATTTAAGTCAAATATTATTAAAATCATATTTTACTGTTTAAAACGTTGGTCGTAAAACTATAATTAAAATGTACACTTGTACTCGAAAGAAACTTTAAAGGTGCTTTAGTTGAGTTTAATCCGGCCAATAAATTACGTTTCACTTAAGCAACAGTTTTATGGCTCTAAAAAGGCGATTTACGTCGGCGGAGAGTAGGTATAGAATTTTCAAATAATGCTTAAGTTTCGTTTATTTTACGGAATTGTCACGTTGGAAAATTCTTTGAAACAAATTATTCAGTTTTTGAAATTTAATTATTATAAAATTATTTTCTTACACTAAAAGTCAATCCCCGGTTGATGTTCCTTGCACACAAGAAATGTTTTTCATCATTTTTGACCGTGACAATAAATTTCAGATTTTTATTGGCATATAACAATGTTTTTAATAAGAACAGGGGGCCGGAGGCTCCCTGATATTAAGTGGTACCGCCGCCCATGGACACTCTCAATGCCAGTGGGATCGAGTGCGTTGCCTGGTACCTAACCATGTATCAATACATCTAATTAAGTGTATGAACAAGCTAACTTGAAAAAATAAAATATCCCCCAGACAGACTATTTACATGTCTCTTTTCATCACAGCGTAATCACAGTTTGATAGAAAGAGACAGGTCATGTTGAATCCGAGTAATACGATTGATTTTTTACGAGTAATAATACATTACATATGTAGGTAATCTATTTAAAGATAGTGTTAAATGAACTTACCTTACGTACCCATGTACTTGTATGTTAGGGAGGAAGAATATATCATAAATATTATCATGTATGAATGAGTCCTTTAAAGAAAAAACTTTTTACCGGATTGAAGTTATGTCTTATTATAAATTTACAACTATTTAACATAATTTTAAATTTATTATTATATACAAAAAAACATTTTTGCCAAAGCCCTCCATCTTTTAGTCGATACCAACTCCGGGGAAATAAATACAGATAAGGTAACTTTCTCTACAGCTGTGATACTTTTTGACATTCAACATCTTTTGTCTTCAGTCACCGCGACCACGCACGCTGTAAAGCACGCGAAACGTCGGATAAATTTAAAATTATGTTAAATAGTTGTAAATTTATAATAATACATAACTTCAATCCGGTAAAAAGTTTTTTCTTTAAATGTGTAAAGGTTATGTAAATCAAAGACAATACTATGAATGAGTCCTATTGTGATTAATGCCTATAAGAAGCTTTGAATGATCTTACAGACATAAGTAAATCAAAATAAAAGTACCAAGAATACTATTAAGGCACGCTTGGCTGGAACAAGTGCAACCCCGGTCAAGTGCAGTGAGGCGAAAGGGCCCAAACGACCCACGACCTATCTGCCGCTGACAGCCTTCCAAACTAATCGTAACTAATATTGTTTAGTTTGCATCTCTTTGTAAAATACATAAATCAAGATATAAGTTTATAATCAGTAACATTAAACATCCGTAATGAGCAATTCACGATGAAATGTATTTAATTTTAGTTGAGATTCGTTACAACCATGTTAGGGTTGCCTGGACGAAATCGCTTGTTAGCGTTGCCTATTAACTTATGGAATCTGCTTTTTTATATATGTTTTTGTATAAGGTATCGAAGTGTTAATAAAATAAAATAACTTGCTCATTTTTCCTATTTCATGTCGAATAAAACATTTTGATGAAATTAATATGTCAGTTTTAAAACCGAAGTCATTGTCAATTTCAGCTAAAGTAAGTGATGATTACCGTTTTTAAACTAATCTATAAAACAGGTGTAGAAATGTGCTTATGTCTCATCTCAGTTTATAAAGCCTTAATTATAAATCTTAATATATATAAATTACGTGTCACGTTGTTTGTCCGTGATGGACTTCTAAACTACCGAACCGATTTCAATCAAATTTGCACAAAGTGTGTAGTTTGATCCAACTTAAAAGATAGGATAGCTTACATCTCAATTTATACCCGCAATATTATTTTATTGCAAAATATTTGTTTATTATTTGATAGTCACAATTCTAACAGATGGCGCTGTGTTGAAAGTACCAACGTTTCACATAAGCTACAATTTAATGGCATAACCACCAAAAACGCATGGTGAATTGGTATTCTCTTCTCTTCTATGTAATATAACAAAAATCACACACACACACACAGCAACGCTTGGCCGAGTCTACTAGTTAATAATATTTATAAGTTCTAAATGTATAGTAGAAAAACCAGAATTTTCGATTAAATTTAAATATTAGTAAATATAAAAAAAAAATCGAACGACACTCAAAACTTTAAAGTAATCCCTTTAATACGAAGCAATTTCAGTGACCGCTACATAATTCTTGACAAATTAGATTTTTGCAAGCGCGGGTAAGACGAAATTAGTGCTGACTTTGAGTCAAGTGCAGGCTTTTAAACGTGAATTAGAGGTCGTGTCGCTCAGGCGTTAATGGTGTATTATGACTGAGTGCCCGCAAAAATTATACAGCCATTCCCAACTGCGATAATTTCAATAGAAAACGACTACATTTAAAACAATTACATTATCTCGTTTCGACTTTAAATTATGCTAAAATCCCTTTTAATTTTTAAACGAAAATATAACAGCTCATGGGTTTGTGGGGTCCAATGAAATAATCGGGTACGCCCCACAGCTGCCGGAAATTTTACAATGTTTATGAGCTCCATCGGAAAGCGACCATAAATTGTACTTGTGGACGTGCAAGTGAGATGGAAATGTGTTAATGTGTTGATTGTATCAATTATAAATGTTTAGGTAACAAGTAGTTTATAATGTAAGTTAATTTTATGACTATATACAAAAGACTTATTTATAAATAACATAAATAAGTCCTTACTTCATGATTATACCAGTTAAATGAAATTAGAGTCTAAGTTCTGTTTCACAATGCACGGTAAGTTCTACATAAGTTCCAAATTAGCTATTTATTACTTATTGATAGGATAAACACTATTGTTGCGTTTCACGATTTTCAGATACTATTCGTCACATAAAGTACATCATAAGTTATGAGTCCGATGAATGTCAAATAGCACAATTTATCTTCCAAATAATTTATATGTTTCATAGCTATTTGGTACTTTATCCATACAACAACAAAATAAACAGACCCTAAGAATATGAAAAAAAAAGTTTTTTTGATATATGAGGTTATCATTCTACAGTGACGATATTATAATATGGAAAGGGGAACAGAAAACTGGAGTAAAAAGTACTAAACTGGTGCCCAAGGTACAATAAACGAATAAGAGGAAGACAACTTAGAAGGTGGATAGACCAAATTAAGAAAACAGCACCTTGGCAGAGAGTGGCACATTGCAGAGAGAAATATCGAGATTTGGAGACCTTTGTCAAAAAAGTCACACATATACCTAAAAAGAATGACAATAAATATAAATGGGTTAATGTGAATAATTATCTGAAGAAAAATGGCTATTATTATAATAGGATAATATGCTACATGCTTTTTAAATATATTTTGTCCTGTTTTTCATGTTTAAATTAATTTTTAATACATACAATTTTAATTATTTATCAAATGCTTAAGTAAGTTAAGAAACATGACGATCATGCTTTGGCCATTTAATACAAAAAGTGTTAAGAAATTAACAAAATACAATTATTTATGACTGTTCGTTTTCATTTTACGTTATTGTTACCGAAAACAAGAGTTATCGATGTATATTGGGCACCGGTGCAATGTCGCCACAAGTTAATAAAAGAAAATTCCACGCTCTAGTTTTCAATTCCAAGAATTACATAAGCGACGAGCAAAAATATTTGATATTCAGTATTAATCCACGAATCTTCTGAATAACGTTTCCGTACCTTGTAGGATTTCAAAAAGAAAGCTGCTTGCGAAACTTTTATCCCAACTCTCGTGTAATCTTACTTATGAAAATAAACTTTTGCATTAACTGATTTTGAATCGGCTAAAAGTTTTGTTGAACCCTGTATGGGTCGTTTTCGAATCAATCAGCCAGAAAATAGCGACAAATACGTTAGTTTTGACTCGATAAGAACCTTATAAACTTAAAGATAAAAGTTCACATAGGTTTCACTGGCTTACGGTTCGAACTAGATATGGAGCTTACATGCACTCGAAGTTATCAAGTTTATAGCGATATTGAAAAATGCATTAAGTTTCAATGGAAAATTGAAAAGTATAGTCAATTATTTGAAAATGTATGCGATTTACGTAATCTTTAGGATTATTTATCATCAGATGAGACTCTTGCCCGTTTGCGCAGTTATATAAAAAACGATTTACTTAAATTTTAAAAAAATAATAAAATTGTTTAATAATTGATTGTTAGGAAGAAAATATATTGCCATGTATAAGTTTGGCAGTGTCGAATTTAAACGCTTTTTTCATAAATTGACTAGTTTTAGTATAATCATTTAGTAATTAATGTAGCTTTGCATTTGGTTTTCAAATCGAAAACAAATTTAATAAACATTAAATATTGAAACATTGTTGTTCATTTGCTCCAGACGATATTAGCTAATTCCTAAAACCTAACTACTGAATAATCAAAAAATGACTATTAAATTTCGCCTACATAGCAAAATCAGCAAAATTAAGAACCACTAGAATTCCAAAGGCTGTTGATCTTTAAAAATTTTTACTCCCTTTTTGATAGCGTTCGAGACTACGTGTCGTTCTTACTGAGGTGGAGTGTAATTAAGGTGCAAAGATATCCGAAGTCTGCCGACAAGGGGGCCACAAGGGCTCTTCACTGTGGCTCTACTCAAAACCGATGAGTTGCGTAGGCTGTATTCTTTTTTTGCCTTCAAAAGATTCTGCATAATGTTAATTGGGTTAACGTAAGACTTTCTCGAGCTTTTGGGGTTTTGTCTTGAAAAAAGGATCTGGTGAAAATAAAATAAAAAATATTCAGCAGTGTATAATACAATTTCGAAGTCTCTTGTAAATACTACATAATATACCTATACGATAACTTATACGATGCGACGTACTTATACGATTTAAAATATAGTTGGTATGAATATAATGGTACCATAGATACATACAATTTGGAGTACCTATTTATTTTTTAAGTTTCTCTTAAATTACAGGCAGGCTTGAAGATCCGGTTAGGACAAATCTATTATTTGATAAGACTTTAATATGAATGAAATATTAATATTGGCAAAGCATATTGTTTCTATGTCACATTTATTTTCCGGTGACACTTCGCAAAATAAGCAAATGCCGCTTTTCTTCAAGAGTTGTTATCTCAATCAAAATCTGAACAAAATAGTTTCATGACGAAACTAAAACTCGTAACTTCGTGTAAATTTTATGTAAGGTAAATACCAAAGGTGTATTTACTTGGCTGTCAACAATTATTTATAAATCAAATAATTATGATTGATAAAAAAAGATGTTTATGAAAGACTAGCTTCCAGTGAATTTCGTTTTGCCTCAATATGAGTTTCTTATTTAGAGGCATAGTAAATACGTACCAAATATGGAACATTTTGCTATGCTACTACAAAGAGACTGTTCGCGTTCATAATTATAGAAAAAGAAAGGTTCTTCCGTGCAATTTTTCAACTTCTTCTCTTCATAAAAACCTTTTTAGATTTTAAGGAATACATTTAAAAAGAACTCGAATTAGTCCAGTCATCTTCGAGTTTTGTGCTTTGCCACAAGTTTTGCGATAATTTTTTATTAATATAGAATATTCTGTATATTTATTAACCTAGATTTTTCTTACATACAACAGCGATTTTATCTCTAAAATAAAACTTTTTTAATTCAATTCAGGTAATACTTTTCATAATACTAACCAATATAATATGTTTATTTGGTTGAATTGAAATATATTATTTGAATGCTACAAATAATAATTTATGATAATAAAGAATTCTATATTACCTAACCTACATAAGTTTATATATAATATATCATAGGTATAATAAACCTTACCAATTTACCAAATTAAGGAAAAAACACATTTTTTATTTATTCTCAAAGGACGGAAGTGCGTACCCATATCAACCTAAACGATCACACCCCGAAGGCGCGAAATTACTGTCCAGACTGATTACCCCACCCTATTTGTCCTCTAGCCGCGGGCACTGTTAACTATTTGTGTTTCTCACTTCGGAAAAACATTTAGTACATAAGAAAAGTTTCTTGGATTTCGTCATCGTCGAGGGATCATTCATTAATACTATTCGATTTGCGATTCCGAAGTTGATTTAATCAGACAGCTGCGATTGCCCGAGTAATAAGCTTACATTAATTCGCGACGGGAGACCTGAAACGTTTTTCGTTTTTTGAATAATAAATCTCATTTGAATAAGTTTAAATTTCCATGAGCTTTAAATAGGATAATATTACTGACTCAAGTAAGTTTTAATGTTAGTTATAGAGAACCTCAAAGTACATGTTTTATTATAAAAAATAGATTAATAAATGTTTTTTTTTTGGCAAACGAGCACCTGGACACCCATTTTTAGTGGATGCGTTGTCGGCCTTTAAGGGAGGACACACAAAGTGAAACATATTCAATTTCTAAATATCTCGAGAGCAATTAAATCCTTGTCTTAGTTTCTTTTTTTGGATTATTGCGCATTCTTAAATATACCTAATATACATATTTGTGTACACACCTATATTTTATATAATCATATACTACATATGTCTCTCATAATGCTACTTCTAATGGTCCAGTGAATAGGCTAACTTACTCTTACAACTTGATCACTTGATTATTGATGAAAATATTGATAATATATTTTACAACAATCTTCCAACTTATGGTAACTTTGCTTATCACGCTCTTAACGAGGCTTAGGTTTCTATTTAGTATTAGTTATTTTTTTTTTTTTTTTTTTGGTTCCTTGTTTTTGTTTGCCCTTGCTAGCTTGCTTATGTTCTAATATAATTGATGTGTACATGTGTATAATTGGTAATGTCATATTTACTTGTATAATCTTATGCATACACGTTGTTCTAGAAGTTATAAATAAATAAATAATAATCATATCAATTCATGATATAGAAAAAACCTCTGTTCATTTATTCTTCGTATTGTTTTGAAGTATTACTTGATCCCTATAATGTCGTAAGAGGGAAAATAATGAAGTTCCAATGTGATCGGAATACAAAAAACATGTAAACATTGTAACAATTTAATTCGATATCTGAAACGAATTAACATACTCAGGAACGAAATGTCAGGAACAACGGTTTTAATATACTTCGAATAGTCAAGTGAATTATTTATATCTGGATGATAATCATTTTCAAGTAAGAGCAGTCAACTGACTTTACACTAATAGATATAATGTATGCTTACAAAAAGACTAAGATTACTTCGATTTATTTTTCTAAATTGATGATTCTATGATGCTGATGATGTTCTTGTAACATGACATACCCACAAAATATACGATAAAATATGTGTACACTTACAACATAGAACAAATCTTTCACTATCTATAAATTCGCTAACTATCGAAATTTTGTATGAAAAAAACTAAATTTTTTCGATACCTGCCATTGTAATAGTACCGTTTATGATTAGCCTCAAAAGGCTATTGTAAAAATAGAATATTGTTATTTCAAAACTTACAATATTTTATTTTTACTTAATTTATTAAAATAATTATTTGTTTTGGTATTGGTTGTATAGAACTTATATTATTATAAGGTATAGAAATATCTTAAAACATTTTCAATAGACAATATATTTCTAGACTTCAATCATGTGTCAAAATTTATTGTCATGGTCTAATTAAGGGCGGAGAGAACTGGCAATAACAAAATTTAATTGCCAAATATATAAACCAATAGTTTCAATATTAAATTAACTTATAACAGATACACTGAACAAAGTGTACAACTACCCGTTATCGTCTACATCGAGTTAGTTTGTTCAAATATTCTGTTCAATATTAATTTAAAATCCCATTCAGATTATGAAGAGATTGGAGATATGGCACGGATTTTAAATGTATGAGTTTTATTTAAAAACCTTTGAGTTGTGAATTTTTACATTATTAAAGTATTAAGCGTATTCGATGCGACAGTTTTTTTATAACCACTTATTAACATCGATTTACACAGTATATCTATGAGCTTTGATGTCTGGAAAAATAATAGCCGTATTCTAGAATGAATCAAAGAATCTAGTTTCACGAGGTGTTAGAGCATTTTTCAGAACGAAGTTTGACGGATTCGAATGTACTTTAAGATTGGGACTTGAGATATTTATTAGAATTAGGACCTAGAACACCCACACTCAATAGTTACATAATCTAGTAGTCAAGTGGTGCTACAACGCTACGTGGGTATTAGCCTCAGATTGCATCAATTTCTGTGTCTCACACATGTCGTAAAGGATGTTTGTTCATATGTTTGCCTTCAACGTAGAAACAAGTTTTAATTGCGAACATAGAAGGAAAATTCTATTGGTGCAACGTGGCGATTCGAACACACGATCTTAGGGTACGCCTTATCCACTAGGCCAACAGTCCTTTAAAAATATACAAATCAATAAATATATAAACAATAATAGTAATAATATCTAAGCCTTATTTATTTCTTAAAACATTCATCCATCCTTAGAAAAGAGACACTTTAAATTTTATACAGAAATAATATCTTTTATTTCCAAGGGCCTCTTTGACCTTAAGTTTTTGAGAATGGGATCAATAACTTTTGTTTTCTTTCTTATTTCTGTACTTCTTATCTTGTACTTTAGTATATAATGAAATGTATATATAATAAACTTTAAATAAAAAACGTGTGTGTGTGTTATGTAGACGCGTTAGAAGTTATACTTCTTTGGCGTAACAAGATAAAAAATCGTTTCAAAAATTTTATTCTACGTTTGTAGAAAAAACGACACTAGCAGTAAAAAAACTAAAGTGTTGACTATAGTAAACTTCAGGGTGTCGGTTTTTTGTGACGGTGTGTGCATGCATCGTAAAAATTTACTCTCATCATATTTCCCTAACGCGCCAAAGAAGTATAACTTCAATATATATTTCTACTAACCGCTGAAAACTAATTTTGTAAATTATTGACGTAGTGCACGAGTGAATGTTAAAAGACGTTAGCAAAGCGTTAGAAGATGGATAACGGGGTAATCAGTTAATGCATTATGCGGTTAAAGTGCAAGCCTGACGTGGCATAGGTCCATAAATCCTCATACCGAATTGATTTTTCATATTTTTGCTTTTACGTTTTTTATTAGTCAAAAATTATTTATTCATTTAGGTAACACAATGTACGCTTATAAACGTCAAAAAACAAATGAACATTAAATGCTTCTAATTTTACATTTACTGCCAGTTCTCAAATCAAGGGCGTAGAACGGAATAGAAGAACTGGCAATTAACTCTCCGCCACTCTTTTTAATCGCCCAGTTTTTTGTTTTATACAACGTTTGTAAGGAGGTGCATCCATTACACCATGTTCCACATGACATCTTAAGTAATAAATAATAATAAAATAAATTAAAAACAAAGATTTGATTATTAAAAAGATTACTACAGAGTAGTAAAAGGAAACACTAACAAGTATTGTGATTCTGATACATTTAATTTTAGTACAACATAAAAAATAAGGTTTCTCAGGTCGGTAATAGTTGATTATAATCTATTTTTTTATACAATAGGAAGCAATAGGGCAGAAAGCTCACCTGATGTTAAGTGATACTGCCGTCCATGAACATTTTCAATGCTAGAGGATTTGTGTGCAATGCCTTAGTAAAAATTACATGAGCAACTTAATATTATATACGAACGAGATACGCGTCGCCATCAGCCGTCCCCTTTTGAATTTAATTAACACGCTAATATTACGAACTAAAAAAAATATAAACAAATACATTGAGCGTGCAAAGCAAAATCTAATGAAGTTAATATTGTTGTAATTCATAATTATGTGTAGTTTATTATACCTGTGTAGTTTAAAGCAATGTAAAAAATATGCCTATGTTTGACATATTTTATCGTTAATCGTGTGCACATGTGCCCTTTTCTTTTATGTGTCCTTTAGTTTTGCCTAAATAACTATATGTATTATATATTTTTGCACTTCTTGCTCAGTTTCCTCTTCATTTAATTATGTCAATTGTATTAAATTTCTGTATTCAGCGAAGTGTTGATAAATAAATACATTTAAATATTTCAACGGACAATTCCCTTATCAACGAGTTGTTTGTTCACTTAGCCGACCATTCTGAGACGTTAAGTCCCAATAAAGGCGACTATTTTACTGAAAAACTTCCATTTTCTTGACAAGGTACGCTATTTTCATAAGGTTTCGAAGAAATTTTCAGGTCTTTTATAGAAATTTCTTAAATTTTAAAGTCAGCCATTTCTGAAAAATCTAAGTAATAAAAATCTATTGACGCATGATACTGTTTTCTTTCGCCGTTATAGCATATATTCATCAGACACTTAGATAAAAATCTATTGGTGCCCAGAGATCAAAGGCCGGCAACGGACTTGCGATGTGAGTGACCATGGGCGGCGGTATCACTTAACATCAGGTGAGCCTCCTGCCCGTTTGCCTCCTATTACTATTATATATTAACTGCAAAGCCTGATGGTTCTCAGGCTTTCCAGTTAATATACACTGACAAGTCAAAGTTGGTTGTCCCCACGCTAGTAAATTTGAATCAGCGCAATTTATAAAATAATATAGTTTTATTTATATAAGGTAAAGATTATGTTACATTAAATATAACATGTAACTGTGGATCGATGCGAGGGTTGGTTCTATCTCACAAAGTTTAGATTTATTGGCTATCACAAGTGCTCATTCAGCAGCTTTCCGTGTTCACAATAGTAAATCATACCACACATTTGAAAAACAATGTCGAACAATAGTTCTATAACCCTAAAGGACATTGAGGAGAAATTGAGATAAAGTTAATAGACATTACATATATAAAAAACAGTTGAAAAAGACTTTGTAGTGTGAGTGTGCGCCATATGTGTGTGCTTTCAAATCACAGGCTTTCTCTTTCTTTGTTTCTTATGAAGAAAAAAATCGTGTTGCTTTGGGCCCAGAAATCTGCTTGTTTGAAACATGCCGATTTGTTCACATGTTTGCCTTCAAGTGTTAATTGCGCATACAGAAAAATTCTATTGGTGCAACGTGGTGATTCGAACACACGATCTCAGGGTACGCTTTATGCACTAGGCCAACAGTCTTTAAATGTATGAAAATCAATTCATATATATAATAATTGTTTTAATAATTAGGCCTCATTTATTCCTTGAAACATTCATCCATCTTAAAAAAAACATCATTAAGAGAAAACGACATAGACAAGACTATGTGAACTAACACAGTCCAAAGATTCTATTATTTTTGATGTTTAAAATACAAATGAAATGGACAACTTCATGATATACGCAGACGAAACTGCGGATACTTCTAAATACGTAAGTTCTTTATGTAAGTTGAATGCCTAAAAGCATTTAAAAAAGGAACGAAATTGAAGGCTCAGACAGAAATTTTTGCGTATTAAATATTAGAAGCTTCCCGAATGAGATATGGTTCGTTAAGAGAGCATACACTTTTGAAAGAGCGAATCCTCTGATCCGTTAAATAAGACATAGAGAGCCGACTCGTACATATATCTTTCAAGATATACGTTTAATGCACGCAATACTCTTATTACCAATGTTTTTTTGCAAGTCTACAAATTATAAAGCGTGAGTTTCAATTAAATTACGATTTTGAAAGGGTCATATGTATGATATTTTCATAAATTAATTTTGCTATTCAGTCATTTTGAATTGATAAATATTATCGAATATATAAAATTCTCGTGTCACTATGTTCGTTCCCATACTCCTCCGAAATGGCTCGACCGATTCTTATGAATTTTTATATTCATATTTATTAAGTTTGAGAATCGGCTACTATCTTTTAAACCCTTAAGTGATAATTGGTTTCAACCCAAATTGTTTTAAATTTTTTTTTTGTTTTATTTTTTTATGATACATCATACAAAAATACATACAACCCTTAACTTTCACTCCTCTACGACCAAGCTCTATTTTTTCAACCAAAAAAATGTTTCCTAGAAAGAATATATATAACGTTTGCCGGGTCAGCTAGTATTATATAAATATTTATATGCCTTATTGAGTGCTATGGCCATTTATAAAACCAAAATTTCCTGCGTCTTAAAGGAAACTGTTACACACATTAGTACCAAGATTCAAACCTACCTAACAACTAACGTAAACCAACTTCGTACCTTTATATTTCAGAAAGCAATACCTCAACTAATCCACTCTAAAATACAGCAAACACCATTGCATAATAAAACAGATATATTCCTTTTAAATGTAAATTTAACGTTACAATTGAGGAAGACAAAAGTTACGAGTTTTCAAGCTGAAATCCTTTAAATTAAAAAATAAATCAGCGCCCTAATAGAAAATTCTGGAGCCTATCAAATTAGATTGTAACCGATGCAGTACAGAAAGGGCGAAGCGAATTCGTTCCTTGAGTGGCTAGTTACAATGACGAGGCAGATAAAATGGATCGATAACTTGAAATAGCAACGTGAAAACGTGTCGAGAAAATAGCGTTATTAACCTCTCGGGCATAATACGCGCCAGTGCGCCAGATATGGTAATGATTATGTTAATCCCACTCAGGTACAACGCGAAAACGTTATATACTTATTAAAAGGATTGGCGGTGAAGGGATTCTAACGGAAAAATGGAGTGTTTATCGAATTTAAACGTAATAATTGAAATCTTAGGTTTCCTGAAATCGGACCGTCGTTTCAGTCCCACTAGGCGACTCTGTTTTCAATTTTCTTAGTTTCCCGCTCGAAGCAGGGAAGTATTGTATGGCTAGATTCTTATCTTTCTCAAAAGCTATTTAGCTAAATGGAATTTACAGAGCCTGCACTGCAGTTCGACGAAGTACATTGCAATATTTAAAATCTGAATTTTGAGTGTTTACCGGCGGTTTTCCTTATCGTAATGCTTCTTTATTTCGGCACTTCTCTAAATGAAAACCTAAGAGTTTTATATAATTGTTATTTGAGGCTCTTTATAGAAAGATTTAGTTATAAAATGTACCGTTTACAAAAGAAAATCAATGCTTTAGCTTCTAATTATATACGACGATAAAAATTATTCTTACTGGTATAGAACACAGTGATACGAAGTAATTGTTAAATATTAATAATTTTCAAATTAGTAATGCTATTAAAACCAGACCCACTTGCAACGACTGAGAGATTTCTAAAAAAAAATGCGTTGTAATCTTATCAGAATAGAAGTGTATAAAAAACTAAAAAAACAACTACCAAAGTTCCAAATACCATAAAAGATTTAGTAAGTTCTTAGTAAGGTTAAGATAAAGCAATTTTTTTAGCTACTAACAAAAGTATTTTGTACATTTGTTTTTTTTTCTATAACAGGGGGAAAACGGGCACGCTCATCTGATGTTAAGACCCATAGATATTGCCAGAGGGCTCGCAAGTGACTTGCTATTAAATATTTTAAAATAAAACATTTTTTTTTTATAGAATAAGGGGCAAACGGGCATGATGTTAAGTGATACCGCCGCCCATGGACACTCTCAATGCCAGAGGGCTCGCGAGTGCGTTGCCGGCCTTTCAAGAAGTGGTACGCTCTTTTCTTGAAGGACCCTAAGTCGAATTGGTTCGGAAATACTTCAGTGGGCAGCTGGTTCCACAAAGTGGTGCTGCGCGGCAAAAACTGCCTTTAGTTGAGTTACCTCGCTAGTTATCTATAGTTGATTGCTTCGACTTCGGATTTCATGTATAATGGTAACATTTCAGTTAAATTCCCTATAAAAATAATGAATACCTAAATTAAGATTCACTGCAGGGATTTCATTGTACTCTATAGATTATTATTGTATTCATTTCTATATCGCGCTTACTTACCAACAAACATCGTTGAACAATTGCTGTGAAGCGCTTTTGTACACTGTTGAACTTGAATCACCTAATTGAGCTCTGTTAATCAAGACGGCGAAGTTTTCACAAGTTCTTAAATTATTTGCGTTTAACACAAAACATCGAAATTCAAAGCGTTTCTTGAATTCTCGTCGACACAACATTAAAATTGAAGGAATAGGGAATATTGAAAACAAGCGGAGAAAACATTATATTGACCTCAGTTAATGAGTGAAGTTGAGAAAGAAACTCGACTGCAACATGTTTCTAGAATCCTGGTACACGCTGGAAATACGCGAGAAACTTTACCTTGACATAATGAATATGTTAAATAAATATTTTACATCATAGTTTGTAAGTTTTCCGTTAATTATACTACAATTTTTTACTTACATTTCATTTCAAGTAACCTCAATTAAAAAATGTGTTCGACACTTTAACGAATTTTCTTCTAAAGACTTTTTTATGTTAACCCATTCTGGTATTGGACAATTTTCTTTTTCTGTATCTTTGATCATTTTTATTCCGGCTAGGTGTTGATCTAACCTGACCCAAAGTAATTCTCAAAAACTTAGATCATGCTTTTGAACTCCGGCTTAGATGAATCTTTATGCTCACTTGTTAAAAAAACTACGCGGAACCGCCATTTAAAAAAAAATAGTAAACGTGAAATACATTGAATGTTGTATATATATAGGGTATCAATTATCTTTTGATATCCGGATTTGAACGATACGGAACTGTTATACGCAAATCTTCTTGTCGTGTCTTACATTACTGTATAGTAAATGCAATCAATATTGAATATCTATATGGTTTGTAGTATAACTCGATTCGGCAAAGTTGACTAAAGTAAATGGGGTATACACATGCGTCGTGGTTCTTGTTGTAAGCAAATAGACTTATAAGTCTTCCGTGAATTTCGGCAGCTCCATAAAATGATGTCTAAAGTAATAATTAAATCTTTTTTATAGGTGTAACTTTGACTAGATATCCATGAAAATGAAAATGAAAATGAAAAAATATTTATTCAATCACTTACAATGATAACAACATGTGGCTGGAGCCTCCATTTAAGTATGTATAATATACTTGTGTTTGGAGTATCCAATATAATAAATTCGTGTGTATTAATAAAAATTATTAAAAAGAAAATCAAAACAACTTTAAAAGGTTTGGTTCCTGTGGCAGTGTACCATTAACGCTGGCAGCATTTCCTCGCTGTATTGCGATACTTATTCGTTGAGCCAGGAAAGCACTAGCTCTGGGGTCACCGGTACTATCTACTAGGCGCCAACTTAAATCTATAATAAGCGCCTGTGCACGTGAACCCCACGGCCCCAGAGTCTCTACTCCAAAGGGAACAAAATCGAAGATGGAAGAAAGACTCTTATATTTGTGCCGTTTATTATTTTCTGCCTGCTCTGCGGCCTCCCCAGCTTTTTTTCGTGTGTATCAGTTTTGTAATTGCCAGATCCTTAAAAAATATTTCGGAAATAGCGTTATATTTCTAATATATAAAACATACATCTTGACATGTAATTTCCCCTCACTTTGCTATAATTATATTATTTTAACAGAATATATTGAGGAAACACAAATTACCTTTGAGGAAATTGCGTACATTTAATTCATAATGTAAATCAAACCTAAACCCAACCTTTTGCTAATGGTTTTCCTTCTATATTATATATATTACATTTATGTTTAAAGAACTTTATTTCTCATTACAAAAATAATGTATTTTATTTACATGAAAAATTTAATATGTATATACGAACGAGATCTAGGCTCATTCTGATAAGTATCTTTAACGAATTGGTTAAACGCGCTAATAATACGAATTTTAGACGGTAATTGATTAAATAATTGCACACCTCACACTTAATAGACTTCTTCATATAATTTGTACGTGGCTTCGGCAAGATAAGCAAACTCGCGCGAGTAGTGTGTTTGATTTAAAAATATTATATGAAAAGCTGTTAAATCTATTTAAGTAAATATAGAGAAGTATATAATTATTTCACTTCGATGCAATACAATATAAAAATTTAACATAATTTAATGTAAAGGATAGCAACTGGCGGCCATTTCAAGCGATCTCTTCGAGGCAACCACTGTGAGAAATGAAAAAAAAATGTATTAAATTAGATAAGATACGCAAGAAGTGCAAAAATAAATATAACATATAGTTATTAAGAAAAAAAGAAACTAAACAGGAACAAAAAACAAACCAAACTAATGAAGGATACATGAAAAATAAAAAGTAAAAACTGCACAAATAGTGAATATTTAATATATTTTTAAAACTACTAGCCAGCTTTATTTTGATTTTACAATTTGATTCCTCGATGAATCCCGTCCTAATATTTCGAGGAAAACGATAAATTGACACTCGATGTAAAGAAAAGGGATTGGCAAATAATTCGGACAAAACAGCGAGTCTCCAAAACTTACGTCAGACACTCAGTTAAATGAAAACATAGCCGCACCGGCCTTCGGCAAATGGTTTAATATCGAAATGTGATCACTTAGCGCTCTTACAAAAGAAAAATGTACAAAAAGCCTCGATGTACTTGGCTTTACAAAATCGAAATATCTATTTTTCGGTGCATCGAAATAAGAGTGGATTTAAAATTGCGAGATAAAAGATTTGTAATATTGACGGTGTTCAGTAAATACACACATACATTGTTATTTCCTTATTACTAAAAGGCATAGAAGCATAGAAGCAAGCCGAGTTTTCAATAGGTAACTTTCAAAAGTAAATTTATAATATTTTGAAGTAAAACTTCTTTAGTCGCATGAGGGTAAAATTTTGAAAAGATGTGCAGTGTTTTTGTCGTAGAAAAGGGAGAGAGCGATTGAGACTTGAACACCGATGACATTCTTAATACATATCAATATCATTATTATTTTATTTAGTTACTAAATTATCATTTGTTTTTGTTAGTTTTGTATTTTTATAAGGGCACAGAACCGAGACCTTTTTTTTCTAAGACCCTATTTTAGAAAATGTGGACACAAGTTAGCAATTATGATAATAATGAATTTGTTATATCATTTGGTAATTGATAACATATTTATGGTTGTATTTCTATAATAACAACAACTAATTTTAGTTGTGGTTTTTAATTAGCCTTAGAATCATTCATTAATATAGAAAGACTGGCAAATTTAAAATTTGGGATTTGGGCTCTTAATTAGTCAACAATTAATTTACAAAGAAGTTGCACTTCAGACATGTGTACTTTGTACACACGCACTTTTTATTTTTTACATAATTATTTCCAAAGTATTGCAACAAAATACTCAATATTAATAAACGATGAACTCTTATAAAGATAGTGTGACATATAATAGTAAAATACCGTTAACCGTTGCAATTGTAGCCGGGACATATTTTAAAAATATTTTTGTCAATTGGAATATATCCAAGTCGTACCTTTTTTGTTATTTATCAGCCGGCATAGGTCACTGTCAGATGCGAATATCGGAGCATAACGTACTGAAAAATATTGCCGATAGTTCATGTCTTTAATAAAGCAATTAAAAATTGACGACTGCAAAGCGTCCATTGAATTCTTCAGGGAAAGCACTAGAGAGAAAAATATTTACGGTTTTTCGAAATGCAGAAATCCGGTAACAAGAAACCGATTTTAGCGCAACGGAGACCCTGTTGAATAAAACGTTGCATAGAGCAATAATGGTTGTCTTTTACGTATATTTATAGATCTTTACTTCGTCTAGTTAGCTAGTTTAGTTTTAAAATAAAATAGTCAAAAGGAATTCTTTAGATAACAATCGTGTGTTGATTACACGCTGCGAATTCATGATTAATAACATTGGGTCCATTTTGAGGTTAATAATTTAGAAATAAAAATAAATAAAACAGTAGCGCTACTACCTCTTTAGGTCTTGGCCACAGATTTCTGAATCTGTTTCATGATCATTAAATCTAATAGGCAAGTAGGTGATCAGCCTCCAGTGCCTGACACACGACGTCGACTTTTTGGGTCTTAGACATGTCGGTTTCCTAACAATGTTTTCCTTCACCGTTTGAGAAAATGTTAAATGTGCACATCTGGGGATCGAACGTACGACCTCAGGTATCAGAGTCGCACGCTGAAGCCACTAGGCCAACACTGCTCTGCTAGATAACTTAGAAATGTCATTATAAATCAGAGGTTCAGTTATGATGAACTCTCAATTGTTTTAAACACCTACAACCCTCTAATGGGACATGGGGTAAAATTGTCTGCGATATTGATTGATTGCTTTAGGTACTCGTTTCACTGGGCATAGAACCCGTGTCAAGCGAACCTGCCTGTTAACCGATATAAACGCAAATTCATTACATTATTTACATACTTGATATTTGATTAACATCAATCGTGGTCACTCTGACATGATCTGTCAGACTGACATTTAAGAGTACACACGATAAGAGACAATAAAGATTATTCTAATTAGGATAAAATATGTTTAAATATTTAAATTCAAAAGAGTACGAAATATTTCCAATATTATTTGACATTTCTATCGAAATGCGTGCATATGGCAGTCTCCAAGGTAATCATAGTTGATACCCGTGTGTCGTCTTTTCTATGCTTTGATCTTCCTGCATTTTATAAGTTTAATAGTAGGTAATAATAATAAAATCTGTGTACAAAATACAACCTTTTTTATAAAAAAACTTAAACTTAGTTTAATTAATAAAATTATACTCGTCTTACATTTTATCTGAATTCTTTAAATATATGTATGTATTTAACTAAATGATGTGCCAGTTATCAAGATAAATTATGATTTACATATGTATTACTTTAATTATTTAAATGTAAAACCTACCAAACAAAACACACACGTTAAATATTAATATATGTTCGTAGCAACATCCCCCAAAATATATAAAAATTGAACCGTAAAACTCTTTTCAAAAGGTTAATCAATTGTTATTTTAAAACAAACGGTTAATGAAGCATTTATGAAAATCATTACTTATTCACACAACAAATTATGACGATAATAAATAAAATCGCTGAATTTCAGTAAATGCAACGCCAAGTTTAAACAACAATTTAGGGTGGGAAGCAAATGTTTAATTATTCAAGCCGCTTCTGGCTTTGTACGCAGTTAATAAACTCTTAAATGCGATTCTGATAGTATTTTATTCAGAATAACTAGATTTTGTTTCGTAATGTTCTTTTGTATATGAGTTTATTCCTCTTATATATTGCACCGGAATAAGCTCGATGGTGATGGTTTCAACAGCAAGCTTACCAGGCAAATCATTGCGATTTTATATATTAGTTTTCAAGTTATTACTAACAGATAATTATTACGACGCCAACACTATACTCACCCTATTCATTCATTAATTTTTTTAGAATTATATGGCACAAAAATTTGATACTATTGGGGTATTATTAAGTATTTTATTATTATTAAATACTTATGATGTCATGTGGAACATGGTGTAATTGCAACTTCGTACAAATATTGTGTAAAAAAAAACTTGGCCATGAAAAAGTGGCGGAGAGTATATTGCCAGTTCTTCTCTTCCCTTCTACGCCCGTGATATGAGAAGTGAGAAATGGCAGTAATGTAAAATTAGAAGCATTTAATATATATATCTTTTTTGATGTTCATATATGTATATTATGTTACCTATATGAATAAATAATTTTGTTTTTTTTTGTTTATTTGATTTTAAGCTTATTATCTAGTCACTAAAAGTATATGTTACCGTGGGCATAGTTTTCCAAGCAATTATTACTAAAATTAATCATATTTAAGCCACAAATTCGTCCAACGTGCAATATTTAGAAAAATAATTTAGCCTCTACGAGTGTAAAACTTATTGCTAATATAATTGGATCTTTTATGTACTCTCTCCAATTAATATATAATAAAGATGGTTTATTTAAATGTCTATCATTTGCCGCTACTTCGCCAGCGTTTGTATACACAATAAACAACATGTGAACATTTTCTATAACCCATACCCAGACAGTTATAGGACATTAATCATTTTATAATAAATCATTATGTACGTATGCAATTAGAGCACTAATTGGCGTGTTTATTGATCCCTGACCAAAGCCGATTAAATCGGCCATCAAAAGAACCTTGTAAGTTGACAATAGGGTGGTAGTGGAGCAAAATTTAACATACGCTTACTTATATAGCTTGATGAATGATTTAAAAAAGGAACAGTAACATGTTTTGGATATATTATTGGTGGAAGTCTCCGTGATCGTCATTTGTTTGACTTAACTATCGCAAGTTAATAATATCTAAAGCTTCTAAGTTTCTCGGGCGTTCTTCGAATATAATTTTATTTAACATTGATTGACGCACGGGCCTTTGTCGTGGGTGGGGACTTCATTGTACACGTTTAAAGTAAAATTTATCTTAATTTAAGTTTAAGTAAGTTTAAAGTTAAATCTAATTAAAATGCAACTTTATTATTATGATTATCTTTAATAAACAGTATTTGAGAGAATATTACATTACGATTAACGTATATGAATTATAAAAACCAATGCGTTTGTATGATGCAAATTCCATCATCTCGACGCCTGGCGTGTCACAACATAACACTGTTTAAGGCAAATTCTGCCACCACCTCTTTGGAAGCAGCCAGTATAGGTTTCCCAACCTCTTATATACTACGAACAGAGCCTTCAAAAGCAATAGTCCAGAGGTTGCAGTCAGCACTTTATTAAAGTTACCCTGCTTGTTTGTCTTCTATCCCATAAAAATATATCTACATTTACAGGATAGACAATGTATGTAGACTTACATTCCGCACTTAGTCGCACATTTGGTTCGATATGTGGTAAGCTGCTTCTAGAAGCTCAGATGTTTTTTTGGCATTAGCAAGCGTCACGGAGCGACCTCACTGCTCCGAGGATTTCTATTCTTTGGGAAGCCACTAGGATAGACAATACAAAATCTTATAATTTTCACTTGTATTATGTTGCTATGAATAGCTTCAGTTGTGTTAAATATATATATAGTATGTACATTGTAATTGATTAAACTTTAAAACTCTTTTTATGTTAACGTTATAAATTGTACATGAAAATTCTAACGTACAGGTTAATACGGGTACTAAATCCGTTGCGGTTTGAAACTCGTTCCGTATAGCAACGAATGCGCGTGTTGACTAAACCAGACGTCATTTCTAGCTCAGCAAATGGGCGAGTGATTAGACTTGGTTGGCATTCGCGTGTACTGCTTTTGATAACTTTTATTTTATGTTAAAATAATAGTTTTTAATGGCCAGTATTTTTTAGGCACCAGCCTCTCAGATTATGTGCCTGTAAGTTTGTATAGATTGAAAGACGAACCTTATTGCTAAGTTTAGACAATTTACTAAGGAATATTTTATGTACGAGTTAGATGGGAAAGAAAAACTTCTACGGTGTACCAAACGATCCTGAGCCATTAAAAAGAAGAATACTTCTTCAAATCATCATGATGGGCAAGCTCGAGGGGAAAAGACGCGCTGGAAGAAGGAAGAAGTCGTGGCTCCACAATATCAGAGAATGGACGGGAGTGGCCAGCGTAGAACAGCTGATGCGCTTGGCGAAGAATAAGAAGTATGACGAGCTGACCACTAACCTCCAGTAGTGGAGAGGTACTACAAGAAGAAGATGGGGATACTGGCATTTAATGCTTTAAGGGGGCTTCGATAAACTACAGAGTTTATTTGAAATTTTATTAAAACGATTCCTTTTAACTTACTACCAGTGACGACCAGGCTTGGCACTTTAGATTCATGAATTTTGTTACATTCATAATACTTTTATAGAAGGTAGATTAAAGTTTTCGTAATTGTTAGGATTACAATTTTACATGAAATAGTTCACGTTTTTTGTATATTATTTGCTGCAATAATATCTAAAGCTCTCAATGTTTATATTAGTATTCTATCGACTGTAAAGTCTTGAGACTAACAATGTGCAATAGAATTTTATATGAGGAAAAACTGCGTCATTCGATATAAGATGGCTAAGAAGATGTACTTTATTATTCACGTACAGAACGTGTTTAAAGAAAAGAAAATGTGCTATAACTTAAATAAAAACAAAATACAATCTTTTTACTCGTGCGCCTTTAAACCGTGAGGTCGTGCGTTCGAATCACATATTTTCACGAATGTTTTAATTTGATAGCCAAGTGTTTGAGTCCTACTTTCCTTCATCACAATGAATACTTTTATTATTGTTTTTTGTTTACGTGAGTAATAAAATAAATAATAAATAAATTATTGGGACTTTTAGGTCATGAACTCAGGTTTCTGTGTCTGTTTTATGGTCATATCTAATAGGCAAGTAGGTAATCTGCCTCATATGCCGGCAGGCACAGTGCGTGGCAACGCACTGTCAACTTTTTGCGTCTAAGGCAAGCCAGTTTCCTTGCATTGTTTTCCTTCACCCTATGAGCGAATGATAAAAGCGCACATAGAACTAAAAGTCTATTGGTGCACATCCTGGCATCGAACCTACCAACTCAGGGATGAGAGTCGCACGCTGAAGCCACTAGGCCAACACTGTGCTCATTAACGTGGGTAATAGACACTTAAATAAAACTTCTTTATAGAATATAAACACCAAATTATTACATTATGATATGATTAAAGGCTGGCAACGCACTTGCGAGCAATAAGTATCCATGGGCGGCGGTATCACTTACCATAAGGTGAGCCTCCTGCCCGTTTGCCTCCTATTACATAAAAAAATTATATAATACGTTTTTCACATATTTTAGCCGAGAATTGAACCCTGCATACGCCCTATATAACACTCACCATTTAACTGCAAGATTATTATTATATTATCAGTGAGTAATAAGCATTTACCTAAAATCTCCTAT
Organism: Pieris melete; assembly: GCA_963693345.1. Classification (NCBI taxonomy): domain Eukaryota; kingdom Metazoa; phylum Arthropoda; class Insecta; order Lepidoptera; family Pieridae; genus Pieris; species Pieris melete. Next base: position 1,221,471 of record CAVNZK010000046.1, on the reverse strand, counting down.
TGATAATTTAATTTACATATAAATAGATGGTAATGTGCATATTATGTGAATTGTTCAAAGTGCAAATTAGAATTATTTAGCGCTATGCCAAAGCTGAATATTCCATCACATAACTGATTTTAATATATAATTATGAATGTTCAGTAATTGTTTTAAAAGTATTGATAATTACTTAATGTACCTATATTCATATGAATCAAATAATTAATTAATTAATTTAAAAAAAAAAACAATTTATTAACAAACTTTATACTAAAACAAAAAAAAAAATCTAAATCATATTTTATATAGGTAACACAATGTACACTGATGAACGTAGACGAAATATGTATATATTAAATGCATCGAATTTAACATTTACTGCCAGTTCTCAAATCAAGGGCGTAGAACGGTAGAGAAGAACTGGCAATAAACTCTCCGCCACTCGTTTTGATCGCCAAGTTTTTTGTTTTACACAATGTTTGTAAGAAGCTGCATTTCTACCTATTACCTTATTTATACCTAATACCTATATATATGAAAAGACTCCGAAGAATCTACACCGATATAAACAATTGAATCAAAGATTAGGTTATATCACTGGTTTTTACTATTTCTTCGTAGATAAACGCGTATAAGTTATGCGTACAATCAAAGTTTTAAATAACAAAACTATTAAACCCTAATGAAATTTAGAAACAGGTATATTTCGTAACAAATCTTATTTAATTGAATGATAACAGCCGCGAGATATAACACTGTTTATGTAAATTTGATTCAATTAATAGACCCTTACTACGCGATTAGCTGAAGTTTGGAGAGTTCGTTAAGGTCAAAGCATTTAATTGCCGTAGGGCCTAATATATAGAAATGATAAAAAAATTCCGGTCCTAAAAATAAAATAAACAAGGTGGTAATCACAACCTTTTTACGTCTGGGCCTCAGATTTCTGTATCCTATGCCTGCCACACGTCAACTTTTTGGGTCTAAGACAAGCCGGTTTCCTCACGATGTTTTCCATAATAATATAATCCATATGGGTTGCCTAGCAAATTTCAGCCCAGAGTATGTTTTATTAATTTAAAAAAAAAAATTTTTAAACATTACACCGGTATGATTATTAGATAAATTCTATACCAATCGAAAGTATGAAGCCCATAGAATATGCAAAATATGTTAGGTTGTTTTTAATCAATTAATTATTTATGTGTAAATTTTTTATGTGACACTAAAGTATATATACATCTTTAGTATAAAAGAAGGTTATAGTGATACATATATAATATTACCCTGATTAAAAATATTGATTGAAAAAAGTTCAAAAAATTTACTACATGCAAATTATTTAAAAAAAAAAATTTTTTAATATTAATTAAACATACTCTGGACTGAAATTTGCTAGGCAACCCATATGGATTATATTTATTGACAAATTAAATTAAATATAAAATAAGTTTCATTAAATAAGCATCTCGGTGAAGGTCGTTGTATAGCGGGATCTTATACTATAATATTCAAAGTCAAAGTCAAAAATCATTTATTCATATAGGTAACACAATGTACACTTATGAACGTCAAAAAGAAATATACATTAAATGCTTATAATTTTACATTTACTGCCAGTTCTGTAAAATAAGAAGTCATGCAAATTAAAGACGTTCTCTAATCAGTTTCGTCTTGACATACTAATTAAAAACTATGTCATTCGATAACTCTTTAACACTTAATATCGCATCTAAGAATGACGTCTTAAATGTTAATATTCCTAATGGGTTTATATATTAGGTAATGTCGTCATTAGAACATAGAACTACGTTAACTATAAATGTTACGAAACTCGCGTGTAATATTATAAATGTGGAAAGAATAAAATGCTAAGCAATGTAAGTTAATTTAGAAGATTCTGAGGGAATGTGCAAAGGATCAAGCCGATCGGTGCAGGGTCGTCGAGGATTCAAGCCGCCCAGCATTGGATGCGGTCAAATGGAAGGAGCTCTCGCCCAGAGGTGAGAACAGTACTCATGTGGGGCCAATTTGGGATTTATACAGTGGCAAGGTGAGAAAGTAATATTTAACTTTTCATACTAATACACTTCTTCGTATAAACTGGGCCAGTTTTATGATTATGTTGACTGGCCATAAAACCGTGAATTCAATTGCATACATTGAAGATGTAGATCACAAACTCACAGCTAGTTTTGTCCTACCTCTCACTCGGTGAGAGCGGTCGAGACGAAATTTGCATTAAATCCATTTACGATAAGATTATAGGCTTTCAGAATAGTCTGCTTGGCGCCGCAGCCGTATTCCGTTGGCAGTATCGCAACGCACAATACATACGTCGATTCGGATTATGTTATCGGCCCCCGTCGAACGTACCTAAGTGGCTACGAAGCCTCAAATAGGCACTTATCGACGCCGCAATGAGATGTCTCGCAGCTTCCAACGTTAGATGCACCTCCAAGATTACGCCATCGCCAACTATATGACACGCTTTATGCTGTAATTGAATTATTACTCGCGCTCTTGAAGCTATTCGATATTTACGACGGCGCATAAACTGTTGATGTCGTAATCACAAATCACTTACCTCATATATCGACGGAATACTTTAGATACTAAGACACATCATTTACAATTTCGTACGCAATCGATACGCTAATAACAAATGCAATACACAATGTCGTAAAGTGATTTTCACTCAATCCCTCTCCTCGAGCACAAACACGCACGACACGTGCGTCCATATCAATAGTATAACAAATAGGCTGATATTTCGTCAGAAATAACCCAAATCAAGTTTCAGTAAGAAAACCTTTGTGTGTGGCAGGTGAAAAAGTGAGGAGCTTGATTTATTCGTATACTGGCGCCGCCTAAAGCTGTATGATTGAACGCACAATGTGTTTATACATACACGAAATCGTATGGGACGTAGGATTCCGAGCTTTGTTTTAATAGTCGCTGTCAGTACGGGCGGCGATCTTATGAGACTCCCGACTCAACTTTTAATATTAAAAATATGTAGCCGATAGGAATACAAAAATAAGATTTATGCCGGCATTGCACGTTGTATTGTTTCTTATGATATGTGTGGGGCTATTCTCTTCCTGTCAAATGCCTTCGTTCCGTTACGCGCGGGTATTTACATTGTTCGCGTTGTATTCAAATAAGTTTTCATCTATACAGAGGTGTATGAGCAAATCTACAATACAAAGCCGGGGAAGTACAAAACCAAAGGCTAAGTATTCTTCATTTTTCACCCATTTTTATGATTGAAGTAAGGATTCTTTTGATATTATTCAAATCTCTTTTTGGTGTACCAAAATGCGGGATATATTCAAAGACGCCAATTTGATTTCAGTCGCGAAGTTCCCGTTAACGAAAAATAATAACTTAAAAATCCCATTGCGAAACAGTTTCTATATAACGAGAAAATATAGAAACAATGAAATTTGGTACATTTCGTAGCCACAAAGCAATAACAACATTCAGCCTAAATATTTTTCAGAGCGTTGCGTGAACAAAAACAAAAGCTTTCATAGTGGAGTTCGCTGTCATAAATTATATAAACCATCAAACCTTCAATCCACGTCCCCCAACAATGAAGATCGAACATGTGTGCAAGTAATAGGCGCTCGCTATAATGCGAGTGGATCAGAAAGCCCTGATAAACGACATAAGAACCTCGTCACACGGTGCAATGCGGTTTCACCTGACTGGTCACCGACAGTCTCCCATTCGCCCAATCCGAGTTTTTATGACAACTAACTGTATATTACCTCGGACATAAACACTTATGGAAGTCCTTTATTTGTTTCATACAGTTTATTGGAGATAAGTGTGAGCGAAGGGTTTTGTTTTCGAGTTGATTTATTGATAGCAAAAATATTTCTGTATAAGCTAAAATTGTTAATGCATTTTCCGCTACAATTTAGTTACGTATACGGTAAATATAGGATTATTAGAATCGGAGCTCTCTAAAATTAATCATAATAATCTCTGGGGAAAGTATGAAAAACGGCTATCCTACTGCAGAAATCCTTTGTTATGATTAAGCTCTAACGGAGCCGGGCAGAGGCTTTCCGCCACAATCGAATTTGCATAATATCGAAACGGCTCAAATACACCTAGAGCTCATTAGCTTCACGATCGGCTTACGATATTCAATGTTGCAGGTGCAACTTGATGGCATTGGTTTTGATTGTCATGTCAGATGCGTAAATTGGTTTCTATTACCTGAATTCGTTATGTATACCTTTACATAAATGCAAATATTGAGATGAAACTATGTTGATACGATCTGAGCTTTCAATGTCCAAAATTGCGCGTCAATTACTATCAAGTGTAAAAGTGTAGTAAGGCTTGGTAGTAATATATACTGTGATTAGAAAACGATTCGTAACAATAGGAGTACACAGAGGCTACAGAAGACTACAGCAGAATATTAGTGTGCAAGTTGTTTTTATTTAACAGGAGGCTCACTTGAAGTTAAGTGATACCGCCGCCCATGGGACATTCACATTGCCAGAAGGCTCGGGCTTTTTAGGAACTGGAACGATCTTTTCTTGAAGGATCCTCTAAGATTTCAGTAATTAATTAGTAGTTAAAAAAGTTAGCAATAATTCTTCGCCAAGCGCATCAGCTGTTCTACACTGGCCACTCCCGTCCATTCTCTGATATTGCGGAGCCACGACTTCCTCCTTCTGCCAGCGCGTCTTTTCCCCTCGACCTTGGCCATCATGATGACTTGAAGAAGTCGGGACTGTTCGTGTCGAAGCACATAAAGCATGTAAAACAATAGTTTTACTATTTAATGAACGCAAAGAACATGAGAACTGTTATCGATCGTAACTTCTGTTGTGACTGAGAAATAAACATAAGTATTTGCATAGCGCTGAAACGTCAGCGATACGGATCCTCGGAGCTCATTAACGTAATTGATCGGCTTTCCGCTAGTCCAGAATCAATCGAACGTCCTGCCATCGATTTGCATTAATTATGGAATCGAATGTCACATATCGTCAATGTTCTCATAAAGCAAATGATTATTTTGATGGACTCCACTTTGCGTTTGATTATGAATGATTGGCGTTGATAAATATATACAATATTGAAGCTTTTAATCAAGCTAATATTTAATGTTGAATATGAAACTGTATTAATAGGTAATTTCTCATATTACATGTTTACAAATAAATTAAACTCAATTTTATACTAATTTCAAGTCTATTTATCAGTGTTTATAAGAGGATTGAATGGAATAGCGAATCATTTAAAGTAAGACGCTGCAATCAGAACATATTTTTCCGTCCGATCGAAGCGCGATGTTGCGGCGCAACGTGGAGCAAACAGAGCACCCGCAAGGCGGTCCGCTGACGGTGCAATTTCTTCTCCAGGACCGGTAACTAGAAAAAAAGATCGAAATTTCTTGTCTAAAAGTCTCGGAATGTCGACAGTCAATTCGCCGCGCAGCATCGTGGAGATTGTGCCGTCAGTTTTGTTTGCTCCTACCATTTTATTTCCGTACAGAAAAATTGAATGAAAACAAAATTGTACTCCGTAAATATTCCAGAAAATACGCTTGCTCAACGAATAATACCTATTCCCGACTTCACCTGCAAATGAGATAGCACAGGCATACGAGTGGAAGCTCGCGAACGAGTGCGCAGTGTCAAAAACTGTATTAAACGAATGAAGTCAACAGTGCCTAGTTAGTTGTTAAATAGCTCATTCTTATTCTTGGAAACGTTCCCTAACTTAATAAACGACAGGAGTAGGAAGCTTCGCGCGAAAGTTGAGAGCGTATGCTATCTCATGCAAATTACACCAGATTTATCATAAGACGTCTCCGTAATTGCGACGTGAGGAGATACGGCGAGAGCGCTTAAAGCCACTGTGCAGAAAAAAGGCAATTAAAGGGATAAACTGGAGCGTTTGGGTCGTGACTGTTAGGTATCTCGGAGCGTTCGGGAGAGGTGCGTGCGTGGGGCTCACCCGACACGTAAAGGGCGGGGAGCAATATCATAGACTACATGAGACGGGGCAGAAACGCCGAGACGCTATTGCACTTGAAGCTTTACAAAGCTAAAAGCAATACAGTTATTTGATTTAAGTCGGGTGTGTACCGCCGCCTTCCGCTGGATTGTGTTTGTACTGGTTTGGCAGATGTCAAAGTTGTATATTTTGAAACAAAAGCTCGTCGTTGTTTGCGATGTCTGTTTTCGGAGAGATATTAGTTGCATCTAGCTTTTATATTTATTACTATTTAGAATTACATTTTGGTGACGCTTTAAATGTAAATAATGTACATTTATATTGAAATTTAATAACGGTAAACTATCCGAGAAGAGCAGTGTTGGCCTAGTGGCTTGAGCGTGCGACTCTCATACCTGGGGTCGTAGGTTCGATCCCTGGCTGTGCACCAATGGACTTTCTATGTGCGCATTTAAAATTTGCTCGAACGTCAAAACCGACATGTCTTAGACCCAAAAATTTAGGGACAAACAAATTGTACACTATCTCTTATTAGACAGATTATGTGGCCTACTTTATTAATGGTACTGGTACCAATTCCCGATGATAGAACATTTTTTTTGTGGTAACATATAATACAAATATAAAAGAAATGTCTGGCCTGTGCTCAATTAATGTAACATACCTATTAATCTGCTAGATCTCACTCCAAAGGTTTTACTTATAACTATTAGAATTTAGGCTAAAAATAGAAAATACCTTTGTCGAAAGTAGGTTTTTTGTGCCATGTTATTTCCGTCCCCGATAGTGAATCTAAAAATAGGATGCTTTCAAATTTTGGTTGGTTTTTATAAAGTGGAAATGTCATACATAAAAATGTAGGAGGGCCTCTTCTGTCTGTTAAAACCGGAAGTAATGGGTAATAGATTTAAATTGAGGCATTGTTGAATGTGTCATATTAAAACTATTTGAATACCAAGTATGATAAAGGATATCGGTCGCCATGTGTACAAATTCGTCAAACAAATTACGTAATCGATATTAAAGTAATATACATATATCATCAATGCCAGCTACGTCTCTGATTAATTTTTTGGGTATAACACTTGGTGCTTTTAGTAAAAAGCTCAAACAAGGTAAGTCCTTGCTTTTTCTACTATACCAGAAAGCTTAAAATACTTTTATCAACACTGGTCGAACAAAAATTTTGCGGGTATATTATGTGGCAGTTACATTTTTGTGTGTTACATATTTAATTTGATGATCTTCTAAGGATGATATAGGAGCGATATGTATAGTTAATGGATGTGTCTCCACCCACTAACAGACTGAAATCTTAATTGTATCCAAAGGTGATAATTGCTTTAACTGTGTTGGGCTAATTACACTTACGTTTCATGTATGATATACTCAATAATTGTAAAAACAGTCTAATTTCACCTTTTTTAAATTATTATTATTTATTAAATGAATGTGGCAATTTCACTTCAAACATTTAAGTTTGTTGATTTTTTTTATATAATAGGAGGCAAATAGGCAGGTGGATGTTGTTAAGTGATACCACCTCCCATGGACACATTGCCAGAAGGCTCGCAAGTGCGGTGCCGGCCTTTCAAGAATTTCTACGTTTTTTCTTAAAGGACCCTAAGTCAAATTGGTACGGAAATACTTCAGGGTAGCTGGTGCCACCTAGTAGTGGGACGCGGCAAAAACTGCCTTAAGAATACACGCCATCGGCTTACTGGGCATACTCATATCAACTTTTTTCGATGTTTTCCTTCACTGTACTAGTACTAGTAGTAAATGCACATAAAGAAACTAAAGTTCAATAATGCACAGCCATGATTCTAACCCACGATTCAGGATTAAAAGTCGAGCTTTAAAATTTTACAGATTGAAGTTAATTATTATAATTGATGAAATTCTGCATCCTGTATATTAAATTCAAGTAGCAAAAATATTTAACTTCACAATACAAACTGTAGAGTTTATATAGGCTATTTGCCAAATCCAAAGCTTTTAAATCGCGTTAAAGTAATGAAACAAAAACGCACGGATTTCTCGCCTTGCATTTTTATGAACTGAATGAGAAAACTGATTTAATATTAATATAGTGTACGTTCGTAATTTTAAACGGTGTGTTAATAAATTATAGACGAAGATAAGGAATTGGAATTGAAACAAATGAAGATAAAAAAATAACAATTAAAATTCTTTTGATGAATATAACTCACTCCAGGTAAACCACTGAAGGGTAAGCCATACCGATTCAAACTATAGTGGTAAATAGTGATGTCATATTTAGAGGCATCTGGGCTTGCCCTCTCTTTCTCCGTTATTATAAAATCTTAAATCTATATATCCCTACTCTAGCATATTTGTATCATTCGTTATTGTACCGTTTTAACTAAAGCTTCTGACACTATTCATCACAGCGTAAACACAATTTAATAGAAAGAGACGAAAGACAGTACGTAATTAAAAGAATGCAATTGAACTAATTTAGTTCTAGCCAACAGGCGTCTCAAGAGACGATGGCAAGCGGCTGAATGGGATGTCGTTCCCATCCCTTGGATGGGACGAGATTTAGTATGGGATGCTACTTGTGTGGACACGTTTGCCCCGTCACACCTCCCTCGGACAAGCAAAAAAGCTGGTGCGGCCGCAGAGCAGGCGGAAAATAATAAATGGCGTAAATATAAGAGTCTTTCAACTTCCATATTATTCCCTTTGGAGTAGAGAGTCTTGGGCCAGACACAGGTGTACAGTCGCCTGGTAGATAGTACCAGAGCTGGTGCTTGCCTCGCTCAACGAATATGTATCGCAATGCAGTGAGGAAATGCTGCTCACACTTCCGGGAACCAAGCTTTTTTAATTTGTTTTACTTTTATTTTAATTATTATTAATATTACTGTGTAGGTTAAATGTTAAAATTACTTTAATTCATAAAGTTAGGGTAACTTAAAGAGAAATAAAACCCTAATTAAATAAATAAACATCAAAACATTTCCTAACTACGCAGCAAAAATTATATTACATTGTTTTGAAAGCCGGATGCGGTGTGCAAACTGAATTTTGATCCGGCTACCCGGCTAGCTTACCCTCACTTTTAAAAGGTAAAATTTCTAACCACTTGTTTAATATTTAAACGCACCCTTGTCTAGAATATTAACCAGTCCCAAAATATCTCGGTTAGGTTCAGTTTTTAATCGCCCGGACACCACTTGACGTGCGCCTGTGATGGATGGCAGGCGAGCTCGGGTCACGTTTTGTCATTTTATTAATACTTAAATTGGCCACTGGTGACGGAGAAAAAATATAACACTATCATCCTAAACGAAATTCCATCATCTTTGTACCCTCGTGATATACGGTTCGAATACATTTTTTTTCTTTAAGAGTATTTTGACCAAATATACAATTATTTTTTACATAAATAGGTTTAGGTTTAAGAATAACTTTATTTCTCATAAGAATTAAAATTCACTTACTGAGAAACACATATTTAAAACTAGGATTAAAAATTAATAATACTATCGTAGAAACATATGTCGCTAGCATTAAATTATGCTTGCTAATCCAGAATACGTAGAATTTAAATTTACAATTTTCTTAACCTACAAAGTAATATTAAAAAAATCAAAAAGAAAATTTAAACAAATTTAAAAGTTTGGTCCCTGTGGCAGTGTACCTATAACGCTGGCAGCATTTCCTCGCTGTATTGCGATACTTATTCGTTGAGCCAGGAAAGCACTAGCTCTGGTGTCACTGGTACTATCAACCAGGCGCCAACTTATGCACTTGAACCCCACGCTCCAAGAGTCTCTACTCCAAAGGGAACAAAATCGAAGTTGGAAGAGACTCCTTTGTGCCGTTTTGTGTTTAAAACAAAATTAGTTTTATAACTTATAAGAAACATCGCGTAATGGTCTTAAATAAATTTAAAGTCAATTAAGACCTGTCAATTTCCAAGGGCGGTCATTTCCCGTAAGACAGTGTCCAAGACATTTAACGAAGCGGTGCTGGGTTAATGGCGTGTCATCGGTTATGATGAGCTGTCTGCTTCGATATAACCTCATCAGGATAAGATATACGACTTTATTAACAACTTTATATGAAACTGTCAACAAAACTGGGAGCAGTGTTGGCCTAGTGGTTTCAGCGTGCGACTCTCATACCTGAGATCGTAGGTTCGATCCCCTGTGCACCAACAGACTTTCTTTTTATGTGTGCATTTAACATTTGCTCGAACGGTGAAGGAAAACATCGTGAGGAAACCGACATATCTTAGACCCAAAAAGTCGACGGCGTGAGGCAGGCTGATCACCTACTTGCCTATTAGATTTAAAAATGATCACGAAACAGATTAGGAAATCTGAGGCCTATAGAGGTTGTAGCGCCGCTGATTTATTCTATATTTTTGAAGTTATACTTCTTTAGGCGCGTTATGAAAAATTGATGAGAGTGAAATTTTACGATGCGCGCGCACCTGTGACACAAAATTGTTAGTGTGATTATAGCGTGCGCGAGCGAGATAGGAATAAAACAATCTACAAGTAAAAAGAAATACAATATTAGTGAAGTTCGAAGATCGCAAATTTTGAAAGACCCTATTCCATAATGACATTAGTCATTTACCTTTTAAACAAATAAAGGAGTTTTAATTATTTTTCAAAGAAATTTAGTAATGCTTTTTCACAAAGACCTGTTGTTACTTAGTTAAAAGGTTATGAACCATACCTAGTTATTAAATTAAATGAATAATATAATAAAATTATAAATAATAATAATTATTAATATTAATTGATAATTGAATAATATACTAGATATTATTAAATTATTAACGTTAAATATTTATCATTATTTCTAGAGAAAGCCAAAGAAGTATAACTTCTTACGCGCGTACATAAGTACACGCACCCTTTTTTTTATATGAAACTGTCAGTCGTTTACACGAATACTATACATTTAAATAAAGTGTCAATATATAATTGTATGACCTTAAGTTGACTTGGCTGGGAAAAAACAAAAGACGGCGGTCGTTTTCTTGTTTGTTTGTGATTATATGTGATTTTGATCTTCTAATAGACTCCAATTAGAAGTTATTGAAAAGAAGAGAACCTTCCTAAACCCTAAGTTTATTTTTATGTATACATTAAAAGAATTGAATATTAATTGACTGCTTACACGTTCTCTTTTTAATAATTTTATAAGCCATACCTACACGTAAACTTTTTGGCGTTACCCACATTGGGACTTCCGGTGCAAATGCTATAAATAATTAAAAAATATTTGTTTACCCGCCTATAATACCGGAAGGGTTTTGACGTGGGTTAAAACCGTACAACCTGATACAAACTTGAGGCATGTCGTGTGCAAAGCCGATAACACTTTAATGATTGATACACTCATACATCTCTGTTCAAACTAATGACAGGGCGAGGGGGTTGACTTTTGAGTTATTAATTAATATTGCTATTATTTGGCCGAAAATTACACATTCATGGCCCGCTCAAGAACTTTATCTTGTACGTATGTCAATGTACCATTAGCAACACAATTTATATCGAGTCAATGATGCTTTAATTATTTATGTAAGCTTTTATCATAAAATGATTTATTAATATCTAATATATAAAATTCTCGTGTCGCGGTGTTTGTGGTTAAACTCCTTCGAAACGGCTTGACCGATTCTCATGAAATTTTGTGTGCATTTGGGTATAACTGAGAATCGGACAACATCTATTTTTCATCCCCCTTAATGTTAAGGGTAGTCCACCCCTAATTTTTTTTTAATTTTTAGATAAATATTTTTGTTTTATTTTTTTATGATAGGTACAGCATTAAAAAATACATACAACCCCTAATTTTCACCCCTCTACGAACAACCCCTATTTTTTTTATTATAAATGATAAACATGGCAAAACGGATTGCCGGATCAGCTAGTATCTTGTGCAGGAGGCCCTCCTAGTATTAAGTGAATCCACCGCCCTAGGACACGGTGGGCTGCCGGCCTTTTATGAATTAGAACGGTCTTTTCTTGAAGGACCCTAAGTTGAATTGGTTTGGAAATAGTTTAGTGGGCGGAAACTGCCTTATAAAACGCATGTGGACCGGCGGACGTCGAGGTGGTACGGGTGAAATTTCGTATTCTGCTTCGACGTCTGATGAAAAAAATTTGCTTAAAAATCCGATAATATTTGTAATATCTTAATTAAGAACGTACATTGCGACATTTTATATTGTATTGCATAATATAATAAATAAATATTATCTTATATATAAAATTCTCGTGTCGCGGTGTTTGTGGTTAAACTCCTCCAAAACGGCTTGACCGATTCTCATGAAATTTTGTGAGCATATTGGGTATAACTGAGAATCGGATAACATATATTTTTCATCCCCCTAAATGTTAAGGGTAGTCCACCCCTACTTTTTTTTAAATTTTAGATAAAAAAAAATATTTTTATTTTTTTAGAATATAGCATTAAAAATACATACAACCCCTAATTTTCACCCCTCTACGATCAAACCCTATTTTTTTATTATAAATGATATACATGGCAAAACGACGTTTGCCGGAACAGCTAGTAAATATTATAAGATAATAAATACATTCGGAATAATTTATGTATTTCTTTAATAGTTTCTCAACCCTTTCACATTTATTAAGCATAATACACTATTCGGAATGAGGCTATATAACTTAACACCTTAAGTTTGTTATTACTTATAACAAAGGGCTTAATTTCACGTAATATTGAAGTTTCATGCATAACATGAAGTGGCAAGAAACACGTTGAAACTATGTGCCGAGGTGTACAACACCTGATCTGACTGTCAATGCTATTGCACGCAAGGGGATAATTTTCATCCTTTGACTATTTCAGTCGAGAAATCACAGTTTAATTTTGAATGAGTAATTGTTTTTTAATCACTTTTTGTTTAAAATTAATATTGTTTTGATGTTTTGATTTTACTTTTGTATGCCTAATAAGTAGTTGGAATACGAATAAGCAAAACAAAATTTTTTAATTGCATTAAAAAGTACAGTTTCTTAGATTGAATCTATCCGTCAAAAGTCGATCAATTTTTTAAGTTAAATTATCTTCTTCTCGGATTTCACAGAAGTGCTTTCTGGGTATAAATTTTGCGCTGATGAAAAGGTAATCCCCGAAACTGAAGCCTATTTTGATACTAAATACAAATCGTACTATGAAATTGGTTTCAAAAAATTGTATGACCGCTATAATCGTTGTATCGCTCTTGAAGGGAACACATATTGAATAATCAACTCATTTTTTTTTCTTTGATGGCCTATGTAAAAAGTATTATAAAAGAATTACCATTTAAAGAGGGCTGATATAATCATATCACTACATAGTAAAACAATATTGTTACTTAACTAAAATTTGTTATCTTACTTTGTAAATTTAATTATATTAATTAAATTAATTGTTAGCAACTCGCAGTTTTTAACGAATCATTATTGGAACACAATAAAGGACTTTCTAACAATTAGTTGCGCGCTTGAAAGGTAAAATTCTTGCAACAGTGAAGAGAACGTACAATTAATACTAGCGAGGTACAATGAAGCGAGTATTAATTAAACTGTATAGGGCGCTATAACGAACTTAATCTCAAATAAAAAAGCTCTGTACTACAATACGTAAAATGCAAAAGGAAAATAAGAAACTAGAAGTGCAGGAGATTGCGTTAAGCGCTCTAAGGGAACGTGTTGAAAACTTTCCCATTAGACATTACGATTAAAATCGAGTTCTACAATGAGTTTTCTACGACCGATACGAAGTTATCTACAACATTATGTACAAAAAAGCTCAAGTATTTCCTTAAAAGCCTTGCGTATGACACTTTACCCTGATAAAAGTCGATTACGAGATGAAAGGAATTTTTAAGCAATTTATTACATGAGACGCAACTTTTAACTCGTGGAACGAGTTTCAATTTATTTTATTAAAATAGTTAAGGCCGTATGACGAAAGTATTAAGGTAATTGTTTACAAGAAGTATGTAAGGAATTCATAAAATATATGAGAGAAAGGCAAGTTATGAGGAGGTCCCAACATGATTAAATGCAATTTCTTCACAAAGTATGCTCCGTGTTCTATGTGAAACTTTTGCTTTCAACAGCGGTTTCTAAACTCGATGTGAGAGCGATTGTGGAGGTATTAAAAGGGAGGCATTTTAGTGGGATCGAACCACTCCGAGGTGCGAGATATATCGGCAATATAGATGGGGATTAGTCGCACAGTTAAGTGTGGCATTCACATGGGATTTAATAAATGTAACACATATGTGCTACAAGCTAAAGAATTAAATTTTTTTTAAATAGGCGGCAAATAGGCGGGATGCTCATATGATGTTAAGTGATACCGCCCTTGTATGCTCACATTGCCAGAATCGTAAATGCGTTGCCGGGTTTTTAAAAATTTTTACGTACCAAAATTGGTTCGAAATACTTCATATACTTATGTCAAAATTAATGTTGATTCAATCAAAACTTTAAGAGTAAGTTCAGTTAAAATGAATGCCCTAATTTACTTCTAATACATCATTCGATGCCAAGGTGAACAAAGTTGTATACAATATTTTCATTACAACCTCATTTGCCGTTCAAGGTAACGCATGCTTTCATATAAAACGAACCGATAGGGGAAATCAGGTAAAAAGCCAGGTAATGACGAAACAGATGTTGGAAGTGACTTATGAGCGGCTCGAAGCTCATAACTATAGTCCGGCGGCGCATAAGTCGCGCGACCGCAGAGTGAGGCTGCAGCGGACGCCGACGGGCCGACTCGCATTATTCACGACTATGTTATACAATATCTCGTATTTTACCTTTAATTAACGACCTGCTATTGGACTTAGCTGAGCGGCGTTTTATGGCTCTTGTTGCCCGTAATTGTTCATTTGCAATGCAATTAATAACCTGAAGTAACATAGGTACAAGGTAATTTAAATGGGAAATTATTATGACGCAATCGCAAGTTATAACCTGATTAACTTTATATTATACGGTTGTATAAAATAATTGTTTAAAAATTAGTTGCTCTAGTGCTTGAATTTGCCGGAGGAATGTTACGTAAGTATGAATGTATAATGATGAAGTATTGTAGCATTTGGTTCGATTGTGATGGTGAAAGTAATTCTAATCATAGACAAAGTCAAAATCATTTATTCTAGGTAACACGATGTACACTTATGCACATCAATAAAGAAATACATATTAAATGCTAAATGCTTCTAATTTTACATTTACTGCCAGTTCTCAAATCAAGGGCGTAGAACGGACGAGAAGAACTGGCAATAAACTCTCCGCCTCTCTTTTTAATGGTCAAGTATTTGTTATACACAATGTTTGTAAGGAGCTGCAACCATTACACAATGTTCCACGTGATATTTAATAATAAATAATACAAAATTAAAAACAAAGATTTGTCCTCTATCAACAGTAGGTATGGTGAAATAGGAGCACGGACTTACATTCTCGTGGGAACAACACGCAAATACATAGTCGAACGACATATAATATTGAATAAATAATTATTACTAGATACGGCCCAAAAAAGGGCCTCAAACATAGCTGAAACTCTAATTTCTGAAGGCATCAGAAATGACCAAGTGCCAATTTTTTTATTTCTAAAAAACCAAAAGACATAAAATATTTCCCCGCTAGGAACAGTTTTTATTGAACAATACAACTGTCGTTTTTAGTTATTATATATGTATCCCACGATTTTAATCTTCCCTGAACTTCACTTCCTCAAATATTTCAAGATCATGATTAGCCAAAGTGGTCTAGCCATTCTCGAGTTAGCTAGACAAACGAACAGCAATTCATTTATTTATAGATTGGTTTTTGTTTTTTTCTCAACCCGCTGCAGTCATTTGTTACAAGATTATAAACCAGAGTGAAGTAGACTAATTAAAGGTGGGGTGGGGATTGTAAATGAGAAAAAAATATTAAAATATTTTATTAAAAAATAGGTTACGCGAACCATTCTTTAAACAAACCCAAAATCACTTGAAAACATTGTTACAGAATAAAATTTCAACACTACTCGAGTAAAAATTTTTAATTGTACATTCAAAGTTTTAACGAGCGACTTACAGGAAAAAACGTCACTACGCTTTCGTGCAAGTAGGCATTGAAACAGTATTATCGCATAAAGGTGAAATATAGGAACTTTGGCTGTCAGTCTACACCAAGTTAAAACGAAGTAATTAAAAAAGAAAATACAAAATACTAAGGAAGTTGGAAGTTCTCTTTAAATTACTTGCGATTACACCAACAAAACGTTTAATGAAATAGGTATAAAGGCCTGCGAACCCCGAACGGATAGATACTAAAACTAGTTCATCTTACAAAGCAATTTTTATTATTATTTTTATTGACTATAAAATATTACAGATTAGGTATTTAAGAATGAATAAATAATAGTTTAAAAAAACTAGAACACACGCTTTTAAAGTAATGCCTAATAATTCCTAATTTAGGCTGAACATGGTAATGAACAAAAAATACTGGTATTATTGTGTAAAAGCGTGGGTTGCTCGATGGCCAGAGCGCCTATTATTAATTTTTAATGTTTTGGTTAAATTTTTTTTCATTTTTTTATCGGATTATTGCATTGTCATCGATCTTTGACAGGTGCGCAAAGTTTGAATTAAATCTGTCCGTTAAAAGTGGGTCAAAATCGAGTCCGAAGAAGTCGGTTACATACATACATACATACATACATACAGGTGAAGCTAATATAAAGCGTGTAAAAAAAGATATTTGTTTTTATTATACTTTACATAAACAACGAGAAAGTACGGAAACAACACTCCCATATGCTAAACATTAACCACAGAGAAGATAATAATATATTGCAAAGTATAATACGTTGCAAAAAAGGCCTAGTCCTCAGGATCTCAAAGGTGATACAATTAAAAATACTGTTAATTGTTGGTGCAACACAAAGAGAGAGGTTATAAGGTCTTTACAAAAAGGCTATCTATTACAGGTATGATATGTTACTTTTTTATACTCGAGAAAAAGTTGTATCTATATATTCTCCTCTCATAATGATCGTACACTGAAGATAGCGGATATATTTCGTAATCCTACAGTTAACAAAAAATATATATAAAAACAAAGACTAAAAAAATTGCCAAAGATGGATGGAATATTTACATAAAGGTTCAAACATTTACAAAAGGGAACAAATTATTCAATACATCTATGTTATACCTAATTTGGCTGTGATGTGTGATGGTGTTAAAGTGAGGGTATGTATGTGAAGGTGAGGATATGTGAGACTTAACTATAATATATAACAACTTTTAAGTAATAACAAATAACCTAAATATATAGAAAAAAATTGTTTTGTAAGCGAAGTGTACCACGAGCTTAACAGATGCCGTAGTTTACCAACTACACTAACTGTGGTAGAGATGTGGGTTTTTCCTCAAATATCTTACTGTAAAGAGAGTTGAACTACTTTGAAGTCCATTAAAGAGTATAAACTGAGTGTGATTACAAATAGTACCGATTTCGGCGACCATTTCGGGGTCGATTAGAGTGTTTTAATTGAATTTGTCGTGAACTTTGAGTGGACATGAGCCCTGAATAGGATTTACTTTCCTTTCATTGTTTAGACTGTAACTATTGTGATTAATGCGCAGTTGTTTTAAAAAACAATAAGTGCAATAAGGGATTTGATTGAATTCTAGAGAAAAGTTATTTAGTTTATTATAAAATAAAAACAAGTCCTCTGCTGCGTCTATATCTGCGGTTTTCGCCAATATCTAGAATGATTCATGAGGAAGGTTCATTTTTACAAGGTTTATGGGTTATAGTTGCCCGTGTGAACCCGGGGCGGATCCGTAGTTATAAAAATACTTCTCATAAAGTTTACTTATAGGCAATTTTATGACGGACCAAACATTCAAAAAAATTCAACAATAATTTATTCTTGTGAATGTCAAAAAATAAATATATATGAAATGATTCTAATTT
Source organism: Pieris melete (assembly GCA_963693345.1). Lineage (NCBI taxonomy): Eukaryota > Metazoa > Arthropoda > Insecta > Lepidoptera > Pieridae > Pieris > Pieris melete. The sequence continues at coordinate 1,203,493 of CAVNZK010000046.1, read as the reverse complement.
TACATTTACTTTCAGTTCTCAAGTCAAGGGCGTAGAACGAGAAGAACTGACAATAAACTCTCCGCCACTCTTTTTGTCTATTAACGTTCACATGTATCGTGATTTATAAAATGTTTAATTCCATTTTCAAATATGGCTGTCTCTATGATATTCTTTATAAGATAAACAACAACATGGTTGCCCACTATTACTGATTCAAAATAGACATAACATACTTTTGTATTACAAATTTTATCCGATTTTCGTCTATGGATCTATCAATAGTTGAAATATAAAGTAATGTAGATACCGTTTCTGGTTTCAATTTCTTCTCTTCTACGATTTTTTAAATTTAAAATTAGAATTACGGATGTATTGTATAGTGAACGGAATATAAATATGTAACAGGAGGAAACGTTGACGTCTGCGTTCCGCCGCGTCGGTACGGAAACCGCGTCAATTAACTTGCCCACAATGACATATTAGCCTTTGTTCCACGTCTCTACATCTACACTAACAATGCACTGCGTCTGTTTATCTCCAAAGATTGCCGTACAATTGCATTAAGGCATCACGAAACAGTTTATTGATATCTTTAGATTACAATCAACTTGTTATATAATTTCTATAAATTTTGCCCAGAACATTGATTCTACTTTTTTCTCCAAAACAATTAAAACTTGGCCATCACCCGCCAGATGTTAAGCAATTTTGCTTGAACTGATTCTAAATTAAATAGATCTGCGAAAATAAAAAGCCGGTTACTGTCAATGTCAAACAAAGAAGATGAAAAAAGTTTTCTTTCGGGTTCCATTTTCCTCCTCAATTCCTCTTTTAGTCTCTTAAAACTTTTCAAAATAAGAGGTTTTTGCAAGAGTCTCAATTATCGATAAAGGCGATATTAAAAATTCGTTTGTTTTGTCCTTAGTTTGCCGAGAAAGATGTCCCCTTTTTCTATTGTTTGCATTAGACGGGAAACGGCGCACGATAATCGCGAATTTGAATTTCACCGCAAGCACAAAATTACAATTTCGCGCGTCGTTTATCATCTCGACTAATTACACTTTACAAAAAAGTTATTCCACAAAATTATTCCGCGCGGAGTACGTTACGGAATCAAGTCCGTACTTAGGTCGTTATCAGGGCTCGATCGATAGAACATGATAATTTACATACGAAGGTGCCATTTGGTAATACAGTGATGAAGGAACAAGTCTAAATTTATTCGTGAGTATTATAGTGTACCTAACATGTATGAGCGAGTTCTCCCTTAATGTATTCATGTAATTCGCATAGCCGGCATCCCCTTTGACCGGCCACGCAACGCCACACGGGCCGGATAGAGTAATGTTTTAAAACCATCCATCAAGTATAATGTCCATATAAAAGAAAGAGCGCGCCGGCTCTCGCGGTTTTGTTAATATCGCAAACATTCTACCCATATGTGGTATTCCAATTTCAAATTGTTTCTCATACAAAACGTTGTTCTGTAATAGAGAAATCTTTGTAGTTCAATTTATTTCCCGAATGCTACATACAATTTTTTTCACGTGAATTATTACAGAAGTAATATTTATAGCTGAACAAAAACATTGAACCGATAAGCCTTGGATTCGAAGTCTTAACATTAAATTTATTGGCACGCAAAATCCTCGCGCAGATGTTTGGGTATCGCGGATATTTTGCCTATCGTAAAATTGTTAATATGAAGTTACCTTTCCCTTTATATTTGAATTGCAAATTGTCTCTTTACTTAAGCTAATACACTCTAAATTTAAACCTGCCTTACTCTTTGAACCAAGAATAAACCTTTGACATCAAGACAACAATGTATAATAAAACTAAATGCGGTGATTTTTGAAGTGAAACTTCTTTAAAATTTCGTAAAGAGAATTTATGAAATATTAGTATTTTATATTTTATGCAAAATAATTTTTTGAAATCTCAGATGACGAATTGTATATTAAAATGCCACGTGTTTTTATTATCGAATATTATATTATCGATTTAATATTTTAATGACAATTAAATTCATTAAATTCCTAAAATATTTTCCTCCCTTTATGTCTCAGAAATCTAAAGTTTTAGATTTGTATAAATATGAACAAGATTTAAACTTAGTTTGCCAAAGAAGTTTCATTTCTGACATGTGTACTTTGTACGCACGCACTTTTTTTGTAAATAACCAGGTATTTGTAAAAACAATAACTCCCTTACGTGGGTTGGAAAATTCATTTGATTCAAAGCGCGTCCCCTAGTAGTCCCATTATCTAGGAAATTCGTCAGATAGAATTGTCTGGAGCGGAAATTGTGCATTCAACTAAGGAAGTTTGTTTGAGGCGCAAAAGTAATAATAATTTTATAAACGTAAATTGTATTTAAAATATATAAAACTTTTATCTTTAAATATAATTTGACAAAGGTAGCGCAGGTATTTTATGAGTGTGTAAACAAAAACAGGAGTGTTAGACTAGTGGTCACTTGCGATTCTGAACCCTGAAGTTATGCGTTCGAGTCCCCGGTTACAAATAACTAGAAGATCTATATACAGCGTATGTCGGGTACAGAAAGACATCGACTTTTATATAAAGTAAAGCAACTGGTAATGCACTCGCGAGTTTCTTATTGACTGTCCATGGGCAGCGGTATCACATAACATCAGATGAGCGTCCTGCCTGCACCCTGTGCTAAAAAAATACGAAGAAAGAAAAAACCCTATGCCAAGCATCCATTTGTTATTAATTTAACATATTTTTTACATAATTTTCTATGAAATATAATTGGAAAGTGAAAACCTTAATTTATTATTAAAATCCACATTTTCCAAATAAGATCAAGTGATATAATATAGGGCGAAATAGTAATTACACGATTCAATCAGTCCGGCGCGTCCAGGATACGGTCCCGAAGATCACACTCCGCATACTAAATTATAATCCCCTACTTATTTATGCATCATGAGCCAACATCTTAATAGCAAGCGAGAGTTATGTCCAGCCTAAAATAATATTTTGTGTAAATGTTTGAAAATAAACAAACGGTATTTAGCTTTATTTTGCACAATATGTCGTAAGTTCAGTGAAAATTTAATCTCGATGAGGTTCATAAAGCTCCAGTTTATGTCTGACCACAAAGATATCATTCGCTTACCTTTGGATGTGCTCTTCTGGGAAATGCCACTTTGGGGTCAATCTGTAAAGAGAAATGTACAATTTTAATGTGGCGAAAATAGTTATAGCTCCTGGTGTGAGTTAAGCTATTTCTGTTCTCGGATCAATGATATTTGAAGTTAATTTTGTTACGTCTAGTTGATAAGATTGCTCATAAAACAGTCAACACAGATTGCATTTTATTTTGATATATTAACGTATTTACAAAAAAAATGTACACATATATATATATCCATATCACAGGTTCTTACCTAGTTTGGAAACCAGTATCGCAATACCTTCTCAACTGTAATCTTATTGTTTGTTGCAAATGTTATATGGGAGAAAATAAATTATTATTAATA